>QJPP01001558.1:0-494822 GCA_003996215.1 Jaltomata sinuosa
CATATGTCAGATAATAGAGCTATTATATATGTAAGATGAACGAAGATTTTATGGGCAAACAAGCCTAAAAGCGTTTGTAGACAAACATTTGGTCTAGTCAACGTTTAAATGTGTTTCGCTAACTATTAAGTGATAGCTCAGATAGGAAACTTACACTTTCAATAATTCAGATATAAAACTTAAAAAACTCATATAATTGATATATGTTTTTAATTTAAACCCTTAACTCAATAAATTACTACTCATATAAGACGTCATTTAATAATATATTCTTAAGCTAGTTAATTAATTAGTCAGTACCCTATTAGAAACAGCATATAATAGCTAGTACAGTAACTTTCTGCTAAAGATATGCTTAAATCAAAAGCAATTCCATTTCACTTATACTTCATTGTTCCCTCTTTCATGAGCAAACTTGCAGAAATGTCTCAAAAAAAAGGAAAATTCAATTAGTGGACTGGAATATGTAATGGACAACCTTGGATTATAAATCCCAAGAAATTCTGAGCTACTAATTAAACTCAGGAAATTCTCCTAAAATATGGCTAATAATTAAAGAGCTATCAATATACTAATGAAAATTTCCGTAGCTAATTTCTTTTACGAATTTTTAAATAGTCATAAAAATTCAATTTTTTGTGATTGTTATTAGGTACTAGCCGCGAGTTTTAAATTCGTAGCTAAGATTCCATAGCTATATATATATAATGTGTTGTAGTATGTACCAAGAAGTTGGTGGATGTGCAAACAAAAGAAATTTATGCAAGGATAATTAATTTAATGATGTGAGGAATTTTGAATAATATTATTAGGATTAAGTCCGAAGCGAATAATTAATATCACATCATTTCAAAAATATTTTTAAGTTGCTTTTAGCCTAACAATTTGTATCATAGCCAATAATTCTAAAACGAGTGTGAAATTTGATGACGTGGGATTCGACATATACAATGTCTTTGTCCACCTACGGACTGGTTTACGATCTTTTACTTGTAACTTTTACGCATACACAAAAAAAGTCAATAGACTTTGATAACCATAATTAAATACTTGGATGATGCGGGTGCACATAGTTAATCTTCATATCAAGCTCAAAATATGCTGGGTTATGTGAAACTTAGTTTGAGGGGAAATTTTTGGTCGTGCGAACAAAATCATATATTGATAGTAAAGAAGAAGAAGAAGAAGAAGAAGAAGAAGACGACACATAAAAGGTGTAAAAAGTTATTTTTTAATGGTATGAGACGTTTTGAAGTAAATCACATATGTTTGGATCAAAACAAATATTACTTTCCTCCGTTTCTAAATAAGTGATCATTTTATCTTTTTATTTTGTTCCTAAATAAGTGATCATTTAGGCTTTTAAGAATAAATTGATCATATTCTTTCAAATTTGTCATTGTTTACATAACCAAAAATTAGTAACAAGAAAAGATCAAATTAAATGTACAGTAAAATTTAATTAGGGTAAGATAGTAAAAACACCTTTTATTTTTTAAGAATGAGCAATTTCTTAAGGGTTTGCTCAATCGAAAATGATCACCTATTTTGTAAGAGAGGAAGTAATAAATATCTTTAAATTGTTTTAACCCAATTGATCGCACAACTACTGATCAAGTGGCAATATTGAGAAATGCAATGGAAAGTTGTAAGTTTTAAAAAATAAATTAAAGACCTTAATTAGTGAGTGTGTTTTCAATTTTATTGAATCCACTTGCAAAATGATAAGAAGGATTTAAAAATCATAAATGTGTTGGATTTAACAATATGACTAATACAGCAAGATCCCCAAAATATTAAATACATGATTTTGTCAAGTTTTGTTTTTTTCTAATTAAACACACACTTGAAAGTTGAAACTACAGTTCCAAAAAATACAAATAGGAAATACAAAACATTATTGATTATTTAATCAATCAAATCAATGAAGCTACACCTTAGTACCAATTGATCAGGTGTTTCTACTTGGAACTTCATACAAAGTTACATAATTTTCTATAAAATTTGACTTAAAGTATCATATACAACCCTTTTTACATTAATTTTGATAACCGAAAAAGTCCGTCGGTCCTTTTCTTGACCCTCCTTCATAAGCGTTATAACCACCCCCTTAGAAACTAATCAATGTCCTTGCTGAGACTAATTTATTCTTCATTCCAGTGTATATATATTCAACGAAATTGACTTAAAGGTAATATAAGATTTTAAAAAAATAATAATACAAGATTAAAAATAGTACAAAGAGATATTTTATTTGAAAGAAAAAGAAACATTAAAATCCAGAGAGATTTTGTGATAGGGAAGGTTACACACCATGGTCCAACCTATCTTACATGTGATTTACGTACAATGACCAAAATCAAATTAAATGCTCCCTCATCAGAAGCACAAAGAATCTCATACAACTACTATGCCCAACGTACAATATAATCTTATTTTATTATATAGTTTATGTGTTTTTTTCCTCCTTGCTTTAATAATTATAATTTTAAGTGGTATAATATATAAAGGAGGACCCATTAATATCGTATCTATACGAATTATTAATAGATGAAATTAAAGGATGTGAATGTGAGGGGCATTAATATACCTAGCATTATTGTTTTCTAAAGTGTACGTGTCCTCCATAATCTGAAAAATATAGACTATTTATTCCATAATTAAGTGATATTGTATATCCCTAGTATTAGGAGAAAATATGACAAATTTAATGTTTTTTTTAAGTTGATTTGGTAGTTCTCTATTAGCTTTTTTGGGTAGACTATAAATAACAGAGTCATCTAGACCACCCCCCACCCCCCAAAAACAATAAAAAAAAATTAAAAAGTAATATTGTTTATATCCACTTCGAATTAAGCATGTATGTCTTTAAAATTCGTCATTAGGGTTGATCTAAAACTTATTTTCTTGTATACCTAGAATATCTTCGTATTTTGAGTAATGAATTAATGCCTCACATACACCTCCACTCTTAATTTGGAACTCAACACCATTATATTGGAGTTGCACACCAAGGTGTGACTCTCATATTAAATATACTCCTTCCGGATCACTTTACTTATCGTTAGGGGTGTACAAAACTGAACCGCAAACTGAACCAAACTGCAAATCGAATCAAACCGTAAAAAAAACCCGACTAGTGGTTTGGTTTGACTTGGTTTGGTATTGAAAAAAAAAATCCGATTATAATTGGTTTGGTTTGGTTTTAACTAAAAAAAGTCAAACCGAATCGAACCAACCCGATATTACATGTATACTATTTAAAAAAAATATTTTATACATAAAAATATTTATTGTGATGTAAGTTATACATATTTTCTTCAACTTTTTCATAGTTTTTATTTTTCAACATATTATTTCAAGCTTAAACATAGAATTTTAAATGGTCCAATAAGTCTTTTTACAACCCATAGATATTAGTAACTCAAATAAAGCCCAAATCAATACGAATGTTAACAAAAGATTATTCAATCTAACACTAGGAATGACAATCATGTTAGATATTTATTCTTTAATTTTACATAAATACGTAAACTAATTTATTTTTCTGTTTAATATTTAGTCATGTAGTTAATACTTACAAGACTTATTTTAGCATGACTTAATACTTTTAAATTATGATTATTTTTATGACTTATTAATATGCAATATTTATTCTATGCGATTTCATTATTTTTTTGGTTGAATATTTTATCGTCATCACTCACTTCATAAATTTCAAATAAAGTGAATATGTTTTGTGTTATTTTTTTTTTAAAATACCTTAGATAGTCATATTTTGCTCGGACTAAAGAAATATTTGAAGAACAAGTTAATTATATATTTGCATGAAGACTTTACCGGAAAAAACCCCAAAAAACTCGAAAAACCCGAGGAAACCGAAAAAATCCAAAAAAATCCGAGGTTGGAAAACTCGACTTTTATTGGTTTGGTTTGGTTTATAAATTTAAAAACCCGACACTAATAATTTGGTTTTGATATTTAAAAAATCCGAACCAATTTGGTCCCTGTACACCCCTACTTATCGTTCTTACTAAAAGTAGATGGGCCAAAATCCTTGTCATTTTAAAAAAATTGAGGTCTATTTAAAAAAAATTAAGAATTCGGAAAATAGTCAGACTAAACGAAAAAAGTAAGGCTTGAACTGGCACTGCTAGAACCCGTTTAAGGGATGAACCAACAAGAGATATTACGTTCTACCCTCTGCTTCGAGCCCGGGATCATTCTATGACATTTTATATTTAATCTCAATATCGATAGATAAATCTCGATAAGAAAGAGCTTTCTCCTGGGAATAAGAAGAAGTCCTCTCTTTTTCTCAGAGGTAACTAAATCGTTAAATCGTTTTGAGAGAGAATGAATAAAAAGCAAGGAATGAAGGGGAAGAGACTTCATGCGTGAATAGCCGGGAGGAAAGAAAAGGCGGTAGATGATAATGAGAAAGGGCGCCGCATCTGGACGGGCGGAATGGATGAGCGAAAGGTGTCATGCCATGGAGTGGGGAATAGCCCTCGTCTCATGTGAGGTATATTTAGTTATTTATTTTCACTTTTACCCCTAGTCATAAATATGAAAATATATCATTTGTAGTGCAAAAGAGAGAAATATTAAATATTGAGGAGTAATAAATAAGGATAGTTTAGTCAAATTATACTCTAGTTAATATTTTTTTTAAAGGGCGTGTAAACAAAAAATGTGATAAGTAAAATAATCCGAAGGAAGTAACAACTTAAATTTACTAGTGATATTGTTCACTTTAGCTCAAACTTTCATGATTTTAAAATCCGCAATTAGCTAGAGTACGGTCTAACGGTTGATTCCATGATTAAATAACAAAAAGATTTTTTTTTAATATTTTGTTGATGGTGAATTTGCTTAGATTATTGTTATAATATTAATTAGAGTTATTCAAGTTTTACCAAGTGACTGTAAAGATTAAAATATTTACACAATTTTGATACTAACGACATGCAAAAGTATAAATATGATTTAGTAATAAAATATGAAAAAGCTGTTGGGGCAGTCAAATTGTACTGATCGAGTATATCAAAATTCTTTATGCTATTAGTGGATAAAACAATATTAATATCATTTTAATACTCCGTAGATAACGCAAAATATTATAAATGTACTAATTATCTTGTAAAATATTAATATGTTTGATTCACAATGTAAAATATTTTTATTTTTAAACAATAAAATAAAAGCAGATACTCCTTTGAACCACATATGCAAAAAAAAAAAAAGGCTAGTCAATATAATTTTCCTTTGACATAAGTGTTCTAGTTATTAGTGTTTCTTTTTTATGCTATTTATTTCCTAAAGAAATGGCTTTTAATAAAATGATGTAGATGTGTGAACTGCTGGGTAGGAAGTCCAAATTGGACCTACTTGTGAATCATATCATTAGCTTCTTTTTCAACAATAAATTGACAAAAATAATACCCCACCAAGCCTTTCATCATGTTTTGTGACAAAACTCTGTATATTCGGTTCAGTTTTCATGCATCTCGATTAATTCTATGAAATATTTGTTATCTTTTATCAACACAAAAATTTTATAATTCTGTTCACTAAAACTTTCACGAAGTCAAAAGTAATTTTTAAAAGAATAGTAGACGATGAACAACTTGCTTAATATATACGATATCAAAGAGGTCAAAAGAAAAAAAAAAGGTACTACTATATAATAGTAGAAGATGAACTTTGTTTTTTTGTGAAGTGGAGCTGTTTATTCCTATCTACCATGATGTTTCCATAGTTCCATTTTCGTTTTGTTTGCTCATAATGATGGCCTCTTTAACTATTTTGTGATATATTTTTTATACAGTCATTATTTCTTTGAAATTATTAAAATTATTAAAACAAGAAATCAATGATAGCCTAGTGTATTAAAATAGTGAGACTAGACGCGCATATCCATTTACATTGTCACAATATTTAAAGAAAAGGTTGTCTATTTTAAAACTTGAATCTACTAAAACATGTAGGTATAGAATAATGATAGGATTCATCACAAGGGTCGTGGCGGAGAGATATGTATTTTTTTTATCCTTAATCAAAAGTTTTAGGTTCAACTCTAGGTATGAAATCGTCTTTTCGAGGGAGCGCTCTTTATCCACAATGTGAGATTTCCCGTCGCCAACTTAGATTTAGTCGAAGGTAGGGTTAGATTAGATGGAGGAGGATATATTGGAACGTCCGTCCCATGAAGCGCCAGGAAATCTAACCCAATACAGATACCGAACACGAGATGGAAACCTAAGAAATGATGGAATCCAAGGTATGTAGTTTTAATTTTTGTTTTTCTCATATATAAAGCTTCATTGCACATTGCTAATCTTGGTTTTTGGATGCTTTTGTTGCTTAGTTCTTTGTCCTTGTATTGGATGCTATAGAAATTTTACTTTCACCACAAATGGAAATGAAGGAAAAGACATGGAAAAGTTCAGTAAAAAGGACAAAATAAAAAGTTAATTAGTGACACCTTAGGCTTTCACCTTTTATATATTCTTTAGTCCAACCTCAAAGTACTGGACTCTAGAGTATCCCAGAAAAGAAAAGGGTATTGCTGTCTTTTAGTTTCCAATCTATGAATCCAATTGACCTAGAAGTAGAAGGTATTTACTTAGATCTCAACTTTAGAGAATAACAATAACATTCCAAAAGTAAAAAAGAAAAATTAACAAATTTTTGGTTGGAAGCGCTTTCGTTCCGGTGGATGTTTACTCGATATGAATCTGAATTAATCGGTCATTAAGTTTTGAATACTGATACAATGCATAAAGAAATAATTATTTAACAAAAAAATCGAAACAAAATAAAATGGCCAAGCACAAAAAAGGACGTTTAAGCATCTTGATTACTCTTTTCATTTCAAAATAAGTGGTGTTTTTATCTTTTTATTTTGTTTAAAAAATAAATGATGTTTTGCATAACCAATAAGATGTTAATGATGTCTTTTCAATTTTACCCTTATTTAAATAAAGAGAGTTTTGAATAACCAAAAAATTACTAAAGAGCTACATATTTTACAAGGTATTTATTAAGGGTAAGTTCGTAACAATATTCTCATTTTCTAGGAATTAGTGGTTTTCTTAAGAAATATGTCTAAGCTAAAAACACTACAGTAGGCATCAAAAATTTTCGGGATTCTACAAGACGAGTCCAATCCCGTTAGATTTCTTGGTGGCTAATTTACCCTTAACCATATATCGCGCTTATTTAAATGGTACCTTTGAAGAGACATCTCGAAATTCTATAAACTCATGGAATATTTATAAAGAGATCAAAGTATTAAATATTGCCTTTGTTAAAGGTGTCGCTCAACATTTCTAGCATCAAATACTTGTTAGGAGGCCCATATCATCCATATTCGAGAAATAGCTACTAACAACCCTCGGGGTTGATCTTTTTGTTTGTGTTTGGTGGATTACATCGCTCTCTCTCTACACTCTCTCTCTACACTCTCTCTCTCTTTGTTACCGTTGGTGGAAAGGGCGGAACACGGCGGCGGCGGCGGCGGCGGTGGGGGTTTTGAGGCTGTGAGAAGTTTCGACCGCTCTCCGATTGCGCCGGCCATCGTCTCCGGTTGCTTTGCGAATTTCCGGCGACCACTGTCAGATCTACTCTCAGTTTTCGACCGCTCTCGATCCTCCTCGCCGTCGCCGTCGCCGTCGCCGGCATCGTCAGGAATTACATCCAGCTCACGGCTACAACTGCCGGCTCCGGCTCCGGCGGTTTCCGACGGAAGACTTGAGTTTGTCTTTTTCTCTCCTTACATTCGAAGATCTTGCTCTCTTTCTCTCTTTTCTTTGTGTTTCTTGTGTATCTTCTCCTTGCAGGTCCTTTGCAACCTCAGATCCGGCTCAATTACCGGCGCCCACCGCATTTCCGACAACCACCAAGACTCCGGCGAACAAGAAGATTCCGGCGACCAATTTCGACACCCCATCTTGCCGGAATCCAACCACTTTAGCAAGCAGACCGTCCTTCTCTCCTAACAGCTTGACCCCGGTGACTTCTATCCCTAGGCTTTATTTTCGTCTTCAGTTTTTTATCGCATTCCTGATAGCCTATTTAGGTTGACATTGCTGTCATTGCTCTAACACTAGCTGTCTAGTTTTTACATTTTATAGTGTTTTTTTGACGTGTAGTGTAGTCGGGAAGCAAATTATTGGCTCTATATCGTGTTTGGTAGTGTAGTTCGTGTCTCTTGTACCTTATTTTGCTTTTCTTGTCATATAGTTGCCTAGTATAGAGTAGTTGGGGGAGTTGGTTTATCCTGGATTATAGAACGCGTTTTAGTGGCTTTGGTGAATGATGGTCGAGTAGGGTCATGTCATCGGTCGCACGCGGGTTTGGGGGCAGGGTCGGGGGTGGGGCCGGGGGCGGGGGCGAGGGGTAGAAGAGGTAAGGGGGTTAAGGGAGCACCTATGTTGAGAATAGGGTCTTGGAACATAGGGACTTTATCCGGAAAGTCCATAGAGCTAGTGAAGGTACTAAGGAAGAGGAGGATTAACATAGCGTGTGTCCAGGAGACTAAATGGGTGGGCACTAAGGCGAGAGAGGTAGACGGGTATAAGTTGTGGTACTCAGGAGGAGTGGGGAATAGGAATGGGGTAGGTATCCTAGTGGATGAGGAGCTGAGAGAGCAAGTGGTGGAGGTTAGGAGGGTCAACGATAGGTTGATTACAATTAAGTTAGTCCTTGGAGGGTCTACTTTGAACATTATTAGTGCGTACGCACCACAAGCGGGCTTAGATGAGGAGGAGAAGAAACAATTTTGGGAGGTTTTGGACGAGGTAGTGGGAGGTTTGCCTGTTACTGAGAAGCTTTTCATTGGAGGGGATTTCAATGGGCACATCGGGGCATCTTCGAGGGGTTATGACGATGTGCATGGAGGCTTTGGTTTCGGGGATAGGAATGAAGGGGGTGCCGCACTCTTGGATTTCGCTAGAGCCTTTGGGTTGAGAGTAGCTAACTCTAGTTTCCCGAAGAAGGAGGAGCACTTGGTTACCTTCCGTAGTTCGGTGGCCAAGACTCAGATAGACTTTTTGCTCCTTAGGACAGGTGATAAAGGTCTTTGTAAAGACTGTAAGGTTATCCCAAGTGAGAATCTTTCGACCCAACATAGACTCTTAGTGATGGATTTAGAGATCAAGAAGGAGAAAAAGAAGCGGATTGTGGATGACCGGCCTAGGATTAAATGGGGTAGCCTGACTATGGCCAGTGCACTGGAAATAGGGGAGAAGTTGTTGACTAGGGGGGCTTGGGGGAGTAGTGGGGATGTGGATAATATGTGGGATACGACCGCTAGTTGCATAAGGGAGACGGCTAGAGAGGTGTTGGGCGTCTCGAGAGGTCGTGCTGGCAAGCATCGAGGGGACTGGTGGTGGAATGAAGAAGTAAAAGGAAAGGTGGAGGCAAAAAAGGGGGCATATACGAAGTTGGTAGAGAGTAAGGATGAGGAGGAGAGGCGAAAGAACAGGGAGGCGTATAAGATGGCTAGGAAGGAGGCTAAGTTAGCGGTAACGGCAGCTAAAACGGCAGCCTTTGAAAGCTTATACGCGGCTTTGGAGGATAAAGGGGGGGATAAGAAGTTATACAGGTTAGCAAAGGCTAGAGAGAGGAGGACTCATGACCTTGACCAAGTGAAGTGTATCAAGGACGAAGATGACAAAATACTAGTAGATGAGGTACTCATTAGGAGGAGATGGCAGTCTTACTTCCATGGACTCTTGAATGCAGAGGGGGACGAAAGCTTTGTGCTGGGAGAGTTGGCACACTCAGAGAGGCGTAGTGACTCTGATTATTGTAGCTGTATAAAGGTTGAAGAGGTTAAGGTTGCGATTCGTAAGATGCGAAGGGGTAGGGCGACGGGGCCTGATGAGATTCCCGTTGATTTTTGGAAGAGCTCGGGTGAGACAGGTGTGAAGTGGCTAACCGAGTTGTTTGATGGTATTCTTAGAATGGCAAAGATGCCTGAAGCTTGGAGGTGGAGTACGATGATTCCTTTGTACAAGAACAAGGGCGATATTCAGAGTTGCAACAACTATAGGGGTATCAAATTGCTAAGCCATACTATGAAGGTCTGGGAGAGGGTGGTGGAGTTGAGGTTGAGACAGATCGTGCCTATTTCAGAGAACCAGTTCGGCTTTATGCCAGGACGCTCGACTACAGAAGCTATTCATCTCCTTAGAAGACTGGTGGAGCAGTACAGGGAAAGGAAGAAGGACTTGCACATGGTGTTCATCGATCTAGAAAAAGCGTATGATAAAGTACCTAGGGAGGTCCTTTGGAGGTGCTTGGAGGCCCGAGGTGTACCCGTGGCATACACCAGATTAATTAAGGACATGTATGAGGGGGCCAAGACTCGCGTTAGAACTGTGGGAGGAGATTCGGAGCACTTTCCCGTGTTAATAGGGTTGCACCAGGGATCGACCCTTAGCCCGTTTTTATTTGCCTTGGTAATGGATGTATTGACGCGGCAAATACAAGGTGAGGTGCCATGGTGCATGTTATTTGCGGATGACGTAGTTTTGGTGGACGAGACTCGCGGAGGAGTTAATGCTAAGTTGGAGGTTTGGAGACAGACTCTCGAGTCGAAGGGGTTTAGGTTGAGCAGGACCAAGACTGAATATATGGAATGCAAGTTCAGTGAGGCGATTCAGGATGATGATGTAGAAGTGAAGCTGGATACACAGGTCATCCAAAAGAAAGGAAGTTTCAAGTATCTTGGGTCTATTATCCAAGGAAATGGAGAGATTGATGAGGATGTCACCCATCGTATTGGTGTTGGGTGGATGAAATGGAGGCTCGCATCTGGAGTCTTGTGCGATAAGAAGGTGCCTACTAAACTTAAAGGCAAATTCTACAGAGTGGTGGTCCGACCAGCTTTGTTGTATGGAGTTGAGTGTTGGCCAGTGAAGAACTCCCATATTCAAAAGATGAAGGTGGCGGAGATGAGGATGTTGCGATGGATGTGCGGGTTTACTAGGAGAGATAGGATTAGGAACGAGGATATCCGAGATAAGGTGGGTGTGGCGTCGGTGGAAGATAAGATGCGGGAAACGAGGTTGAGATGGTTCGGACATGTGAGGAGGAGAGGCACGGATGCCCCAGTTCGGAGGTGTGAGAGGTTGGCTATGGATGGTTACAGGAGAGGACGAGGTAGACCGAAAAAGTATTGGGGAGAGGTGATTCGGCAGGACATGGCGCAGTTGCAGCTTACCGAGGACATGACCCTAGATAGGAAGGTGTGGAGGACGCGAATTAGGGTAGAAGAGTAGTAGGTAGAAGTGTGTGTAGGCTAGTAGGTAGGAGTGTGTTGTTTCTTTTATTATTGACCCGATTAGTAATTGTAGTGTTACGCTTATAGTATCTTGTTCTTGGATTCCTCGTGGTAGTATTTGTGGCAGTGCCCTGTTTATGTCTGTTGTTTGTTACTGCATATTACTCCCTATCGTTGCTTGTAGTTTTATCTTGTATTTTTATCCTGTATCATTGTTACGTCCTTTTTAGCCTATTTTTAGCCTATTTTTTAGATTGTTTTGTCTTGAGCCGGGGGTCTATCGGAAACAGCCTCTCTACCTCACCTCTGAGGTAGTGGTATGGACTGCGTACACTCTACCCTCCCCAGACCCCACGCTGTGGGAATACACTGGGTATGTTGTTGTTGTTGTAGCTACTAACAACCCTCGAATTACAGAGAAAATTCAGAGAAAATAATAAGGAATAATTAAATAGAATTGTACCCATAAATATTCATTAATAAAATTTCTATTTTTTAATATTTTGGTTGTAGTTAGTTTATTTTCCATATATTGAAATTTATTGTAAACAATGGAGGAAGTACCGGAAGAATTTATTCATATAGACAACATGAAGACAATTGTATTTTCAATATGTTCTTCTTGGGCATCTCAAACTTTGTTTATACGTAACCAAATTCTTTTAAAGCCTAGCAATTAGAGTGAGTATGTCCTCTTATGTATTGTTTTGTTGTGCAAAAATGTTCCAAAATTTAGAAAATTTCACATGGGCCTTTTGTGGCTTTTACTCAAATGCCATTTAATCATCACATGGAATACAGAAGGAAAGGATTTTGTTATGACCACATAAAGACGAATATGTACAGTTCCTTATGCATTAAACAAAAACAATTTGGTTGGAAAAAAAACAAAAAATAAACAATTTGACACTAGTTCACAGTACATATATCACAAGCACACCCCCAAAAAATAAATAATAACATACCCATAATTGTACTAGTATTAATTAATTTTGGACAAACACATTGACTTGTCCTCACGTTGCATTACATTACATAAAACCCACAAAAAAAATAGCAAAAAAAAAAAAAAAGAAGCATAGGTTACAATTTCATGAAAATAACTCTAATTTTAACACTTAACTAACCTATACGTAGACAGGGCCGGAGCTACACTATTAGTGGCGGATTTTGACAAACTCGGTAGCTTTTGCTTAGACCCTATAATTGTACTAGGAAATTCATGAATAAATATGTATATATATTTAATCGCGAACCCAGTAACTTAAATGAGCAATGGAGTAGGTGGCAAATCTAAACTTTAAATCCTGGCACCGTCTCTTTCGATAGATGTAGGACTTAATTGACTCGTCATGATCTAGTACTTCCTAGTATAATTTCTTGATCTTGGAAGATAAACAATGGATTCAGAGACTGTACAAGTCCTTTTGCAAGAAGTATACATGTTAATGAATCCAAATCTATCACTTAAACTTCTTATTGATGGTACCTTTGAATTAGAACTTCTCCATATTTCTTGATCATCATCCTTGGAACACTCCACAAATGCAGCAAAAAATGGATCCTTTCTAAAGCTTTTAGCAGCACATGATTTTCTTGGAGAAATCTCATCAAGAAAACTAGTAGTACTAATTTTCTTGGATGAATTTGGAATATTATTGTTTCCATTTCCAGCTGGTGGTGGCATTAATGGGAGAAGTACTTGGCCTAGAGAAGTATTTTTCTTGGAAAATATTTGTTTTGGTATTCCAGGAATTTTTTCCCAAGAAAAGGGTACCCCTTTAGAGAAATGAAGAGGAGTAGTAGGGCTAATAGGGGCATTATGGTCATCAAGAATATCATGGAAAGATAGTGATGATCCAAAGGAAGAGTTGGAAGAGTGAGATGGAGAAGAAGAGAGAGATGATGGGCTCCGGCGAGTTGTCGGTGCCGGAGGTGGCGGTGGTGGCTGCCGGAAAAGTGTGGTGTCACTTTGATCATCAACATTATTATCATGTGTTGGAGTTGGAGTAGTAGTAGTAGTAAGAATAGAAGCCATTGATTCTTGATGAAGAGAGAAAAAAGGAAAAGGTAGAGGTTTTGTTTCTCTTATGTTTGTTTTGTATATGTATATGTATGCATATATATATATTGAGAACTTTTTATGTTATGTTTACTATTTTTACTTTTCTTCATTAAATAATGCTTGTATGTTGAGAAAATTTGACATTTATTGACTGTATAACTATTTTATTTGATATTCGTTAGTCGTATATTAATTGTCCACCTTATACTATAATAATTATTTCAAATTACTTGTCAATTTATAAAATCAAGATAAAATTAATTAATTATATTTTTTCCATTTCACCCTTTACATTCATTTTTTTTAAAAGTGATTACAAGTTATATGTAAAGTTTCACAAAAATTTCTTATAAGAGGTAAATTAGTAAAATTACGCTTCTCATTTATGATTTCTTAAGGAGCGTGTAAAGAAAAAAAATGGACAACTAATATAGGAGTGGAGAAGTATTAACTTTTGGAATTGAGTTAGGCCTAAGATTTATTTGCGATGTTGAGCCCTTATATTAAATTGTTCACACGCTAGATGTCCAGTCCTGAGCGTGAAAGGGGTGTGAAGAGTTTCACATTATAGGGGTGAATTTTCTCTTTAATATTTGATTTGAGCAATTCTCACCTCTTAACTAGTTTCTAAAATTGATTTAGACCCCAGATTCATTTCTTAATAATCAGCTGTTTTGCATCAACACATATATAATTTTATCTATCAAAACAAATAAAAAATAAAAAAAATCATCTAGCTTTTAATGTGTGTGTCTATTGGAATTTGTCTTTATTATATTTAACTTCCTTGGTACTATATATGCTTGAGTGATTTATTCTTTAATATTTCGTGTAACGATCAATATTTCCCACTCTCAATAGATTTTGGTGAATGAGAAATGAAAAAGAGATAGATATTATAATTATATAACTAATAAAAGGACCCCATTGCATTGTGACAAGAATAGAAAAAAAGTAGAAACAGAGGAATAAATGAAAAATAAATAAGCACCTCTTTTCTTTCTTTTTCTTTTTTGAGGGGAAAAAGTTTCAATAAGATCCTTTTTAAATATTTAAATAACTTAATACTCCTTTTTAACAATAAAATACAATATGCTTGGATTATAATTTTGTCTTCGAAGCCATTTTTGTTAATTTTCTCTAATTATTCGTCAAAAGCTTAGCAGGTCAAGACTTATGTTGTATGCCCCGCTCCATTTACATACCTACCATGAATTGAATTTGTGAATTGAAAATTCACACAGAACTTTAATTTTTTAGAAACACATAATTTGGTTCAGAGTGTTTCATATTACTATATGCTAATAATTTACTTTTTTTCCCCCTTTTATATCGCATTTTAGGTGATGGCCAAACTGTTTTGGAAGATATATAACTAAACTTTTCTAAGTAGCATTTACCTAACCAATTTAGTCATATTTTACTTACCTACCAAGATAATTCTAAAAGAGGAATTAAATATTTTTTTCCCCACATAATAATTATATTTAATCAAAATGGCCTACATTTGTACGTAGATGGTCTTCAATTTCTTCTGCTTAATTGATTATGATAGTTTGAGCAAGCATTTTTGAGTTGCAATGGAGATATAACTAATCCCAAAAGAAGAAGAACAAAAGAAGTAAGTAATCAATAAAAAAAAAAATTATCGAAAAAGATCCTCTCTTTTTTTGTTTGTCCCAACAACAACATCGTATTTTGTGTAATTTCACAAATAGAGTTTGCGGATAGTGAAACGTACGCAAATTTTACCTCTACCAGTCAATGGTAAACAAGCACTTACACCTAATTCCAGTATTCATTGTGGTTGCCGGTTGGTCTAAATTCCAACGAAGCAAAGAAGTGAAATCCAGTAAAATAATATTAGTCATGAGCTATATATTTCTTTTCCTCATTTTGGTGCCTATATATAATTGTTAATTGAGAAGAATATAATAATTTTTGGGAGGGGACAAGAGAAATGAAGTATCATGAAACATAAAGAATTATTGGCTTCCATCTTCGTGGCCTAGTTTTTCACCTACCAACTTTTATAAGTCAGAGATATATATCATCATAGTTGTCTTATGAATTATTGGGAGGTTTAAATAAACATTATTCAAATTTCATATCAAGCATGGGTCTCGAGCTACTTTGGTTATAATTAATCTAACCCATATGATCCACTTTTGACTTATATACTTGAAATAATTTTCTATATCCATAATATAATTTTTCGACGAAGAGTGTTCGATTGACCACCCTTCACTACATGTGGTTACGCCACTGTCTCCTTCTTCTTCCTTTTTTTGGTTGCTGAAAATGAAATATTATACATTAAAGCTGATTTTAGTACATAGTTGGACTCTCCTATAATTTACAAAATATTTTGATAGCAAGGAGGGGGTTAGTTAGGGTAACAAAACACAAGAGATTCTCCTTATAATTTATATGCTCCACATTTTGATTTCTCCGTACGTGAAATTATATAATGTTATCATATTTAAGTGGACGATGATCCCTATTAATCGAGTCCTAATAAGATATCGATCATTGGGTGGAAAAAAATTTCTAGTGAATTATTAAAAAGAATAAAAGTTTTTAAAAGTGCGTCGGTGATTCCATGTTGAAAGTCCCACATCGGTGTGAGATGGTGCAACTGGACTCTTTATATATATGGTTTTTTAAAGAATATTCACCTCATAAGCTGCCTTTTCTGGGTTTAGTTAGATCCAAAGTTTATTTTATTATAATAATAATATCAGAAACAAACTCATTCTAATTTTTAGTTTATCTTATGTCTGA
This sequence comes from Jaltomata sinuosa, assembly GCA_003996215.1. Taxonomy (NCBI): domain Eukaryota; kingdom Viridiplantae; phylum Streptophyta; class Magnoliopsida; order Solanales; family Solanaceae; genus Jaltomata; species Jaltomata sinuosa. Next base: position 16,143 of record QJPP01001558.1, read on the forward strand.
CCGGTCAAGCATGTGTGGTGTGTTAGAAATCTCACGTTAATGACTTATTCTTTTGAGGTTAAATTAAGTCCATCCTTCCATGATTGAGAATGGGACGATAAGGCCAAAAAAAAAGTTATTCACTTAGAAGAGACATTATATATTGGGTGTGCTCTTTCTTTTTATTATTATAGATTCAATAAAAAAAGACATAAGTTTCACCCTGAACTTGTTCAGAAAAGTCAGTTACACACTTAAACTGATCGGATGACTTATTACCTCCTTATTTTTATTTTTAGTGGAACTAACACCTCCTTGTCAGACCCAAAATCAATGATAAATTGAGCAGTGAAATACACTCGCTCCATGTCACCTTCCACGTCAAAAAAAAATTAAAAATTATTTTTTAACAAAATTTTTCTACTCCATCTTCCTTACTTCACCTCATCTCTCCAAAGGGAGCTTTACCAACAAATAAATAGATTAGCAGCGTAACGAGCAAATGAAGATCCAAAAAGTGATAAGGACAAAAATGAAGGTCGCCGGAATTTGATTCTCCGGGGAAGCTGGACTTAGTGGACGTCTTGGTGGCTGGACGTGGTGGTCATTAATGGCTGAAAATGATGAATGAGGAAGACATAAAATTAAAAAAAAAGAAAAAAAAACTATTTATTACCAAAAAGTGGAAAAAGGAGAGGCCCACAAAGATTAGTAGATTAATGGTAATTATCTTTCATAACAACTTAAAAAATGACATGTGTATAATTAAATTTATCTTAAACATTTTTAATTAACTTTTTCTGTAAATTGTCCTGTATACGCGCCCAAAATGTTTGGATTGCACGCATATGTCACATAGACAAAGAGGAGGTGTTAGTTTCACTAAAAACAAAAATAAGAAGGTAATAGGTCATTTGATTAGTTTAAGTGTGTAAGTGACTTTTCTGAACAAGTTCAAGATGGAATTTATGTCTTTTCTCTAGAGTCAATTGATAAACAACAATATCATTAATGTTGATGTACTTTGTGTTTTCCCTTTTTTGATGTTGCCTCGGATCTTCAAATTGAAGCTTGATACATCCGAAAGAGCAATTCTCAATTAATTTATAAACTTATTTTTATAATAGTACTATATATTGTCCTAGAGCTACTCACTAAAAACTATAATCCTTGTCTTAAAAGAATAGTACTCATTAATTTACGGATTTTATCCATCGCAGTAAGCGGATTTGCATTAACTACGACTCACGTCATCGATCGTCAGAAATCCTCACAAAGCGGATCTGCAATAATCACGATTCACGTCACCAATTATCAGAAAGCAGATCTGCGACAATCACGACTCACGTCACCGATCGTCAGGAATCCTGACAAAGCGGATGAAGGGAGCCTAGATATCATCCAGGGGACGCAGAGCGTTATCACTAACCTTAGCCGTTGTTTTATGTGAAAATACTCTCTTTTTTATTCATAAAAGCTAGGACTAAAGGAGAACGATAAACTAATAGGTTAACGGGTTAATTATCAACTTCCTTATGCTAGCACTTTCAGCTATTTTTCTTAACCTGCTTCTATCAAAGCAGCTTGTAAACTCCGACCATCGTCTCAGTGAAGTAGCCCATGGGTATGGGATATGAACGATTAAGAGTTCTTGCTCGCCTGACATGGCATTTCCACGATTAAATAATATTTCATTCTGGTTGTTGCCTCCAAGTCTCTTGCTCCTATTAAGCTCAGTCTTAGTAGAAATGGGTAGCGGCACTGGGTGGACGGTCTATCCGTTATCGGCTTGAGCAGCCGAAATATTGATACTGGGAGATTGGGGATCGGCTGAAACACTCGAAGATATTTGGGGATTCGACTATAAAGATCGGACAATGATCTCACTTTCCTCCTCGTATTAGGAAAGATTTATGTTCATTCGCTCTGCTCGCAGAGCGCCCCTTATAAATGAACTCGACCCAATATTAATCATTTCCAACAATACTAAATAACAAAAAAATTCTGATAGAACACCATGGCCACGGGATTGTCTATAGCAAAAAAAGATGAGGACAAAAATTACACTTCACTAAATTTTGCTAACGCACGCAGAAAACAAAGAACAAAACTCAAGGTGCTCGTGATCTGAATGAACCTCTTCTTCTTTGGAAAAAATTGGCATGTGATTATGGGTCCCTATGCCACTGTATGAATGTTTTTTTTATTTTTTTTATCTTTATTCTAATTTTCTATTTCCCTTTTTTATTATGTAATAATAAAGTCTATGACGTATACTGCAAATTTTTTGTTTTTCTTCTGGTCTTTATTTTCTTTAAATTTACTTATTCCGGTCACAAGATATATAGGCTCACAAAAAAGGTAAAACGCTTCCTATTAAAGAATTTTTATTCTCATGAGAATTCTCATCCAAAACCAATCCCAAATTTCTACTGTTTTAACTTCTTTGTCTTTAAGGTTGGGTGGATGTAGTACTTAAGGATTTTGGCTCGTATTGAAAACTCACTAAACAAGTGTAATAATAAAGTTCAGAGATAATAAATTGTCAAACAAATGGGTTATGGACTTATGATGGAATTTCAAACTCGAACCTATAGACGTGATGAAAGGGACAATTAGGGGCGAATTCAGTATATGATCTATATAAAGAAATGGACTTTGGGCTTAACTCAACCCCCAAAAGCTAGCTCTTGGATAAAGATTATCCAAGTTCATATAAGGAGATCAATTGCTCATCTCTTTTCGATGTGAGACTCTTAATAGCCTATGGACGCGAATGGATAGTGCTTCTTCTTTCCGTCAACAAATAGACGTGATAAATAATTCAACATGCTTTAAATGAATTGATCTTGTGAATTATGTAATTTGTTCGCATACACTCGTTTATATGTATAATGTACGTATACATTTTGATATTTTGCTATCTTATTATTTTCCTCTCAATTTATTTTTCTAATGGTCTTGTTTTATTTGACACCTAATTTTTTAATAAAATATATAAAACATTTTACACGATATATTTCTGAATATTTGACTTATATATTAATTACTACTTACATAAATTGGTGTTATTTCTTTTCCACTCCATAAAATTCCACATACACGTCTCCATCGAATTTATGTTTGAATCATAGCTCATTTTTCATGTATTTCTACCTTTTGGGTTTCACGTGCATTATGCTTAATCAAATCAAAATGGAACATTGAAAGCGTACACCACATTTGGAGGTTACGTTCGTCATCTTAAATAGACCAGTAATTAAAAAAAATACTTTTTTATTACCAAAAATAATTAGATTTTTCTTTGTCAAGTTTAAACAGCAAAGTTATTCCCATTCATTGAGAATCGACTCTCAAAGCCTCAAATTCAAACATAAAAGTTTCCATTGTTAAGTTCGAAGGAAGGGGAAAAAAAAACTTCCATTTTTAAAGTTGGCAAAACAGGATACAACATTTATTAATTATTCGAATAGACATAAACACTGAGGATGAGTTAGATATTAGTTTACGTAATTGAAGCATTTGTAAGACTGGACACCAAAAACCAAAAAAAAACTATTTGGCTCTACTGGGATTTGGGAACTCATGTACTCGTGTGGCACTTTTTATTTTTTCCAAAAAAAACTTTTTTTTAAAACAAAAAAATTGTTTTGTTAACCCCCCCCCCCCCCCCCCAAAAAAAAGTGTTATTGGGGGAGCTAGTGTCATAGTCACCATAATTCACGTGCAAAAGGGAGTTGATCCAAGTATTGAATTTGCTCTCTAGCTATATACTTCTATCGAACCATTTTACTTGACATATTTTTGGTTTACACATTTCTTGAGAAAAATATTAAGTAAAGGGTAATTTGACTAAATTATTCTTATTTATTACTATTTTCAATTTAATACTTCTTTCTTTTGTATCACATTAATATCTCTCCATATTTATGACTAAGGTTAAAGATAGAAATATATAACTAATTATGTCTTAATTTTCTAAAATGACAAGTATTATGAACCAACTATTTTTAGTAAGGATGACAAATAAAGTAGTCCAGACGAATATATATATATATATATTATAGAAGATATAGTATGAACTCGTGATCAAGTGTTTTTGTCCCACTCTATTTGTTGTCATCATAATCTTGCTATAATTATGTCTTCATTTTATTATTTACTTGAGCTTTACGCTCTGTTTCACTCTGCCTATTCAATGATTTATTTGATTTGTGTCTTGACATAACTCATTAGGTCATTAGCCAGGATTTTCCCCATCTTGTGCCTATAGTTTTGTGCATTTGTAACATACTATATACTATTCCCTCCGTCTCATATTAGTTGATCACTTTTTTTTATACGCATATTAAAAAATCATATATAAAAAGATAGTTTTACTAATTCACCCCTTAAAAAACTTCTTTGAAACTTTACAAACAAGTGTGAATACTTTCAAAAAGAACTAATTGCAAGGTAATATGAAAAAAAATTAATTAATGCTTTCTTGATTTAATAAGGTGACCAACTAATATGGGATAACTATTTTTAGTATAGTGACCTACTAATATGGGACAGAGGGAGTATAGTCTAATTAGTATTCTCTCTATCCATCTTTATTTATCCAGTATACTAAAAATAGATGTACAATAATATTGTACCCAAGGGTGTGACCTAGTGGTTAATGAAGTGGATCAAAGAGTCATGAGACTTGAGGTTCAAATCTCTGTATATATAAGGCCAAATTACGATTTTATGAGTACGTATACTATAATGAACTCCCTTAAAACAAGCGAAAAACTTAGCTCAATGGCTTCACCTTTTCCCACTGTTACTCGAGTTCGAGCCTCGTCCTCCACATTTTTAGCCCCATTTTTTGCTTCACCTTTTCCCATAGTAGGGGTATGGGGCTGACATGGTCTCTTGTTTTGGGTCAATGTAGTAGCTTTATTTTTCTTCTTTTTTGTTATTTTTCTTTTCTATGCTTTTCTCCTTCTCAATTTGTCTTTGTTCAAATTTTTTTGGCACATTTTTTTCAATTTTGCTAACTCTCTTTCCATGTATTAATTCAAAGAAATTCTTTAAAAAAACGATAAATTATTATTAAACTTGAAATTTAGGGAGAATTTTTTTTTTAAAATAAGGTAAATTGAGTTTAATCGAATGAAGAAATTTAAAAATAGTGAATATCCTTTTATCATCTATTTAAATAAATTTTCTTTCTTTAATTTCATGATATTTTTTTCATTTCTATTCTAAGGAAATGAAAACTGAATTAAACTAAACTTATTTGATTTATTCATCATTTGTCTTTTTTTTTTTTCAAACACCTAATAAATTGAACTATATGAACTAAAAAATTGGCGATGCCATTTATTTACCTTATGAATATGCATTATAATATTAGTAACTCAATTCTTACACTTTTTAAAAAAAAAATTGGCGATTTTCAAAGTAAAATATGATTGAATGTGTATTAATTTTTTCAAAATAAAATAGAATACTACAAAATAAAAGAAAAAAGCACAAGAAATTTAAGAAGGCTCGATAGAGCAGGTAAAGGTAGGAAGAAACGCTAAGGGGGACACGACAAGCCAAATTAAATTTAGCGAGTTAAGGTTAGTCTTTTCCTACCTCATCTTGCTACGTTTTTCATCCTATAATTTTTGTGTGTTTGCTTCTTCATATCTTGAACCCTCTTAGTAAAAATCCTGGCTCCGCCACTGTCTGTTGCTGGTGCGGACACCACAGTTATAAAAAAAAGTACAATAATACTCGTTCAGTTTAAAAAATCAATAAATAATTTACTATTTTGTGTCTATTTTACCTTTGTTACTAAATACGAGAAAGTATCAGTCCTTCATTTTGATGATTGAGATGAATTTATTATTAGAAGCTAGCTAGCTATATGGTGAAAAAATTGGAATACACGAGTTTTGTGTCAAAAGAGTGCATTGGCGCCAAATATGTTAGTTCACTCTATTTCTTTATCTCCTCATGAATCATATGTTTGTAATAATAGAAACCATAAAATTATCAGTTCTAATTGCTTAAACATATTGCATCGATTCTTTTGAGTAATTTCTCTGAAAATGGGGCCTGTAGAACTTTGATGTTCCTCTCATAGAACTTCTTAGGAGAACTTTTAGAGGTTCGAAAACATTCTTCGTAGGAAAAAAGAAACAAATTTACATAAATTGTTTTTTTAAAAAAAAGATTTGTTAATAAATCAAAAGGCTTTTTCTCCTTTCCTTTTTCCCCCATCTACTGTTTCTTCTTGCAATAAATTATGAGTACACTATAAAAATTGGAAAAAAAAAAGAGTTATGTATTGTAGTAAATTAAATACTCATTACTTTAGCTATAGTTAATTAAAATTGAGTGGATAGTGTTCCATTGAGTTTGTCTTAATATTTGGTTTAGTTTAAAAAACATTGAAGAACACCATTATTGAGTTTTATTGAATTTGAAACAAGAAAACATATAATAGAACAAAGTAGTCTATTATTTTTTTGAATAGTTGGGTTTAATTTAATCATTATGAATCGGTGGGGTTGCTATTTGAAGATTAGATATCAAATTTGAAGTCATTTGAAACAAAAATATACATATTGGTGAAACTTTTACACAACATATTATGACAATTCACTAATTTTTTTTAGCAAAATTCTGATGATTCCACATGATTAGTTACCAAATTTTGGCTCTCCACAAATAATAACGAAATCACCTTTATTTATGGAAAGGATAGGTTTGCCCGTTAATCAAATATCCTAGCGATCCGCCTGAATTTTACTGCTTAATTCTCCACCATATAGTAGTACTACCACATCAACACCACCCATTAACTCTACTGCCACCTTCAATCATTGAAACAACATCGAAAATCAATATAAATCACCAAATCTGGAAGAAGACGTTGAAATCTATAATTGTTGAGTTTGAAGCTCTCAAGTTTAAAAATAAAATATGAAAAGTGTTGTAATTCGAAGTCAATGTTTCTAAAATTCATCTATATGAAGCTTATATTAAATTTAGACTCACTTGGGGTTGATTTGAAGAGATTCTAGTCAAATTTTTGAGCTGGTAGTTTGAAGAAGTCGAGATGAAATGCGGCGTATATATGTTTATATCCCTATGTATATCAATGTATACATATGTGTAATATGCACGTGATATACAATGATGTACATGTGTCGCAATATTAATGCTTTCTCAACTCGATTTCAGCTTTGGATTTTAACTCCAAACCAGTTTAAATTACCTTCAATACTCCTCAATTTTCATATATAACCTCTTTAATGTATTTTCAACGCACATCGACCACACCTACTATAATGAGTTAACCGACAGATAATATGATCTCAGAAATAGTCAGGCGAGAACACAAGTTAAAAGTCAAAATAAGCTTAGACTCTCAAAGAGCAAAAGCTCATGAAAAAAACAAGCCAACAAATGAGTATCAACTATCGATAATATGAATATCCATATTATCCATCTGAATATCCATTCTTTTGTGAAAAATATTCATATTTGATCCATTTTTAAAGATCAATTATCCGTCCCATATTTAATGAGTCAACTTAAATGATTACTTGTTTTTTTAACCATTTTGCCAACCCTAGCTATAACTATTAAGTTTAAGATTTTTATTTCTCAATGAAACTTATCATAAAATGAGGGAAATCCTAACCTTAAATTAAGATCCTTAATTAATTGGTTTAAATTTAAAATAATAGAAAAATCCTCCTCGCAATGCCATGTACTAGTATAGGAAACGTAAGGAAAAAAAAAATCTCTTGTGTAATAGTAGTTGAATCTGTTTAACCTATAATTTATTTATTAGGATAATAATTTAAATTGTTATGAATAAGGTTACCAACAACACAAATAATTCAAATTCAGTTAATCCTATGAAAGTGAGAATATAATAAAAATGATATAGAAAAAATAACAAAGCAGATAATTGAAATAATTGAAAAAGGAATGGATATAGAGAATTTATTTTTTTCGGTTCAGAATGATGAAAAATACTGATGAACATCGACGAGCAGTAAAATTGACAAAGAATATGTACATAATCGTGTAGAACATGTATAAATCGTGTGCAGTCAAGTGTACTCCGATCTGTACAATGAAGGAAATTCGAAGAAATTTATAAAATAAGCTAGTTGTAACTGTTTTCGTGGTTCTCACCCATTTCAATCGTTACTTGGATGAAATCGTGGGCATTAAATGAAATTTTGAATATCTCAAAATCTGGCCGTTTACATTATCATTTGTTCGGCTACTATGTATGTTTCTGAATGAATAGTATATTCTCAATTTCTGTTGTTCAGTAAAAGCAAGTCCAAGAGTTAATTCTTGAATGATTAAACGAGTCTCTAGATTGTCTGTCATTAACTGACTCAAGAGTTGACTGTAGTCCTCTTTATATGTGTCAGTGCCACATATCTGATTAAATAATCTTTACTTCTGAATATTTTTACATCTACAGAATCTTGATAATTTCTTGTGTATGTGCAATCAGAATGAACAAAGTGTAGACTTACTTTAGGAATAACTTTAACAATCAATTACTTATTTGCGTTCATGCACATATATATATGATCCACCTAATGACTTGATGGGATAGATAAAAGAATTGCCAAAACTCAATAAGTTCTATTGTTTACTATTATCTTTTAGATTTCTATTACCTTTCATTTTTTTATGTTTTTTTTTTGTGAAATTAAGTTGATATTGAAAAAATTTGTAGGTGAAATTAACAAAAGAAAAGTAATTGAAATTAAAATTAATCATAAATATTTTATAGAAGTCAAGTTGTATTTATACTTAACCTCACTTGGCAAAAAGAATTTGCAAAATTGAAAATTCATGCGTGAAGTAATCTATAGTAACGATAACAAAATGGTGATCATGACTAGAAGGGAAAAAGTAGATATGAAGAGGGTTCGCTAATTAGATTTTCACTCATAAAAACTCTGAAGTTCGTCCTTAATTGCTAACAATTCCTAATGCCCAAACAAGAGAGATAAGTATATTACTTGAACACAAATTCAAGTTTGTTTATATTTTACTGAAGTTCAAGTAAGAACTCTATTAGCTACAATTTGTATATTTACGAAATGTAATTATAATTATTGTACTAGACACAAGGGCTGTATCAGTGTATATATTGAAAACGCGTGAAAAAATTGTATCAACACATACTATATTAATATGCATTTACATTGCATATTTACTACAAACCCAAAAATCTAGCTACGGAATTATGTATCATAAATACAATCTAAATATTTGTTAAGTACCATAATTTTTCCTTAAAAATAGTCAAATTGTTATTTATGTCTAAACGGGTTAGAGAAGGCTCGTCTCATCCGAATGATAACAACGAAGATAAAATTCCCTACTACACTAATAAAATCAAACAGTGGACATTGCTTTTTTTTTTGACCACAAATAACCTCCTAATTTTCACACTTGCAATTTAATTCAATTTCTTCTGTTTCCATGCGAATCTTCTGGAACATAAACTCACAGCACAAGAGCCCTAATCGATCTTCTTCTACCGAGGATCGAAGAAACCCTAGCTTCTTTTGAAGAGGAATTTCATTCTATGGAGAAACAACCGTCAAGCTCCAGAGAGTTACAGTGTGTAGGAAGGCTTGAAATTGCACGCCCTAAACCAGTCGGTTTTCTCTGTGGTACTATTCCTGTTCCAACCGATAAAGCATTCCATGATTTCAATGCTTCCGAACTTGTCCCCTCCGCTGAAAGGTATCTACGTATCTTCCTTCTCTTTTAGCTGCAAATTGAATTTATTTTTGGGTGAATTTTGTAATTTAGTTTGTGCTTTCGACAACAATTATTCACTTATATCAGCGATAGTGTAAGAGAGAATCAAGTAATACTAGTTGAAAAGTTTAGTTTGATAGGCGCTCAAGGCTGTGGTCTAGTGTTCAATGATAGGTTTGTGCTTTCCCTTTCCATTTTACTATGTATCTGATTCCACACCAATTATTCACTTATATTAGCGATAGTGTAAGAGAGAATTAAGTAATACTAGCTAGTTGATAAGTTAGTTTGGTAGGCACCCAAGGGTGTAGTCTAGTGATCAATGAAGTAGGTACGTCAGGTTCAAATCCTAACAGAGGCAAAAACACTAGTTGACTTCAAGCCTTGGTGGACAGGATTATCCGGTCATGTGTTGGTGGGAGATAGCCATGCAATTTAGTCGAGGTGCGTGCAAACTTAGTTTGATAGGGAAAATACTTGGATAGTTTAGTGAGTTTGAATTGTTAAAATTTGTGAAGAGTTTTTTAAGAAAGGAATGGTAATTTTTTTTTAAACATTCTAAAATAGAGAAAAAAAGGTGAAGTTTAATAGAGAGAGTACATCACTTCTTACTCTTTTAAAATTAGAGTTCTTAACTGAAATAGTTTACCAAGTTTCAGATTGTTCTATTTTTTTTCTTTCTTATTAACTCTGAACTAAATATATGAAACTGGTAACTGCTAATATCAGTCTTATATGTAATGTTTACAAAATGGAGGCACTTGTGGTATGGTCTTACAGGATCCTGCCGGATTTTTTCTTGAAAGTACATGGATTTAGTTACATGTGGACTTTTTAAATTGGGGGTTGGTCCATACACCCCCCCCCTCTCTCTTGTATAACAGTAAATATATGTAGTTATTTGAGTTTACATGATGGAGAAACTTGGTCCAACATATTCAATCTCCGAAGAATTTCATTAAAAGCTTATATAATGTTAAACAAAAGACCACTTTGCATATACTCCCTATATATAAAAAAGACAAGAAAACAGATACCATAATCAATGTTTTAAAAGGAAAACTTGTGACTGTCTGGTGATCCATCACGAGGCAAAACGACCTCTCATTTGCCTAGCACCTATAATAGGTGGAATATTTGCTCAATGTATGCCTTAGTTGTCACGCCCCGAGACTACCCCCTAGGCGTAACACGGGACCCGGGACCACAGGTGCCCCAAGTTAACCCTTGGTCATAGCATACTCAGTTATTCATAAGAAAATAAAGCGGAAGCATAAATAGAAAGCTAGGCAACCCAATCCGTAGAAGATAAAGTCAAGGCGAAACATAATCCGAAAGAGAGACCCGAATACAATCTGTCTGGAAAGCCTATACACAATCATAAGAGTTGATGGGACAATACCCCAACTAACTCAGAAATCCGAAGAAGAAACATAAAAAGATAGGTCTAATACTAGCCCTCGGATAATGAGGACTCACCAATGGAAACTGGACCTTCGGCGAAGTCTAGCCACGAGTGTGAGGGAAGGAACCTGTATCTGCATCGTCAAAGGATGCAGCGCAAGGATATGCGTCAGTACTATATGATGTACCGAGTATGTGAGACATGCATAAATATGGTAAAAACATACTTAAAACGTAATTTAAAACTGAGTTCATGCATAAGGAAGTATCATAAGTAAATCTCATAGTTTAAAGCTTAAGGCATGAAATAGAAAAGCATAAGTCTTAAATCTTCATACAGGAGTTTCTCTTAACCGACATAAACCATGATGAGCTACATGGAGTCCAGTGTCATACACCCACACCGAAAAAGGTTGTCCTAACCGGCCAAAGTTAGAACCTTATCATATCATGATCCTGTCATAAGCCACAGAGGGCACCTACGGTGGCACATAGTTCTGGGACTAAGGGCAATCTCACCCCGTCCAACTCGGTGCTAAATACTACTCTAAAAAAATATACATATAGCTCACATAAACTTGTGACATATCTAATGCCAATTCTGTTTGAAAAGCATAAGGGTATATCTAATACCATGCAATTCACATAGCTTAGGTAGACATGTCTAGATGCCAAACCTTTCATAAATCATAAGGACATATCTAATGCCATGCAATTCATGCTTCAAAATCCTTAAAACTTAGCATAGCCATGATTCAAAACATACTTTCTTTCTAAATTCATAACTTGAGGAATTAGGCATGCAATTTCATAAATACATAAGGCCATGTTATCTAAACATGCCAATTTTCACTTGAAATCATGAAATTCAATGGACTCATACTAGAAATCAACTTTAATGCATGGGCTTTTGAAATCAATTAAGGAACCTCAAATAAATTATAGATAAGTAATGAGAAACCATGAATTGATGCTTTAAAACAAAACCCATAACTTTTCCCCAATTTGGGTAAGAATCCTAATTTCATAAATCAAAGTAAAAACATGGGGTTTTGGGCATAAGGGTGAAAGAAATCCCTTATTGAATACCCACATACCTGAATTGAAGCTTTCTATGCTAGATTGAAAAGAATGGAGGCTTGAAGGTGGAGGTTCTTGCTTGGAGCTTGAGACTTGGAGAAGAGGAACTCTTTCTTCTTTTGGAATAGAATAACTTAGAATGAGAAGAGCTTAGGCTATTAGGGAATAAAACCCTACTAAAAATGGCCAAAACGACCTCACTTAGGAGTTAAAGAATAGGGGAAAAGATCGGAATACCCCTGACTTAAAATAAAAAGCTGCAGGAAGATTGCCGCCTCACGGGCTGCCTGACGGGCGTCGTACCCACGACGGCCCGTCGGCCAAGGCGTCGTGCAGGGTTACCTGGGGTCTGGGTCTCGCTGGCTGGTTATGACGACAGATTCCCACGGGCCGTCGCACCCGCGACGCCCGTGGTGACGCCCGTCAGAGCAGGGGACGTCTGGGGAGAAAAGCTACTGGAAGATCCCGACGACGGGTTTCCCACGGGCCGTCGCACCCGCCCGTCAGGTTTGTGGAGTCTGGCTCAAAAGCCACTGGCCGTTTCCCATGGCGCGCCCCACGACCCGTCGGAGCTCCGACACCCGTGGCGTTGCCCGTGGTGGCCAACAGTTGCAACAAAAATCTGGGTTCAAGGTTTGTTAGCTGATTCGAATACCAGGGTGTTACAATATCTTCCCCTTGGGAACATTCGTCCTCGAATGAAGACTAAGTAAAGGAAACTGGAGAGAAAACAGTCCAACCAATCAACAAAACAAGAAAACTGAAGAATAAACATGAAAACTGAGCTTTTCAACTTAAAACATGATTGAACTAACTTCGGAAAACATGAATGCATGCTAGGATCATGAGAGAAACTGATGGAATAGAGTCGGAGGGACATACTAAGGAGGAAACTAATACCTCAAGCTGAAACTGGATCGAAAGGAAAGAGATGAGGGTACTTGGCTTTCATGGCTGCTTCTGCTTCCCAAGTAGCTCCCTCAACTAGCTGATTTCTCCAAAGGACCTTTACCGAAGCGACTTCTTTGTTTCTCAACCTCTGAATCTGACGATCAAGAATCTCCACGGGAACTTCCTCGTAAGTAAGGCTATCCTTCACATTTACATCCTCCAAAGGAACAATCAAGGTCGGTCACCAACACACTTCTTCAACAAAGAAACATGGAAAATCGGATGAACCGCTTCTAATTCTGTTGGCAATACCAACTCATAAGCAACACTACCAACTCTCCTCAGAATCCGATAAGGACCTACATAGCGGGGACTAAGCTTCCCTTTCTTGCCAAATCTCATCACACCCTTCAGGGTGACACTTTCAGAAATACCCAATCATCAACCTCAAACTCCAACTCTCTTCTCCTCACATCTGCATACGATTTCTGTCGACTCTGAGCGGTCTTCAACCTCTCCCTGATGAGGTGAACCTTCTCCATAGTCACATGAACTGAATCTGGACCAATCAAAGCTGCCTCACCTACCTCAAAGCAACCAATAGGAGATCTACACCTCCGCCCTTAAAGTGCCTCATAAGGAGCCATCTGGATGCTAGAATGAAAGCTGTTGTTGTAGGCTTCCTTATCTGGATGCTAGAATGAAAGCTGTTGTTGTAGGCAAACTCGATAAGAGGTAAGTGATCATCCCAATTTCCTTCGAAATCAATCACACAAGCTCTCAACATATCCTCCAAGGTTTGAATAGTACGCTCTGTCTGGCCATCCGTTTGAGGGTGAAAATCTGTGCTAAGCTTAACCTGAATACCAAGATCCTTCTGAAATGACTTACAAAACTGGGATGTAAACTGAGTACCCCTATCTGAAATGATAGACAATGGAACACCATGCAATCTGACTATCTCCCGAATGTAGAGTCTGGCGTAATCATCTGCTGAATCCGTAGTCTTAACAGCCAAGAAGTGGGATGACTTAGTCATCCGGTCGATAATCACCCAAATAGAATCATGTTGCCTTCGAGTACGAGGCAAACCAGTAATGAAATCCATATTGATCGCTTCCCATTTCCAAGTAGGAAGATTAATATCCTGAGTCATACCACCCGATCGCTGATGCTCTACCTTCACTAGTTGACAGTTGGGACACTTAGCCACAAAACCTGCTATGTCCCTCTTCATGCCATTCCACCAATAGACTTCCCGTAGGTCACGGGCTCATGGTACATCTTGGTGGCACCGGGGTGAATAGAATACCTGGAGCTATGAGCCTCTGTCAAAATCCGCTATCTCAACCCATCTATGTCAGGAACGCACAATCGACCCTGATATCGAAGCACACCATCTCCCCCTTGGGAGAAAACCTCTACCCTTTGCTGATGGACTGCACCCTTCAACTGGTGCAAAATAGGATCATTGTCTTGCTTTTCTTTCACTTCAGCTACCAAAGATGATTCGGAACCATTCTGAACAATAACACCACCTTCTGTCGAATCCATAAGGTGAACTCCCAATCGAGCAAGTCGATGAACATTCTTGGCCAATTCCTTCTTTTTGTCCTCCACCGAAGACACACTACCCATAGACAATCTACTAAGTGCATCCGCCACGACATTGGCCTTACCCGGATGGTAAAGCACACTCATATCATAATCCTTAAGAAGCTCCAACCATCTCCTTTGACGAAGATTCAATTCCTTTTGAGTGAACACATATGAAGACTCTTATGATCGGTGAACACATCCACATGAACACCATACAAGTAATGTCTCCAAATCTTCAAAGCAAAAACCACGGCCGCTAACTCAAGATCATGAGTAGAGTAGTTCTTCTCATGAATCTTAAGCTGTCTCGAAGCGTAAGCAATCACCTTACCACGATGCATCAACACACAATCCAAACCAATCCTGGAAGCATCACAATACCCAACGAAGTCATCTAGGCCCTCGGGTAGAGCTAACACTGGAGCTGTGGTCAATCTAGTCTTCAATTCTTGAAAGTTCTTCTCACATAGATCAGACCACTGAAATTTAACCTTCTTCTGAGTCAACCGAGTCAATGGGGTAGCAATGGAAGAAAACCCTTCTACAAATCTCCAGTAGTAACCAACCAAACCCAAAAAGCTCCTAATATCAGACGGGGAAGTGGGTATAGGCCAGTTCTTTACTGCCTCAATCTTTTGAGAATCAACTCGAGTTCCATCTCTAGTCACAATATGACCCAGAAAGGCAACAGACTGCATCCAAAACTCACACTTGCTAAACTTAGCAAATAACTGCCGATTGTTGAGAGTTTGCAACACCACTCTCAAATGGTCCGCATGCTCCTCCTCACTCCGAGAATAGATAAGAATATCATCAATGAAAACAATCACAAACATATCCAGATACTGTTTGAACACACGGTTCATCAAATCCATAAAGGCTACAGGAGCATTCGTTAAGCCAAAAGACATAACCACAAATTCATAATGACCATACCGAGTTCTGAAGGTTGTCTTTGGAATATCACACTCTCTAACACGAAGCTGATGATAACCGGATCTAAGGTCGATCTTGGAGAAGTAACTGGCACCCTGAAGCTGATCGAACAAGTCATCAATTCCAGGAATGGGATACTTATTCTTGATTGTGACCTTGTTCAACTGACGGTAGTCGATACACGTTCTGAAGGAACCATCTTTCTTTCGCACGAATAAGACTGAAGCACCCCATTGAGAGATGCTGGGTCGAATAAAACCCTTATCAAGGAGGTCTTTCAACTGATCCTTCAATTCCTTGAGCTCCGCGGGAGCCATTCTATAGGGAGGAATAGAGATAGGATTCATATCTGGAAGAAGATCTATCCCAAAGTCGATCTCCCGCTCGGGAGGGACTCCGGGCAAATCTTCGGTAAACATTTCTGGGAACTCATTCACAACAGGAACAGACTGAAAGGGTGGGGTTTCGGATTTCGTGTCTATAACCCGAACAATATGATAAACATAACCCTTAGAAATTATTTTCCTAGCCTTAAGATAAGATATGAAACGATCCTTTGAGGATGGAGGACTACGTTGCCACTCTAAGACAGGTTCATTTGGGAATTTGAAACTGATAACTTGCGTACGACAATCAATTGAGCCATAACATGCATACAACCAATCCATACCAAGAATAACATCAAAATCAGTCATCTCCAACTCTACTAGATCCGTTGAAGTGACTCTATAAAGGAATGAGATAGGGCAGTTTTGGTAGATTCTTTTGGCTAGGACTGACTCACCAATAGGAGTAGAAACACAAAAGGGTTCTAAGAGCTGTTCAGGACAAATTTCGAACTTGCAAGCCACATAAGGAGTCACGAAAGATAAGGATGCACCGGGATCCAATAAAGCATACAAATCGAAAGAGAAGACTTTCAACATACCAGTAACAACGTCCGGTGAACTCTCCTGGTCCTGGCGTGAGGACATGGCATAAAGGCGGTTCTGGCGCTGACCACCAGAACTAGAAGCAGTACCCTGCTGGGCTGGTCGACCTCCTGATGCTACTGGGGCAGACTGAGTCCTGCTACCTCCCTGTCCCTTCTTAGCTGCGGGGCAATCCTTAATCTTGTGTCCAACCTGACCACACCTAAAGCATCCACCTGAACCAGCTAAACACTCACCAGGATGACTTTTACCACACTTGTTGCAAGAAGGGTAAGGAATCCCCTTTGCAACACTCCCCTGCGAAAAGGAACCAGATCCTCTACCAGTCTGATCATAATGAGGCCTGGGGGACTGGGTAGGAGCACTTGCTGAAAAATGAACGGGGACTGATGATTTCTTCTGAAACGAAGAGCGATGTCCGCCTCCGGACTTCTGATGGCCAAAACCTGAGCTCTCCGACCTAACCCTCTTGTTCTCCCTCAACTTGTCTCCCTCGATCTGTTGGGCATGAGTCATAAGTCGAGAAATATCCATGTCACCCAAAAGCATCGCGGACCTACACTCTTTTTTCACCAAATCTGATACTCCATAAACATACTTACTCATCTCATCCCATGGGTCAGCCACCATGGAAGGAGCATACCTAGAGAGCTAGGTGAACTTTAATCCGTACTCTTGAACCGACATAGAACCTTGTCTCAAATTCACGAACTCTTCGACCTTAGCTTGCCTCAACTCCCTTGGGAAGAACTGGTCAAGAAAAGCCCTCTCAAAGCATTCCCAAGTCATAGGGACCACATCCCTAGCCCTAGCATCTTTCCATTGAGTAAACCAAGTATGAGCCACGTCCTTGAGTTGATAGGAGGCTAGCTCAACAACCTCGACACCAACAACTTGCATCACACCGAAGATCTTCTTTACCCCATCCAAGAAATTTTGTGGATCCTCACCAACTTTCGAACCCCAGAATTCAGGTGGGTTCATGCGAACGAAATCTCGAACTCGGGCCGCAACTCCACCTTGATGGTGGACGGGGATAGGAGCCTGCTGATTGGCCTGAGCAGCCACAGTTTGAGCTAGCATATGAATGGCGTTTCTAAACTCCTCCTTTGTTACTTTGGGTCTGGAATCGGAGGATTAACATTTCGGCATTGACCCGGCGAGGCATAGCACGGCGAGGAGGCATAATTTGAAACGCATAAGGAACAGATTAGAGGGTTAATAGAGTTAAACTCTATCGCACGATATTGATCAAGAAAGAAGTGAAGTCTTTCCTAAGACACCTCATAGCTTCTCTCTCATAAGTGTGGCGCGCTTCACACACGAAAGAGACTCTACTCGATGCGGCTTTCAGACACCCTAGAACTCTTGAACCCGAGGCTCTGATACCAAGTTTGTCACGCCCCGAGACTACTCCCTAGGCGTAACACGGGACCCGGGACCACAGGTGCCCCAAGTTAACCCTTGGTCATAGCATACTCAGTTATTCATAAGAAAACAAAGCGGAAGCATAAATAGAAAATTAGGCAACCCAATCCGTAGAAGATAAAGTCAAGGCGAAACATAATCTGAAAGAGAGACCCGAATACAATCTATGTCTGAAAAGCCTCTACACAATCATAAGAGTTGATGGGACAATACCCCAACTAACTCAGAAATCCAAAGAAGAAGCATAAAAAAATAGGTCTAATACTAGCCCTCGGATAATGAGGACTCACCAATGGAAACTGGATCTCCGGCGAAGTCTAGCCACGAGTGTGAGGGAAGGAACCTGTATCTGCATCATCAAAGGATGCAGCGCAAGGATATGCGTCAGTACTATAGGATGTATCGAGTATGTGAGACATGCATAAATATGGTAAAAACATACTTAAAACGTAATTTAAAACTGAGTTCATGCATAAGGAAGTATCATAAGTAAATCTCATAGTTTAAAGCTTAAGGCATGAAATAGAAAAGCATAAGTCTTAAATCTTCATACGGGAGTTTCTCTTAACCGACATAAACCATGATGAGCTACATGGAGTCCAGTGTCATACACTCACATCATAAAAGGTTGTCCTAACCGGCCAAAGTTAGAACCTTATCATATCAGGATCCTGTCATAAGCCACAGAGGGCACCTACGGTGGCACGTAGTTCTGGGACTAAGGGCAATCTCACCCCATCCAACTCGGTGCTAAATACTACTCCCAAAACATATACATATAGCTCACATAAACTTGTGACATATCTAATGCCAATTCTGTTTGAAAAGCATAAGGGCATATCTAATACCATGCAATTCACATAGCTTAGGTAGACATGTCTAGATGCCAAACCTTTCATAAATCATAAGGACATATCTAATGCCATGCAATTCATGCTTCAAAATCCTTAAAACTTAGCATAGCCATGATTCAAAACATACTTTCTTTCTAAATTCATAACTTTAGGAATTAGGCATGCAATTTCATAAATACATAAGGCCATGTTATTTAAACATGCCAATTTTCACTTGAAATCATGAATTCAATGGATTCATACTGGAAATCAACTTTAATGCATGGGCTTTTGAAATCAATTAAGGAACTTCAAATAAATTATAGATAAGTAATGAGAAACCATGAATTGATGCTTTAAAACAAAACCCATTACTTTTCTCCAATTTGGGTAAGAACCCTAATTTCATAAATTCATAAATTAAAGTAAAAGCATGGGGTTTTGGGCATAAGGGTGAAAGAAATCCCTTATTGAATACCGATATACCTGAATTGAAGCTTTCTATGCTAGATTGAAAAGAATGGAGGCTTGAAGGTGGAGGTTCTTACTTGGAGCTTGAGACTTGGAGAAGGGGAACTCTTTCTTCTTTTGGAATAGAATGACTTAGAATGAGAAGAGCTTAGGCTATTAGGAAATAAAACCCTACTAAAAATGGCCAAAACGACCTCACTTAGGAGTTAAAGAATAGGGGAAAAGACCGGAATTCCCCTGACTTAAAATAAAAAGCTGCAGGAAGATTGCCGCCTGACGGGCTGCCTGACGGGCGTCGTACCCACGACGGCCCTTCGTCCAAGGCGTCGTGCACGGTTACCTGGGGTCTGGGTCTTGCTGGCGGGTTATAATGGCGGATTCCCACGGGCTGTCGCATCCGCGGTGCCCGTGGTGACGCCCGTCAGAGCGGGGGACGTCTGGGGAGAAAAGCTACTGGAAGATCCCGACTACAAGTCAGGTTGGAGGAGTCTGGCTCAAAAGCCACTGGCCGTTTCCCACGGCGCGCCCCATGGCCCGTCGGAGCTCCGACACCTGTGGCGCTGCCCGTGGTGGCCAACAGTTGCAGCAAAAATCTTGGTTCAAGGTTTGTTAGTTGATTCGATTACCGGGGTGTTACATTAGTCATCTTGGACTACATTGCCGTATGCGCCCAAATAATACTCCTTACATGATTATAAGCCTTGGATTGTCCGCTATGTATGTGACTGATATTTTTTTTTTAAAAAATGCTTTTAAATATTGACGATAACTTATTTAATATGTTTTTGTTGTATTATTAGGATTCAGTGACATAGAATATTTATTTGCTCCGACAGTTATTCAATATTTATACATCTTTTCTTTTGATGCTTATAAAAGTTAACACCAAGTGCCTTAAAGCTAACATATCTTGCACTTTGATAGGAAAAATGTCACGCCTTGCTCCTTTGCCTTGTAAAACACTGATCAGATTATAGAACATGACATAGATTACAGAACAAAGAATACTTTATTCACTTGCAATGTCAAATAAGGCGAGGAAAAAAATGAATATATTTTACTATGATAAGAGAGTTGTTCCACCATTACTTTTGATAAATATAGCTTTGAGTCTTTTGACTCCAAGAACCCCTCTGTTCACTTCCTTTTATTTCCAATTTTTCATTGCACATGACCAAACATGTCCGCATTTAAGAATTCTTAGAAGACTATGTGGTCGTTTGGCCATGAATATTTTTCATATTTTTTTTTTCTAATAACCGTGGTGTCCAGGCCAGCTTGCGCGCACCTCGACTAATTCCATGAGATATCTGTCACCTCCCACTAGCAACAGGTACCAGGTAACTCTGTGTAGCAACGCTAGAACATGTGGGAAGAAATCACCTAGTGTTTTATCTTTGTTGGGAATTGAATCTGAGACTTCATGGTGCTCAACCCACTTCATTGACCATTCCCGAGTTGAATTTACGGAAATCATGTTTGGCCATAAAATTTTAGAAAATTCTGGAATTGAAAAACATGAAAAAGTTGTTTTCACTCCAAATTACTCACGAAAATTCAAAAACAACTCCAATTTGTATTCATGGCCGAACACAACTTCAATTTTCAAATACCATTTTTCACTTTGAAAACAAAAACTACTTTTTTCAAATTTCACAATGTTCATGGCCAAACGGGCGCTATATTTGCTCAATGATAAGAAGGATGGAAATGAACTAACCTAACCTAGCCTTTAGGCTAAACTTGCTCCCGTTTTATAATTTTTTCTTATGACGGATTTAGGCCAACCCTAAACTAACCACAATTTTCGAAACTTGGGGATACTGGGCCCCTCTTTTACCCTTCTCCACTTAAATACCATGCTTAGTTTGCATGACGCAAGGCTCGGATGCTCCCGTTTTACAAGTTTAAAGGATTATATTCGTCTTGTGTTATGTAGTATAAGCAATATGTCAGTGGACCAATAGCCAACTTAAGGACCATATGTGGTCAGCTTTATTGACTTTTAATGAATCCATTAGGTATCCATTAATAAAACTGGACCAAACTTGAAGGATTATATGATTAGCATTGTATATGTAGGAGGGGAATAGAGTAACCCTTTAACTTAAGGGACCTTTTACGGTAAAAACTCTTTAAAAATGCGATGTCAACTTATTGTTATATTTTTTTAGAAAGTCTTAAGCCTACTCGAAGTGCTCTCTGATTAGTGTGGGTGTATAGTCTGCGCAGCCCTCCCTTTTATTTATGCAAAGGGGCTTGCTGCAACGAGGTGGGTCTCACGTCTGGAACCCATTATCGACAAGTTATAAAGAGCAACTCTACTGTTGCATCAGTGTCTGTTAGAGAGACTCACAATGTCGAAGCAGTTTTCTCATATTGAACTTTAGAAGTATTGCTAATGTTGTGCATGATGATGATTAGATATTTTAAACTTCAAGTCTTTGTAGAAGTACACACTTTGTTTTAGTGCATGTGAGGAATTAGGTGTTATTTGAATTTGGATTCCAAGTTTTCTCTATGCCAGAGGGAGGGCGTTCGGATTATCTTGAATTCTTCTAATAAGTTCTTTTTTGCTAATAATTTTTAGGGTTAGAGCTCCGAGGTATCGGATGATTCCTATCGAGACTGATCTCAACACTTTGCCACTGCTTTCGAGTATTCCAGAGAAGGTACTCCCATTAGTGGCTACCCAATCAAGGACGAGTGCAGGTAGTGACTGTTAGTTCTATTATCTCATTTAGATGTTACGTTTTTTTAGCTTGTGTAGTACAACTTTATTTTTTTTTGAAACTGTGAAATTGTATTCATCAGCATTAGGGATATGCTGGCCACCTCCAAAAGAGAGAGCAATTACAAACTTTCTATCAAATCTACAATCTGATCTACATCTTTTATACAAAGTTGTTTACACCAAAAGAGTAAAGATACAATACAATTCCATTTTACTTTATGTATGAAATTGGACCTATCTTCAAAGCATCTCCCATTTCTTTCCTTCCATATTGACCACCATATACATGATGGTATTAATCTCCACCATCTCTTTTGACTTTTACTTCCTCTCCTCCTAATGCAGCAACTCAAAAGATCTGATGTGTTCTCTGACAATATCCAACTAGTGCTTGTAATGTTAGGGAAAAGGTTCGGTAACTGAGTGGTGAACTTGCAATGTAAAAAGAGATGCTTATTGGTTTCCCCTGTTATGTTGTAAAGAAAACACCTGGGAACTAGCTGCCTACCTTTCTTTTGCAAGACTTCTTGAGTAAGACAAGCTCTCTTAATCACTAACCAAGTAAAACATTTCACTTCGGTAGGCATGACACTCTTCCAGAAGTACCTCCAAGATATTGTGATCCCTAGTCATCCCCTGCAGACCACTCTTGTATATGTACTTTTGACTGAGAAAGCCCCATCTTTGCTGAGTTTCCACAAGACCCTGTCTGTACCTGTTGGGATAATAATAATTCCACCTAGTTTTCCCAGAAGAGATGCCACCAATCATTAAGCATTCGACTAAATGATATGTCCCATCCTTGTTCTGTCCAGCAATCACACACTCTAGCTTCAGGATTCTCACAAATGAGGAACAAACCTGGGAAAAGATCCTTGAGAGAGGCTTGATCAATCTAACCATCCTTCCAAAATTTTGTCTTGGAGCCATTCCCCACCTTGAGATATAAATTTGCTTCCATCTGTGGCCAGAGAGATTTCTTATTGTTCTCCACATCCCCTCGCCATATGTTTCAGAGACAGTTTCAGTACACCAGGGACCTAACTCACCATGCTTTTCTACTATGACCTCCTTCCATAGAGCTCTCTCTTCACCAGTGTATCTCCACAACCATTTCATCAGTAGACTCTCATTTTGCAAACTCGGAGTTCTGATTCCCAAACCACCTCTTTCTTTGCTGAGAAGCAGAGTCTTCCAGTTTTCTAAACAGTAGCCTTTCCCTTCTTTATTACCTTGCCATAAAAAGTTCCTTCTTAGCCTGTCCAGCTTTTTCACAACTTTTGCTGGGAATGGAAATAAAGACATCACATAGGTGGGTAAGGAATCCAGAACATAATTGATTAAGATCAGTCTTCCACCTAAAGACAGATACTGTGCCCTCCATCTAGTTAATTTCCTTTCAGTTTTTTCCAGAATACCATCCCAGATGTCCATTGCCTTGTGCTTGCTATCCAGAGACATGCCCAAATAAGAAGTAGGCATTTGATCAACTCTGCATCCCAAAATATTTGCCAGATTTTGAATCTGATGAACCTCATTGATGGGAAGTAGGCTACTTTTTCCCCAATTTACTCTCAACCCTGATACAACTTCAAACAAAACCAGAATCACTCTAATGTAGCTAATTTGTTCTGCTACTGGCTCACAGAAAATGTGAGGGTCATCTGCATAAAGCAAATGACAAATTTCCTTCTCCTCCCCACTCTTCCTCCAACTTAGAATCCCCTGATCCACCTGTTTTGTGATGCAATCCTCATCATGCTATCAAAACCTTCCATTGCCAGAATGAAAAGGAAAGGAGAAAGTGGATCACCCTGTCTCAACCCCTATTAACTGTCAATATGCTTCGTTCTGTTAATTTGGACTGATCAGATTACTTAACCTAGGTTTACATAACTTTTGTGGACTTCATGAACAGAATATTAGAGTTCTAGTTCTGCAACAAGTTGCAAGTCTTAGGCCTCATTTGTTTGCACTTAATGAAGGTCTGAACCTGAATCATTCAGACGACAACCCATTAAGTGCATTTGTTTTTTAAATTTTTTTATCACTTAATGAATCTTAAGAGCACTGAATCGGTCAGATCTAGACTCAAGTCTTAAGGTCATTCAGTGCTCTTTATTAATCATGTTAAATGCTTAACCCATAACTGGCGCTTTTCATCAATCCACACACTTTAAACTACATATTTAATGCAACAATTTATATTGCTCGACTATATATTATTTAATATAATTTAGATACATTAAATTATATTCACCATCACTAGAGAATATAATATTTTATTCATTTATTAAATAATAAATTTATTTTATAAATTTTTTTCTTTTTTATATTAATTATTATATTATTTGAATGTGTATTTATTATGTTTATAAATAAATAAATAAATTTATGCATATTCAGATGTTAAAAAACAAACAGTCTTAATCATTCAGTATTCAGATCTAGAGATAACATCTTAATCATTCAGATATGCATTCAGATTCAGACGTCTTAATCTTAATGAAAACAAATGAGGCCTTAGAATCAGTCACTTAAACGTTATCTTTTTCAACTGTTTGCTCAGTGAAGTTTTGGGGTTTAGAATGTCATATACTGAGATTAAGAATATGTATTTGACTAGAAAATCATGAATGCTGAATACAATTCAGTAAAATATTTACATCACTCTGGAATACGGCATCAATCAGGAGCTATTTGATCTCCAGATTCTGTTCACCCGTTAATCTACGTGCTAAATTGCAGTACTCCAGTTTTTCCTCTCCTGTGCTGCAGCTTGAACTTCTTAGGCTTGAACACATTGTTGCATTGCTTGAGAAGCAAGAGAATAATTTTGAAAATAAGGACCAGAAAGAAGTAATATGGACTGGATAACAGGAGGAGCAAGTTACCATTCTTAGTAGAGGGTTTTCTATTGTGAAAGGAAAGAAAAGGAACTTCTTTCCAAGTGTAAGAGAGCAGGAAAGAAGGTGATGACTGATTGCTTCGTTAACCCAGTTTCAGTGACTGGATCAAATTAATTAGCTCTTGCCCACTTTCAAAAACTTTGAAGAAAGTGCATTTCAATCTACTGTGATACAGAAGGTACCTTAGAAACCCTTTGCTCTTGCCTTGCTGGATTAACCATGACTATTAGAATCGTTGCTTTAAACACACTAAAATGTCTAGTACCTTGTCACGACCTTACTTGAACATGATCTGTTCTATAGGCTTGTACAACTGTATCCTTGAGTTCTAAGGAGACAGGAAACCATGTCCGGTGGATGAACCATGGCCAAGTGACCAGAGGGTGGTTAACAGCTCTTGTGGCCCCTTGGTTGGGTCTTGGTGTCGTAAAGGATTGTTCTCCCTGCTCTTACATGGCTGGGATGGGCTCTTGGCTGTTTGACAGACTTTCAAGCTTTTTCGAAAAAAGAGGCTTGTACCATGTTTAGCTAAATACGTACAGATTTGGACCAAAACGCTAAAGCTAATTAAGCATGTTCCCCTTCGCTTAGGGAACTCATTTTTTATATTTGGTGTTAATGGCAATACTTGGGAAGTATGCATATTACAATTAGGATAGAATAGGGGATACAAAGCAAGTTTTGGGTTGTTTTCGTGTATTTGTGGGGATGGAGCAGAAGCTTGTATGATGTGTTCTTACCAATTTGTTAAATTATGTAGGCCATATATCGCGATAATGTTGTTCTTGAACTTGAAGTTCTTCTGTAGGTAAAGCACTCAAGCAGTCAGAAGGAAGGGACCTAGAAATTAGAATTAAATGTGGGTTGAGTAGAAACTCATGTTCCAATTCCTTATATTTTAGTGGGCATGCAGATCTTAATTCAGGACTATACAATAGATTCACAAGTATAGTATTGGTCATATAATGAAATTTGGGATACTTATGATTGTTGGTACCTAATGGTGTAAGGTTCCAGATGAGATGGTTCACATAGTTCAATATTTGGTAAGAGTGGGCAGAGAATTGGTACAAGTCTTGTTGTCACATGTGGTCAAAATATCCGTTCATGTGACAAAAAAAAATTGGCCTCGTGTAAGATGACCTATTGCTAACAAAAATAGAATAAACAAAAGCCTCCTACTTTACCTATAAAAAAGCGTCTTAACAATTTTAGTTTTTCTAGGAGGTGGTACAAAATTTGATAGTGAAATTGGTCTTAGTGTTTACATAGAATATTTTAGAAAGTTGTTTTAACAACATCAACTTGTTATCCAAATGGGAGAGTTCCCTTGTGAAGGCCTCATTTATTTGCATTCAGATTAAGACGTCTGAATTTGAATACACATCTGAATATTAAGATGTGCATTAAGATCTAGATGTCTGAATCTGAATATTAAGATGTTGTATCTAGATCTGAACACTGAATGATTAAGACTGTTTGTTTTCAATATCTGAATGTGCATATGAAATTAAACACTTATCGATAAAATATTACAAAAATCTCATTTCAGCAAAATAAATTTATTTATTGATAGAAAATAATATTGAGTGTTTATATTTGATATAAAAAATATAAACTATCTGAAAATGCATATAAAAATTATATAGTATCAATATAAAAAATTATTATAACAAGGTAAAATGAATTTTCTTAAAGTTGAAAATAAGGTAACAATGTTTGTTAAAATTGATTAAAAGAGGCATCTGTAATCATACCAAAGTTCACAAACAACTGATATTAAAAGTACAACGGCAAAGTAGAACCTTCATCTAATTACAAACTAGAACCCTCATCTTGGAAGTGCAGCGGCAAACTGATATTAGAAGTGCAGTGGCAAACGATTTTGTTTTCGTTAATATTTGCGGCAACGAGAATTCTTAATTAACGTCAATACACCCAAAAATACTGTGAATATCATAAATCCTAGACAAAGTACTTGTAAGGATTATGAAAAATTACCAGTTCAAGAGAAAAAGATTGGCATTTGGTTGAGATAAGAGAGGGAGAAACGTGAAAACTTTGTCGAGAAGAGAAGCGGGAGGCGTGAAAAGTTTTGTGGAATAATGCATATTATTCTAAATGAGTCTGAATGGTGTTAAGACTATTATAGATCTGATTCATTCAGATCCATTAAGAGGTTTTATAAGGAAGCAAAACAAATGCACTTAATGGGCCGAATCTGAATGATTAAGATTCACCCCCACTAAGTGCAAACAAATGAAGGCCTAAATATCGCAATTAAATTGCCATTATTACTTTGGTCTAGTGGTAAGAGTTTAACGTGAGATGTGTGGTTGGGCACACCTCATGAGTTTGAACTCTTTTGTCTGGTATTAAGCGGAGAAAGGTAGGGGGCATACCCATTATCCATTGTTTTTTGAACGTGCGTGATAAGAATCAGGTTACTTGAAAGAAAACAAGAAAATAATGTAGAAGCAAAATAACCAAAATTGAAGACATTTATTTTTAAGAGATGTGAAATTCGAGGGTAAAATCCCCAAGTATCGAAATTAAGTGCTAAGAATCCTAATTGATTTCAGTATTCAAAAATTACGGATGAAATCTAATTATGATACTAATAGGGTCAAATTAAGAACTTAGATAAAAAGGTGATCTAGACCCCTATTTTGATGAATTTAGAGACAATAATTAGTATCAAACTAATTACCTAATTTTAATTAGTATCAAACTAATTACCTAATTTATTTATGAATAAGAACCAAAGGTATTAAGTTAAAAAATTGATCTTACCTTTTAGAAGAATCATTCTTATAAGGTTAGTAAGATAAATCCCAAGTAGCCAACACGCAAATGTGTAAAGAAAAGTAACTCTCAAATAATAATAATGTTGTTCAAGAAATAAAAGAACTAAAACACCCCAGGGTGTGACCTAGTGGTCAATAAAGTGGGTTGAACACTATGAGGTCTCAGGTTCAATCCCAGCAGAGACAAAACACTAGGTGATTTCTTCCCACCTATTCTACCTTTGGTGGACAAAGTTACCTAGCACTTGTTGCAGGTGGGTGATGGCCTTGAGATCATGGTTATCAAAATAAAATAAAATAATAAAATCAATAATATATATATATATATATATATATATATATATATATATAGGGGTGGATTTGAATCCTACTTCTATGGAAATAATAAATAGTAAAAACCTAACTAGGAAATTTTAAACTAGGAAAACATGTAATAATAATACCAAACTTCTGACAAAATAAGTAAAGTTGTCAATTTTTGGACCAAAACACGCCCAATTTCAGCACTTTTTGGGCGTGAGATCAGCCCATCTTGGGTTGATTTTCAGCTATCATGGGCACGCAGTCAGCCCCCTTTGGGATCTCCTTTGGGGTTCCATACGGCCCCAATTTTCCTCCTTTTGGGCTTGGACTTGGACCATAAAATATATGTAGTATTTAGTCCACTTAGATACTATAAGGAATAATACATGCAACTCCAATTTAGTTTGATATTCCAATGGGCATGGGAACACACGCATTAAATTGAACACTTATATGATATAACCAAGCATCCAAAATTACACCTCTCACAAATTCTTCTGCATAAAGGCTATTCACATAAGCACGGGTGTTTCAAGAAAGATATAAGAACCCTTAAATTCCAAAATAGGATCTCCATTAAATTTGAGCTCATTATTGGAATCATCACAATTAATATTCTCAAACTCATTGAATTCTAAGTATTTGCTCAAATCCCCGCACAAAGAATCATGGATAGGTTGAACAAAGAGTATTTGATCATTGGTGTCATAATAGTGACGCATCTCCTCATCACTGGTGCCAAACACATTTCTAAACTCACAATCACCAAGACTTGAAGTATTATTATCTTCTATCCCACAACAAACTTTATATTCTAGCTCATCGTCATATGAGAACTCATTCTGAACTAGAATAAGAGAAATAATCATCTAACTCATTCTCATTCTGAACTAGAATGTTCAGAATAAGTGAAGAGGAATCATCTAACTCATTCTCATTCTGAGCTAGAATAAGAGAAGAAGAATCATCCAACTCATTCGCAAGCCGTCTTCCACAAACATCACATCTCTTCAACAAATCGGAATCCACAATCAACTATACCATGCTCAATTTCAAAAGAGAACAATATTAGTATCATATTTTATTTACAATATCTCATTAAATTGAATTACTTCAATACTAAAACTATCATTTATTGAGGTCATTTTATTTCTCTTTATAAATTTATTCTAACGTCTACACATGAAATATAAATTAAGGGTTGCTAAAGTGATTCTTTAACAATTTTTTAAGTTAGAAAAAAGAAGGAAGCTTTGAAATCTAATTCTTATATAACAACTTTATTTCACAAATATTATTTTTAATTATTACTCGTTCTCATCTACTTACCCTTTACTCAAAAAAATTACTCGTTCTCATCTATATTAATATTATTTTTAAAAGATCTTACATCACTTTCTAATGTATGCCACCTTTACATCTCTAGCCTCTAAACATCCTAGGCACTTTATCATATGCCTTTTCTAGGTCCATGAACACTACGTGCAAGTCTCTTGTTATCACTATATTGTTCTAACAATCTCTTCGCAAGATGGATGACTTCTGTAGTCGATCACCCCGGCATGAATTCAAATTGGTTGGTTCTAGGAGATAGACACATCCCTCCTCATCCTCGTGTATACCACCCTCTCCCAAACTTTCATAGTGTGGCTTAGTAGCTTGATACCCTTATTGTTATTATAATTCTGAATTTCTTGTACAACGGATCATTGTACTCCATCTCCATTCCTCCGGCATTTTAGCCGTCCTAAATATGACATTAAACAACCTAGTCAACCGCTTCATACCTGCCTCGCCTGCGTTCTTTCAAAAGTTCACCGTGATTTTGTCTGGCCCGATCACTCTTTTCCTCCTCATCTTTCGTATAGCCCCCTTAACCTCTGCATCCTTAATGCACCTACAATACCCAAAATCTATGCGACTCTCAGAATTCTCTAACTCCCCCAATATTTTATCCCTGTTCACTTCTTCATTCAAGAGCTTATGGAAATACGCCTGTGCATAGATGATGGAAGTAGTTCAAAATTCAAATAATGAAAGCATAGCT
The DNA here is from genome assembly GCA_003996215.1 of Jaltomata sinuosa. Classification (NCBI taxonomy): domain Eukaryota; kingdom Viridiplantae; phylum Streptophyta; class Magnoliopsida; order Solanales; family Solanaceae; genus Jaltomata; species Jaltomata sinuosa. The sequence continues at coordinate 46,273 of QJPP01001558.1, forward strand.
GCTCAATAGCCAAGAAAAAATGTTTGCACTCAGGAAATTTTCACATTTATTTTTGATGCACAAATATAAGTGCCACATTAACTTTTTGTTATGCAAGTTGTTAGAATCTTTTTATGATATCATTTGTTTCCTGGTTTTACAGGATTGAGGATCTAATGGATGTCGAACCTACAACTTATGGCTTCTTTTCCCTAATATCATTTGATTGTGTATATATAAGTTTTAACATGTTAACATGTCTTCATTGTTATATGTGAGAGAGGTAATAACTTCTGCTTTACGTTGCAGATTTATTATGGGAAAGTGGCACACACACCTCAAATCTTGCAAGGAAAGGTGAAGCTCTTGCTGTATCAGGTCTGGTGGAGTATGGAGATGAGATCGATGTCATTGCCCCAACTGATATTCTTAAGCAAATCTTTAAGATTCCATACTCCAAGGCTCGATTATCAATTGCAGTACATCGTATTGGCAAGACACTAGTTCTAAATACAGGGTAATTTGCTCTACAGTACTAACATGCAAGACTCTTCTGAATTTCAGTCCAGTTGTCACTCTGTTTGGCAAAGTTTTGAGAATGAATTCTTCCTTTATGGATCTATCCCAGATGTATACTGATGTTTTGCTTTTTGAGGTTCACTTTCGTGATATTTGGAGTGAAACTAGACATGCATGAATCTGTCATTGAAAATAAAACTTAGAGATGTGGAAGCTTCATGAGAAGTACTATAAGTTGGTATTTTCCCATTTGAAAAATTCTTAGAAATATGCTCCCTCCATTCCCTTTTACTAGTCCCTTATACTAAGAATATATTTTCCTTTTTACTTGTCCATTTTAGCAAATCAAGAGAGATTTATCATTTTCTTCCAATATTGCCCTTATTTTTAAGTATCCACACTTCCCAAATTTATTGGAGTTACAACTTTAATAACTATTAACAAGGGTGACTTAGTAAAACAAACTCTTAATGAATGATTTCTTGAGGGGAGTGCCTAGTCAACAGAGGACTAGTAAAAGCGAACGGAGGAAGTATTTCTTAATCTCAATATTTAGTGTTGATATTAGACAATATAAATATCTAGTTTTCTCCTATCTAAATCCTGTGCATCTTGCTTTATGAGACATGGTCTTAAATTACATGGACAGTAAAGAGTATATATGCTCACATTGCTAGATGAATCTTGGGGCTCAGCAACTCATTGAGCTGAGGAAAAGGAAACCCTATGGACCAAGCATACTGCTCCTAAAAGAGGATACTTGATTAAGGATGTGCTGTTAAAAGTAGTTCATTAGTTTAATAGTTGAGTTTGCATAAATAGTTAATTTATTAAGCTTTCAAATGACAGGTATAAAATTAGTTTTTAGTTGCGCAAATAATGTATACTTCCCAAAAATGTTTATTTTTAGATCATACCATTGTCTGGGACCCGCATTTGCTCATTCTAATACAACTATATTATTCTTCTAAACCATAGTGGACATATGGTCGACATGTTCTCTCAACAAAGACAAACAGTTCACGTCAACTCTAAAGGCAATACCACATTGGAACCGGAGTGAGCAATATCCGAGAATCTGGATGGAAACAGATTGGGAAGATATGGAGGAAGCTATGTGAAATAAACAATGGATAAAGGCCACAAGTAAAATGCTTTCGTATTCATAAGAAAACTTTAAAAAGATGTAGGAATTTTGTAAGGTCCTTAACAAGTTAATTTTTGTTTAGGATGGACTGAGAGTTCTGTTTAAAGAGCTGCTTAAGTAACTTTGTATGGAGGGTGAAAGTTTCTCTTGATATTGGTGTACAATTTGAAAATTATTACCTCTAGTAGTAGAATCTTTTTGTGGTTTTACGAGAATATAATTTACAAGAGATTAAACTGCAATGCCAAATGCAGGCCTGATATTGAAGAGGGGGAGAAATTGATCAGACGAAATAATAACCCACCAAAATGTGCAGACCAGTCTTTGTTTCTAAATTTCGCTATGCACTCAGTTCGCATGGAGGCATGTGATTGTCCACCAACCCATACACCACCGAAGGAGTGGCAATGTGAATCAAGAGAAAGTTCACCTGAATCTTCTGATCACCCAATGCAGGGTAGCACTTCCTATGAGCAAAGTGGAACTTCTACTCAGGAAGAACAATCTAACCCGCGGTGCACATATAATGAGCTCAAACAGGCTGACTGTTTTTGGGGCAAAAAGAAGAATAGGAAAAATAAGGATCAAGGTTCTGGAAAGAAGGTCTCACAAGTAAAAGAAAAGTCGAGGTACTCAGTGCAAGAGTCTGAAAAGTACAGAAGAGCTAGTAATGATGGATTCCTAAGGGTTCTATTTTGGCAGTTTCACAATTTCCGTATGCTTCTAGGAAGTGATTTACTCATCTTCAGCAATGAAAAGTATGTTGCAGTTAGCTTGCACTTGTGGGATGTTTCACGACAGGTAAACCTTAACCAACGTCCTCACTCTTATATCATCATGTGTAACTGCCATCTGTGCATTTTGACAGGTCACACCTTTAACATGGCTAGAGGCATGGCTTGATAATGTCATGGCTAGTGTACCTGAGTTGGCTATATGTTATCATCAAGATGGTGTTGTTCAGGGCTATGAACTCCTAAAAACAGATGATATATTTCTCCTAAAGGGCATATCTGAGGATGGTACTCCTGCTTTTCATCCAAATGTTGTACAGCAAAACGGGCTTTCAGTATTGAGATTCCTTGAGGAAAACTGCAAGCAAGATCCTGGTGCATATTGGGTATTTTGCTGCTTATTTCTAATATATACTGTATTTTGGCTCTTGCTGCGTCATTTCTTGCATCTTTAATTGACATTACCTTTATTTCTGTAGCTATACAAAAGTGCGGGAGAAGATGCTATCCAACTCTTTGATCTATCTGTCATACCTCAAAACCGACCTGCCGATGACACTGATGATAATTCTAGCTCTGTGCCATCTCTAATAAATAGAGGGAGAAGTGATCCCTTACTTTCACTGGGGACGATATTGTACCGGATTGCTCACAGACTTTCACTTTCAATGGTCTGCGGTTTTACTATGTTAATTAGTGATTTCCTCTGATTAGCTGTTGCTAATACTGCAACTTTTGAACTGCAGTCTCCTGAAAACAAGTCTAGATGTGCGAGTTTTTTCAGAAAATGTCTTGATTTTCTGGATGCGCCTGATCACCTGGTATGTTGTCTCATAATATTAACCAAATATGTTTAGTTTCTTCTCATAATTTCCTTGTTTAAACAAGAAATGGTCAAAAGCCGGTGTTGTTTTCGAGTCCTTAACTTGACCAGTCCTTAGCAATAAGTCTCTTATTGTTTGATAAACCTTGCTGTTTTCCATCTTTGTGATGTAGTCTGAAGATATTGCCCTGGCATGCTGACTTGAATCTATACTATATTAAAAACACAAAGCCCCTTAGCGAAATATCGTTCGTCTTTTTGTCCTTTGAAAATTGATTTCACACCGGATAAAATAGTCATTTTATTTTTTCTTGAAACTGGCAACATTCTATTCCTCAGCATTAAGGGATATGCTAGCAGCCTCCAAAAAGTGACTACAAAGTGGAGTTAGTTACAAAAGTCCTATAAAGTCCACTATTTATAATTCCTCATCTATACATTGTTCTTTGCACCAAAAACATAAAGAACTAATAAAATTCCATTTAATCTTTTGAATAGAATTGCATCTGCCTTCAAATATTCTTCCATTTCTCTCCTTCCATATGTTCCATCATATACAAGATGGGACTGATTTCCACCATTTTTTCTGGCTTTTACTACCTCCCTCCCGATCCAGTAGCTTAGGAGGTCTGCTGTGTGCTCTCCAGCTCGCCTTTGCCATACTGATAAAAAGAGCCCAAACCTGAATTGTTACTTTGCAGTTGAGGAACAGGTGGTTATTTGTTTCTGCTGCCTCTGGACACAGAGCATCTAGATGCAATTTGTATTCCTCTGTTCTGCAGAACTTCGTAGGGGAGACAGGCCCTCCTCACCATCAGCCAAGAAAAACATTTCACCCTATGGCACCATGTTCTTCCAAACAGACTTCCAAGAACCAGTTGAGTTTCCTGACAGCTCATATAGTCCCCTTTCATAGGCACTGTTTACTGAAAATACTCCCTCATTGTGATTCTTCCATGTGATTGTGTCATCTTCAGCATTTGTACCCAAGAAATTGCCCACTTGAGCTAACAGTTCTGCCACACCAACCACTTCCCGATCATTAGCCTTCTGAATGTTAAATCCCAACCCTGCGGTGTCCAAGTATTTTCTATTGTGCAATCAGGGTTGCTGCATATAGAGAACAACACATGAAAGAGTTCCTCTAATGATCCATTCCCAGTCCAATTATCTTTCCAGAAGAGAATCTTGCCACCAATGGCATACCAAGATATACGATAGGCAGCTTCTCCACTCCACAACCCAGGATGTTGACCAAAACCTGTATTCGCAATACTTCCTTAACTGGGAAAATATTGCTTTTTCTCCGGTTTACCTTCAATCCTGATGCGGCTTCGAAGATCACTAGCATCATTCTAAGGAAGCTGATCTGTTCTGGTGTTGCATCACAGAAGACCACTGTGTCATCAGCATACAACAAGTGGCAAATATCCAGCACCTCACCAGTTCTATTCCCAACTCTGAATTCATTCATCCCCTTGTTGTTGTTAGCAACCCTCATCATACTGTTAAGTCCTCACATAGCAATGATAAAGAGAGAAGGGGACATAGGATCACCCTGAGTCCTCTTTCTGTTGGGAAAGAAACCAACTGGTTCTCCTTCTCCATTAACTAGAATAGAGAACCTGGTGGTTTCTATGCAGAACTCAATCCATTTCATCCATCTGTTGCCAAAGCCTATCTGCCTGAGCACACTTGATAATAAAATTCCAATTGAGATGATCATAAGGTTTTTCAATTTCCATTTTGCACATGACCCTGGATCCTCCCCTCTTAATCTGGTGTCAATACACTCACTGACTATTAATGCAGCATCCATAATTTGCCTCCCCTTAATGAATGCCATTTGATGTTTGTTGACCAGTATGCCCACCATCCTTTTCAATCTTTCCGCCAATACTTTTGCAATGATCTTATACATCCCCCTGGGATTCTATGCAAGCTGGACATAGAAAAGGCTTACGATCACCTCAACTGGAACTTTGTGTGGAATACTCTTGAGAGGATGGGCTTTGGGAATAGGTGGATGAACTGGTTAAAGTTTTGTGCGAGTACAGTCAAATTTTCAGTACTAATCAATGGTACTCCCTCTGGTTTCTTCCCTTCTGAAAGAGGATTAAGGCAAGGGGACCCCCTCTCCCCCTACCTTTTTATCCTAGCTATGGGAGGATTACGTGATATGTTGAAAACAGCACAATCCAGTCACATGATCAGGGGCTTCAAGATGAATGATAGTGTCAACTTGGGTTTGTTACTTTTTATTTTTGGTGTAACTATGCCCTCCCCATTACTCACTTACTAGATAGTTTAGGAGGGGTGCACGGGGCTCTCTCCCCCCCCCCCCCCCCCTTTTTTTTTTTAAACCATGCATTTGATGCGTTTGGCTACTGTGTTTTTCTTCTGCTTTTATGAATAATCAGTAGAGGTATAGGTGGAGCGAAGTTCCTTCCTTCCTTGCTCCACCGTAGTACTTTACTACTTTAGTCTTACAAATTCCAAAAATTAGCTTCGAATTGCATATCTTAGTTCCCTTGCTGCAGTAAGCAATAATGGGTGGATTTCTAGGTTTTGAGAAAACATAGTTTGGTTATAACTCTATTTCTTGCTACAGCAGGGTGAAAGGCATTTTTCCCAAAGCACAAGCTCTCTCTCTCTCTTCTATATTGTAGAATAGACAACTGATAACCTGAAATTGTGGCAAACAGGTTGTACGTGCATGTGCTCATGAACAATTCGCGAGGCTCCTTTTAACGTATGATGAAGAGTTAGATTTGTCATCTGAAGCACTTCCTATGGAGTCTGAAGTTACAGGTGCTGATGCTGAAGAAGAACCAGTAGAATCTTTGATTTCAGTTTCTGTATCAGATGCCCATGATTCCCTGGTTCCTAAAGTTGAACCAGATAATAATATTAAAACATTGCCGGTGATTGGATCTGATGATTCTGCGAGGGTAAAATCTGATGAGGCTATATCTTCCCCAAGAGCAATGACAGCTCCAAGGGGGAGAAATACAGCCAGTTTGGAAGATGCGTCAAATAGCAGAGAGAAAAGCATTGCAGTGTGTGATTTGTCAAAAATGTCTCCTAAGGTTCAAACTGTTGCTGATCCAATCTCCACTAAGTTGGCTGCCATTCATCATGTCTCTCAAGCTATTAAGTCTCTTAGATGGAAACGTCAACTGCAAAGCAACAGAATGGATCTGCAGAATAGTGGTAAAAATCAGGACGAGCTGCCTTCAGCACCGAGTTTTTCTGTCTGTGCATGTGGGGATACCGACTGTATTGAAGTTTGTGATATTCGAGAATGGCTTCCGACTTCAAAATTGGATGATAAGTTGTGGAAACTAGTTCTTTTGCTTGGAGAATCATATTTGGCGCTTGGACAAGCTTATAAAGAAGATGAACAATTGGATCAGGCCTTGAAGGTTGTAGAGTTGGCGTGTCTGGTTTATGGATCAATGCCTCAACATCGGGAAGACTCAAAATTTGTTTCTTCCATGGTCGTTTGTTCATTAGCCGAGGTTGAAAGTGATGATAAAAGTGAAAAAGCTGGGTCTTCACTATCTGATGATTGTTTCATGTATGATCAATCATCTGACAGTTACCTCTTTTGGGCCAAGGCTTGGACACTAGTTGGGGATGTGTATGTTCAATTCCATTTGACAGATGGTGATAAGATGCCAGTACAATCAGAGCAAAAGCCTTTAACTAAAGAGTTAAAGATGTCATCTGAAGTTTTGAGGGAGGTTGAAAGGCTCAAGAAGAAGCTTGGACAGTCTAGTCAAAACTGCAGCTCATGTTCCTTATTAAACTGCAGCTGCCAGAGTGATAGGGCCAGCAGTGGAAGCAGTGCTAGCAGTAGTAGTAGAGATTCACGTTCAAAAAGTTATGGCAGAAAGCAGAACAAAAAATCACATACCAAAGCAAACTCCCATGCACATTCTGGAACTTCTGTGGATATTCATCAGAAGGGCGAAAGCAGCACACCAGAGAGTAAGCTCTTGATGCACGAGAAAAATATTGCCAGGATGGAAATCTCTGATAAATTGACAGATATTTCAGAGGCAAAAAACTCAGGAGCTACCGACTCTGATAGAGATGATGTGGGAGTGAAAATGGAAGGAACTTCAGTGTATAAATGTTCTGGAACTTTGAAGGAAGAAACTGAAAGGAAAAGTGGGGGTATATTTAAATATCTTAGAGGCACTGTAGCTGGAGATGCTGACAATCTCTCGATTGCCTTGAACTGTTATGATGAAGCTAGAAATGCAATGGTTGGACATCTTACTAATTCAGAATACTTACAATCTTTAACTAAAAAGAAAGGATGGGTGTGTAATGAATTAGGCCGTAAGAGGCTGGAAAGAAAAGAGCTGGATGAAGCTGAAGTTGCTTTTGCTGATGCAATAAATGCATTTAAAGAAGTAGCTGACCACACTAACATTATATTGATAAACTGTAATTTAGGTCATGGCAGGAGAGCTCTAGCAGAAGAGATGGTAGCAAAGATTGAAAATCTCAAGGAACATGCAATCCTCCGCGATGCATACATGCAAGTTCTCCAGGCTGCCAAGATGGAATACAGGGAATCTCTGAGGTTCTATGGATCAGCAAAAACAGTTGTAAACAATGTTACTGAAGAATCAGATTTGGATTCAAGCCACTTGAGAAATGAAGTTTATACTCAGTTTGCTCATACATATTTAAGGCTTGGGATGCTACTGGCCAGAGAAGATACATGTGCTGAGGTTTACGAGAACTGTGTCCTTGAGGATTCTTTCAACTCCTGTGTTAGTAGACCTAAGATAGACCGTAGAAAGCATGAGATTTCAGCTAATGATGCCATTAGAGAGGCTTTATCTGTCTATGAGTCACTGGGTGAGTTACGGAAACAGGAATCTGCGTATGCATACTTTCAGTTGGCTTGCTACCAAAGGGATTGCTGCTTGAAATTTTTGGAGCATGATCAGAAGAAAAATGGTTCTTCCAAGGGCGGAAATAGCATTCTTCATAGAGTAAAGCAATATGCTTCTTTGGCTGAGAGGAACTGGCAGAAATCCGTGGATTTCTATGGACCAAAGACACATCCGTTGATGCACTTGGTTATTTTGGTGGAGCGAGCTGCTCTATTATTGAATCTGTCAAATCTTCTTCACTCTAACGTGGTATGATTTTACATCTCTGTACTTTGCAGAATATTTTCAAAGTTCATCTCTTTCTGTTTCCAGTGTGGTTGATCTGTTACTTTTTTTAATTTAGCTTGATTTTCTTTGACTGTATATGTGCATTCTTTTTCAACTGGTATATCTGTGTTTGCAAAACTTTTTAATGTTCGTCTCTCTTTGTTTCTTGTGTTGGTTGATTTAGTTACCTTTTTAGCTTAACCTTGATTTGCTTTGACTGTATACATGCATTCATTTTCAACTATCGCAGTGATTTGTCTATGTATTTTAAATGAATACTATTTTCTTTAATGTCCACAACACTATGGGTTTAATGATTCTTTGTACTATATATGCGACTGACGTGTAGAATTCAGTGATTTTTTCTTTATAGGGTCTGAGAATGCATTTGCTGTATTTGTCTGGTCCATGCAGTTTTAGTAACAGGGAATGCAATGTGTAGAAGTAAAATGTTGAAGTGTCCCACATTGGTAGGGAATGTGGTGTTGTTTCTTTATATGGTTTTGGAAAATCTTCACCTCATGAACTAGCTTTTTGATTTGAGTTAAATCTATCTTCATTTCTTTATCATATTAATGTTGGCCCCAAGATGTATTTTCCACGCTCCAAATGTCCAGTCCTAGGTGTTCATCGGTGCCTATATTAATTGAAGGAATGAGTTGTTTCCTCACATGATCTTTGACAATCTTCACATGAGCTAGCGGTTAGGGTTGAGTTGGGCCGAAAGTTTATATTTTTATTAATCACAAAGTCATCTTTCCTATTTTCATAATTTTTGTTTCATTGTTTCTTAAACCTATTGAGTCTGACCTTAAGTTGTAATATATTTTTCTATATGGGATAAATAGTTGGATGATGTCAAAATATTTTCAAGTACATTGAGTGCGTGCTACATAAAAAGGTTCCTGCTACTTGTGAAATGAAGTTGAAAAAAGAAAAAGATGAATTATTTCACACTGCTAAATTTACTTTGCTTTCTATATAAAAGGGGTCAACTTAGTTCTTCTATGACGAGAGATGTTACACATCTTTTTTTATTGTTTTGATTTTTTAGTTCCAATGCAGGAGCAGATATTAACTTATATGGATCTGCACTCAGCTTTTCTTGCTCATAAGTGTTGTCTGGGTTTTGAAATAAATTAGTTACCTACATGTTATGAGTTGGGAGCTAACTGATAATAATACCTGTCACATAGTGTTGCTTACTTTTTTTTTTTTTGGATAACTGTGTTGCTTAATATTTTCTTTGGTTCCCTTGATCCTTGTCGAAAGGCTGAGAAAGGTATAACTGATGAGGATGTCACTCATCGTATTGGTGTTGGGTGGATGAAATGGAGGCTCGCATCTGGAGTCTTGTGCGATAAGAAGGTGCCTACTAAACTTAAAGGCAAATTCTACAGAGTGGTGGTCCGACCAGCTTTGTTGTATGGAGTTGAGTGTTGGCCAGTAAAGAACTCCCATATTCAAAAGATGAAGGTGGCGGAGATGAGGATGTTGCGATGGATGTGCGGGTTTACTAGGAGAGATAGGATTAGGAATGAGGATATCCGAGATAAGGTGGGTGTGGCGTCGGTGGAAGATAAGATGCGGGAAGCGAGGTTGAGATGGTTCGGACATGTGAGGAGGAGAGGCACGGATGCTCCAGTGCGGAGGTGTGAGAGGTTGGCTATGGATGGTTACAGGAGAGGACGAGGTAGACCGAAAAAGTATTGGGGAGAGGTGATTCGACAGGACATGGCGCAGTTGCAGCTTACCGAGGACATGACCCTAGATAGGAAGGTGTGGAGAACGCGGATTAGGGTAGAAGAGTAGTAGGTAGAAGTGTGTGTAGGCTAGTAGGTAGGAGTGTTTTTCCTTATTGTCCCGACTAGTAATCGTAGTGCTACGCTTAAGTGTGTGTAGAAGAGTAGTAGGATTCCTCGTGGTAGTATTTTGTGGCAGTGCTCTGTTTCTGTCTGTTGTTTGTTACTACATATTACTTCCTATCGTCTCTTGTAGTTTTATCTTGTATTTTTATCCTGTATCATTGTTACGTCCTTTTTAGCCTATTTTTAGACTGTTTTGTCTTGAGCCGGGGGTCTATCGGAAACAGCCTCTCTACCTCACCTCTGAGGTAGTGGTATGGACTGCGTACACTCTACCCTCCCCAGACCCCACGCTGTGGGAATACACTGAGTATGTTGTTGTTGTTTGTTCACATTTTTATTTAATGTCTCACTTGTTTCTTCATTGCTTTGTTCTGTTGTTTACAAATACGTGTGCGTGCAGGCCCGCACGCACACACATATATTATTACGTAATTACTCTTTCTATCCCAATTTATGTGACATACTATCCTTTTTAGTTTGTCTCAAAGGAATGCCACTTTTTTATTCTTAGAAATAATCTAAAATTTTACATTTAATGAGATGATTTTCTACTACACAAATATTTATGACTTGTTTTACGCCACAAATTTCAGAAGTCTGTTTTTCTTATATAAAATCTTACTTATTTCCTATTAAAGATTTTTGAAAGGTACAGATATTTCAAGAAATGATTATTCTCTTTTTTGATAAAATGTGAATTTCATTTTTTAGTGGGAGCCAAAAATGTTTATTCTTTCTTTAAGTTTCATAAATTAATATATAGGAATTTCCTATTTTTAGCTTTAGCTTGTCTTTTAGTTATTTCACTTTAATCACTATACACTAGTTCATTCTTCCCATCTGTTCTAGCCTTGGTGGACAGAGTTACCTGGTATCTGTTGCTGGTGGGAGGTGGCAGGTATCCCGTGGATTTAGTCGAGATGCGTGAAAGCTGGCCCGGACACCACAGTCATAAAAAAAAATCACTATATACTTGGTTCACATCACCTGTTTCTAAAACTAATACTTAATGGCTTATATAATGGATGTACTAAGCAAACTAATATTTTGTATAATATGTAAGTGTATGATTTCAAAATGCATGGGTATATCCGCAACTAAGTCATATTACCAGCGTGTTTAGAGTAATTTAAACATAATGTCGTGACTTGTTTAATTGGCCAGACTCATGTGCTCTATGCTTATGGTGATATTAGTCAATATTTGTTTTAACATTTACAAATTCTATGCTTTTGTTAAAGTTAGGCTCCACACATTTCTCTCCTGCTGAATGTTGTTTACCATAACTCCTAAACCATCACTATCCATACATTCAAATGTTGGATTCTAACGTTTTCTGTTGTGAGTAATGTGTAACTACAATTTTTTTCTATAATACCTTGAATATTTTCTTGCATTAAATAAAAGCTAGTCAAAAAACACAACTGGTTTAACTAAAGTTTGTGCATGACTACAGGTTGCAATTGAGCAACCTATGAGCAGTTGTCATCACATAACTTACCACCTAGTCTAAGGGAAGAAAGGTATCAGATCACCATCGATTAGGTTCTTGTTAGAGCTTTCTACAAATCTGAGGTTGCGTCTCTTGGTCTATTTTTGGATGGTTAAGTTATGAGGCCAAAATATCAAAAATATATCCCGTCCCTGTGTTTAGGAGCATTTAGTTGTGTTCTAGGAACAGGAATCTTTTCTGTGGTGGTCTGAGTTTGTAAATGAGTGAATGAACCGCAGCAGCATGGAAATACACAGAATTTTCCTGGAGCTCCATCAAGCCTCCTGAAATACAGTCCAATTGTTCTTAATTCTTTTTGACAAGCTAACTAACAGTCTATAAATCATCAACACAAAGTGTTGGTAGCCAAAATGAAGTGTTTACATCAGTGGATCCCCCCCCCCCCCACCCACCCAAACAGACCACCTAGACCCTATATCATCTGATAAGGATCCTAGGATGTATCATCTGATAAGGATCCTAGGATGTCTATAACAGAAATTGGATTATCTATATACTCTGATTTGCACCAATAACAAAGCATTCTTAATTCTTCATGCCTTATTTCTTTTACTTCATAGGACAAGACGATCCATTTGCTGTCGACGGTATTTCCTGGTTCTAGTGGCAAGGAATAATTGGATGGTTAGATTGGAATTATGACCTTAACTAGAATATAACTTGCAACGTGGAGTCCTAAGTTGCTCGAACTCATCACTTTTGGTGCTGCACCCGTGTCGACACGACACGGGTGTGGGTGTGCGTGTGGGATCCGTACCCGATATGATCAACCAATTTTGGGTACTTTGACCAAATTGACGAAGAAATTCAGGACAAATACCTATGATTTCTGTAATAAAAAAAAACTTGAGGTGAAATTGAAGAAAATGGAATAACTTGTAGATAGAAATTTTATGTCAGTCCTTTACTTTTTATCTCCTTTTTGGGATTCTCCTCTTGATCAATATTTTCTCCTTGGAATACCTTGTAAGTTTTCCACATAATGTCTCATAATTTAGACATATAACTCTATTTTTAGATATTTGAATTATTTTTAGCCGAATCCCCGCACCCGTATCCGTACCTAGATCCGTACCCCCGAATCTTAAAATTTAGATCATGAAGGATCCGACCTCTAGATCTGCACCCGTATCGGACACCCGCACCCGAGTCCGAGCAACTTAGACGAGGACCCAAAATATGCAAGTCTGTATTCCAAATGTCCCTATGCTATATGAAATTCTCTTAACAGAACTAGAACACAGCTTGTATGTGCTTTTTCTGCTACCTACCTCAACAAAGGAATCAAGGACTTGATATTTTCATAATTGTCTGAGCGTTGAAAAATAGTAGTATAATGTTTTGAGTTTCATTGTTTCTCCTATTGTAGTTTGGCAAATTTCATCCTTTAAACTGCGAATGAGATTGATCAATTACTTGTATGACAGTTTATGGAGTCTGCTCTGACTTATATGCTTGAAGCACGCCATGTACCTGGAGACACGCTAAGTAAAGACAATCCTAAGATTTGTGATAAATATTGGAGCCAGTTGCAGATGCTATTGAAGAAGATGCTGTCTGTATCAATCTGTCCAACTACGAATAAATCTTCAGCCAACTCTCAGCACAGTGCCTCAAGTAAGTCTGCTGATGCTGGAAAGCTCAGAGAGCTTTACAAGATGTCTCTGAAGTATACAGAGTTCAGTCAACTGCAAGTCATGCATGATTTGTGGATATCTTATGGTACATGCTCTCTAAATGTGGAATGATCAAATATTCTTGCACAAGACACAGGCTTGCAATTAGCACGACTATTTGATACTACTAATGTTCTTAGGTTGTGTTGATCGAGGACCAATGAATCAGGGTGTATATAATTGTGGAAAACAGTTGTAATTTCCCTTCCCATTCAAAATCAGATGTCAGTCGTCATCGAAGTAAGTTAAGTTTGGGGCTTCCTCTTTCCCTTTAAAAGCGGTGAAGTCCATCCTAAAGTTTCAAATCGTTTGGGACTGGATTGATCTTCCGTTTTCTTTTTATCAGGGGACTAGCACATTAACAAGATATTCAGTCGGTTATAACGTTGTGTGTTGAAATTATCGAAGGTATTGGAGGTTGTATATGTACAGGTTTGACAGGTTGCTTTATACCTTGAGATGTATAAATTGTGGCTGTGGAAACAGTCTCTAAAGTTCCATCATATAGTTGTATAGTATTAGTACTTAGTTATATATGTTCTCTTTCAAGTATCAGTTTTTGTTTTATGATGTTGCTTTATTTGTTTGCTTATATTCATAGGCAACGAAATATGTACTTTTGGTTTATGGATTGTTAACTATTATGCATCATTCTTTTTAACTTGAAGGACTGACTACATGCCAATTTTCAAGCCAATATAATAACTCTAATTGGATTAGACAAATGCTTACAGACAATAAGACAAATGAAGAATATATCTTTCTCCAAAAAATAAAAAAGACAAATCAGAACATCTTTAACCGAGAGTCAAAAATTGTTTGAAAAACTTGTTTTATTTAGAAAACCATTCAACTGTTAACGCAAAAATGTTTTTCTACCTAACATTACTGAGATCGGAACCTTTTTTTTTTTTTACAGAAAAACTGAAAAACTACTCTTTCTTGGTGTTTATTTGAAAAATTGAGAACAATCTCGTCGTACTATGTATTTTTTCCATGGTTTTTTCATTTTTGGTATTTCCTTTTTTCGAATTGTTTTGAACTGTTTTTTTTTTTCCGAGTTGAGAGTCTATTGGGAACCGTCTCTACACCTTCTAGATAGGAGTACAGTATATGTGCACTTATGTTTTCCAGATCTACAAGATGACGTGATTGCTAATTTAGCGTATGTTGATTTGACTCAAACATAGAACTTGCCGACAAAAAATAATTTACATTTTCCCCTTTGTTTTATAGTAATAAAAGTCAACAGCAACCCCGAGAGAAGTGAGAATCAATCAATAAGGAACCATTTGGATTAAATCTCATATGGTGTTTAGTTTGTAATTTAGAAATTTGTATAATTAATATAAAAATTTATATATTATTTCATGTAGGGCAGAAGGTGAAATAATTAGTACATACATAACTAAACTGTGAATTAAGATCTGTTGGTTACTATCTCCATTAGTCTAATCAGTTATGAGACAATCTAATACGTAACGTAAATCCTAAGATAAGAAAATTAGACAGTATAAACACGAAAAGAAATCCAAAATCGTCGTATTGTACGAACTTTGAAACTTAGTCATTAAGGACAAAAAGTCTGATATTCCCAAAATTTACCCAAAGAAATATCCATTTGCTCTTATAAATAGTGCCTGAAAGTGATGAAGAAAGATCAACAAATACTTTTTTCAATTCTATTGTTTTTCTTGTTGTTTGCAGCTATTATAACAACAACAATGGCAGATTCACAAGTTCCACAACCCTCTAATGAAGCCAAAGTTCATATAGTGTATACTGAGAAACCTGAAGATCAAGAACCTGAGGAGTATCATATCAAAACCCTAACTTCTATTCTTGGCAGGTTCGAATTATTTTTCCCAATTCTATCCCTTTTTCCTGTTTTGAATTACAGTATTGAATTATGGGGTGATCTTGTTTCTTGTTAATTTCATCCAGATTTGGTCTTTTTTCATGTTAAAAAATTGATTTTTTTTTCTCACATGGGGTTTGACTATGTCCTTGTATTCATCTTCAAGATCCAATTTTTTTTCTTTGGGTATGCTTGATGTGTCCTGTTTTTTTTTTTTTTCTGAATTCATTTTCTAGTGTTTGATTATTAAGAATGTGAGAGGTTGGCCGAAAAAGTACTGGGGCTAGGTGATTAGACGGGACATGAACCACTTTCAGCTTATCGAGGACATGACTTTAGATAGGGCGTTTGGGAGGTCGAGGATTAGGGAGAAGGTTAGTAGGTATTCGAGTGTTAGTCTCCGTGCATTCCAATAGCATTAGCACTAATCTCGTAGTTTCTTGCCCTTCGATTTCTGTTAATACTTGTTGTTCTTTGCTTCGGTTATTGCATTGTTTTGATTTTGTTACTGTGCCTTTTTCTGAATGCTATGTAATGATTTCGTTATTATTTGTTGTGTCTGCTTTATTGCTTTGTTATGAGTTACTTGAGTCGAGGGTCTTTTGGAAACAACCTCTCTACCTCCA
Organism: Jaltomata sinuosa; assembly: GCA_003996215.1. Taxonomy (NCBI): domain Eukaryota; kingdom Viridiplantae; phylum Streptophyta; class Magnoliopsida; order Solanales; family Solanaceae; genus Jaltomata; species Jaltomata sinuosa. The sequence goes on from QJPP01001558.1 coordinate 62,199, forward strand.
CGAGGTAGGGGTAAGGTCTGCTTACACGCTACCTCCTCAAACCCACCTAGACCCACCTATTGGGATTACACGGGGTATGTTGTTGTTGTTTTGTTCAAAAATAAGGGACCAACTTCTACTATATCACTTGTTTGAAGTAACACATGGAAATTATTATCCACTTTTAATGCTGGAAAATACCTTAATGTTATTGTCATACCATATCCTTCAGCTTGTAGGACCAGCCAAACATTGAAAAATGATTTCATAAGTAAATGAAACTATTTTCCAAGGATACATTTTCCTCCTTACAAATGTTTATGATGATTGCATACTTGGCATTTCTTAAGGGAATGGTGAGGGGCAAAGTGATTAGACTAGTTCCAAAGTTATAGGAGGAGGAATCTGATTTAAAGGATTTTGTTAGTTTTTGTTTTAAATTACAGCTCTGTAACTGAAAAAATTATGCAATGTATACTCAAACTTTAGGAACATTTAGTGATTCATACCAAGTTTGTTTTCCCAAATAGTTAATTTGCACAATAAGAAACTAGTCTAATTGACTTTTGTGATCTTAATTTGAATGAAGTATGTAACTTCTTGAAGCAAACTTTCCAGTTTTCAACCAATCCCATATTTGTAGTAAATAGTATCGAACGAATGATGGTTTGAAGATCATTTGCTTTTTCTTTGTTGAGGAAAAAAGACAGAGAAAATGCTAGCTATCAATTATCAGTTGTATGTAAATATCATGATTATTGTATGTTAAATGTTTGTATACTGCAATTTTTTGTATGGGAACACATTTATTAATGCATAATTTTGGAGTAAAAATCCTGATATTTTGTGTGCGCTTATGGTAATCAAAAAGTGAGGAGGCTGCAAAAGAGGCGTTGTTATACAGTTACAAGCATGCAGCTAGTGGATTCTCAGCAAAGCTGACTGCTGAGCAGGTTTCTGAGCTCTCAAGTAAGTTTTTACTTTCTTACTCTTTCAATATCATTGTTTAAACTATTTTGGTGTATGGTTGGTCTGTATCTCTTTCTTAGATGAAAATTAGTATGGTGAATTTCAGTATGACAGCCATAATGCTCGTCTTTTGAAGTAATTGGCATTCACGTTGAAAGTTGAACATAATATTTCGTGTTCATGGGATAGTGAACACTTGCACACATTTCTTTTTTCTTGCTTAATCTCAAATTTAAAATATGATTTTCATTTCATCATTAATAATCTAACCATCAGAAAATAGAGCAAGGATATTTGTCACGAATTATGTAGAATGGTTGGGATTTTTTCCATTTTTTATGGTTGCTTAGGGAAGGGGCAGGGGTTGTTTTAGGACAGGTTTAATGGTTTTATCAAATCCACTATTGAATAGGCATGGTTTACTTTTCTTTTTTTCTTTTTTTTTTAGATGTAACCACAACACTTTCTTACTGCTGGATTTGATAACAATAGTATTTACCATTTCAAAAAAGAAAAGAAAAAAAGAACTATGTGAAAAAGTATGAGAGGAGCGGTCACTATTAATGTACGACTCTCAATTTTATGTGGAAAGGATGAGAGGAATCATTCACTCTTGATAAGATTTTCAACTTTACGTGAAAAAGGACGAGAGGGAATGATGTTAGGTGAACACTTTTTGGAATAATTTTGAGAAGGAAATGCCCCGAGATGGGGGATTACTTCTCAAAAATTTTGTAAGTTCCATTTATTTGGAAATATATATTCCTAGACATAGAGTCCTTACTCCCGGTGGTCCTATACCTTCTAGATCATCATACAGGAGTCTTGAGGGTATACTGGACTATTTTCTCTCAGTATCATTCGTGAAGGCTAAATGTATTGCAGGTTGGCATGGTTCACTGATGCAGCTGGTGCTTGATATTCAGCAACTCTTGCATAGCCTTCTTTCCATTAGAATGCTTGCCCTTTGCTACAATGATCACAATGCTTACTGTTGATGTCTTCTCCTAAGTATCTCTATGTCATATCGATTCATCTGTAGAATACGTCCTTGATGTCCATCAAAACATATTGCGTTTGACATATATTATTTGTGGTTTTGGTGTCTGTTTTCCAGAATGTCTTAAATGCACCTAAGTGCTTCATTTTTACATGTTCTTTACCCTGGATGAAATTCTGCAATTCTGGAAGTTGAACATAGTTTCAACGTTAAGTCAAATCCCTCCTGTTATATGGTCATTGTGTCTATTTTGGCTTCCGTTTACTTAAACCTGAATTTCGTAACCCAATAATGCATCAGTTTGTGCATTTACCTTCCTGAAAAATATGTTCATATGGTTTTCTGCATCATTCTTTTCGGGGATTTTAGATTCTCAGACTAGCCTAACTAAGATGTCACTTTTGCAGAGCAACCTGGAGTGCTACAAGTTGTTCCAAGCCAAACACTTCAGTTGCACACTGGGCGCGTCTGAGAGACAACACTTGAGACCTCATCTGCAAAACAAGTTTCCTGTCATGTGTATAGACTTGTTATCTATGCTTGTTTCTATGGTGTTTTGAACTTAGACTGAAAGACTATCCCTATTCCCTAATGTAATTGTGGTACTTAATGCCGTAATGCTTGTTTTAACTATATGAAAATAAATTCGTTGACTCAATATCCTTGTACAAGTAGTTGTCTTCTGATACTCTTTATGTATGAACACAATAGAGGATGGTGAATAATTTAGGCAAGAAATGCTAACACAGCAGCAATGCATTTTGCATCTCATTTAAAATATCACATAAACATTGTTTACATTTATTCGACTTTTAAAAAGTGAAAAGTGAGAATTTTCCAAGACATGAGAGTAATTAGCAACAGTTTTATTGGGTTAATCCCTCACACAATTTTGCAAAAATCCCCACAAAGAGGAAAATAAACAGATTTTACAATCAGATTCCATTGTAAAGGTGGACTAAATTAAAATACTTTTTATCAACTGTGTACGAGCAATTCAGTCGACGTCTTCATTTCCATCCAATAAGTTCCCAGTCACGTTGAGAATAATGGAACACTAGGAATGCAATTACTAAGTGGAGAAAGAAAGAGTTTAATCTTTATACACCGAAAACATAAAATATATTTTACATAATCACGTCATCTAAACGATAATTATAGGTAACCTTCCACAATAAGCGAGTTTAGTAACCGAAAAAAACTCAACAACACAAGTAACACACGTTAAAATACACTAATTATGTAAAAAAAACATGTGAATAATAAATTTTAAAAATAAAAAATAAAAATATAGAATTGATTGATGTTGGACGTGTCTCATTTCCATTTCCAAATTCCACTCCACTTTGTCTTTGCAACAACACCAAGTCAACTAACACCACATTTCCCGCCAGATAACCCTGTCCATAGATCAAGAAAAATGGTAACAGCTTTTACATATGGAGAAAAAAAAACCATAAACTCAAAAAATTTCCTCAGTTTCTCCAAAATCAAGAAAACAAAGAGAAAACCAAAATTGTTCTAAGAAAACATGGCACAAGTTGCAGCAAAGAAGAGGCCACCTATATCCTCAAAGCCATCTCCCAGTGTTCTCCCTTACCAAACTCCAAGATTAAGGGAACATTACACTCTTGGTAAGAAATTAGGCCAGGGGCAATTTGGTACAACATATCAATGTACTGAAATGGCAACAGGCCTTCAATATGCATGTAAATCAATCCCAAAAAGGAAACTTTTATGTAGAGAAGATTATGAGGATGTGTGGAGAGAAATTCAGATAATGCATCATTTATCTGAGCATCCTAATGTGGTGAGGATCAAAGGGACTTATGAGGACAATCTTTTTGTCCATATTGTTATGGAATTGTGTAAAGGGGGTGAGCTTTTTGATAGGATTGTTCAAAAGGGACATTATAGTGAGAGGAAAGCTGCACATTTGATGAAGACAATTGTTAAGGTTGTTGAGGCTTGTCATTCTCTTGGTGTCATGCATAGAGATCTCAAGCCTGAGAATTTCCTATTTGATAGTTCTGATGAAGATGCTACCCTCAAAGCTACCGATTTCGGCTTGTCTATTTTCTATAAGCCTGGTTTGTTTCTTGGATCATTTGTTCTTTAAACATTCTTTTTCCTTTGTCCTTATTCATGTTTTTGTCTGGAAATTTTAATGGTTTTGCTATATCCAAATGGATTTATTTGATTTCTTCTGATCGATGGAAGTATTAGGACGGGAATCTTAGTAGCTCAGTTGGTTAGCTACCTAAACTTTCACCTTGTTATGAGGGTTCAATTTCCCACCTTGTAATCTCCACCCTCGTTTCCCCTTCCCCTTACCCCCAATTAAAAAAAAAGAAGAAAAAAAGGAAGTATTAGGACGATAGCAGAAAAGGGGATCTTGTGTTCCAGTAGAAGCATAAGTGATGTGGATTATTTAAGAACCGAAGTTGATTTTGCTTTATAAAAAGAAGATATCAATGAACTTCTATGAAATGGTTTTCTTTTCATTCTTGATTAATGAGTTAGGCTAAAATATCAAAAGATAAGATTACAAACTTGACTTATTCTGGACTTGTTTGGCTTTGTACCTAGACAGCTCGCATTTTATAAAAATAACATCATTTTGAATGTTTTCAGCTTTCATTAGAGTCCTTTATCTTTAGCCTAAAATGGTTTTGGCATTGGAAGAAACTTGTGAGAAATTGTTGATCTTTCAATGGATTTCCAATTTTCTATCACCTTTCAATAGGATGTAAATATGTAACAGAACTCAAATTCAAGATCTTGTTTCTGTATCAGATTACTAGATCAAATTGACCAAAAGCTTCTTGCCCCTTAATGATTTTCATCATCAAAAATTCTTGTTTTCATTTTAGTATATCTAAGATCAATCATTTTGTCTTTTAACAAGTTAACTGGTTGATCTTAAAAGCCACTGTTTGGTCATATATATCTCTATAAATTTACTCATTGAATAGATAATATCCAGTGGCTTTGATGAAAATTGGAGAAATTAAATATACTCTAACATTTTCTGGCAGGGCAATATGTCTCTGATGTTGTAGGAAGTCCTTATTATGTTGCTCCTGAAGTGTTGCATAAATTCTATGGACCTGAAATAGATGTATGGAGTGCTGGAGTCATCTTATACATCTTATTATCTGGCGTTCCTCCTTTTTGGGCTGGTACATTACAATGTTGAAGTTTCATTAATCTTCTTTTCTTACTAGAAAAAATAAAATCAAAGACTAATTATCTGTTCTTTCGTTATTTCTTTCGTTTTTTAACTTTCTGGACTTGCAGAGACGGACAATGGTATCTTCAAGCAGATTTTGAAAGGGAAGATAGACTTTGAATCTGAACCTTGGCCTCATATTTCTGATAGTGCAAAAGACTTGGTTAAAAAGATGCTCGACAGGGATCCCAAAGCGCGGATAACTGCTCATGAAGTCCTATGTGAGTACCACCTATTTACTTTATTGGTAAATATTAGTAGCTGACAAGGTATTAGAAAAGTTTATAGTTTCATTATCATGCTTGTCTTTTTTTCTTTTCCAAGGTCATCCGTGGCTTGTGGACGATGCAGCTGCTCCAGACAAACCTTTGGGATCTGCAGTGTTGAATCGCCTAAAGCAGTTCTACGACATGAACAAACTTAAAAAGATGGCTTTACGAGTATGCACTTCTTTCATTTAATTTTTCATAGCTTGACATACATAAAATTCTTAACTAGGAACATAAACATGTGTATAACAGTCTGAAAGTGATATTGGTTATAGTGTTTGAAGAAGTTCTTAAGATATTATGTTCATCCAATTGGCATATTCACTACTTCGGTACTTGTTTAACAGTTCTTCTAAAACTTCCGTGTTACAATTCAACCGGAAATTACATGACATGAGATAAGTCTTGGAGCAAGATCACTGTAGACAACTATCTCGTTAGTCATTGCTAGTACATGTCATCCTTAGAGATAGAAGCCTAGAGCTATGATTATGTACAAGAAACATATCCAAGATCTTAATCTTTTCCGGGGTCTCCAAAAATGAAATCCAAGTGATTCAGTGTGAAAGTCTGTTTTCTAAGAAAATGGTGAGATAGAGGAAGAAGTTAATTTAGATAAAGTTACATGTTTGGATATCGTTTAAGATGGTTAGCAAAATCCTTTTTAGGTGTTCAAAGGACTTTTTGGATTCTGAAAGTTCTTCAAAAAAAACTTGTCGTTGGTAGTCAGTAATAGAGACATTTTGTTGAAAGTTCTCAATTCTCAAGTACTTATAGGACCTTCAGCTAAGATGTGAATTCTAACTAGTATCTCAATTAGAAGTTCAGCCAAAAAATGTTCCTTCTGGCGACGTCTCAAAACAAAAATCTCACCCCACAGTCTTAATATTCAGCATGGGGATTTGTGATGGTTTTCAATAGGCTACTTTTTGTTTTGCAGACTCTTATTGTGTATATGAACTTTTGGATTTTGCATACTAGATTGATTTCTGATAATTGTAACACTTTATACAAACAGGTCATAGCAGAAAGGCTTTCGGAGGAAGAAATAGGAGGCCTAAAGCAGTTGTTCAAAATGATTGACACAGATAACAGTGGAACAATCACATATGATGAACTGAAAGATGGCTTGAAAAGAGTAGGTTCTGACCTAGTGGAGTCCGACATCAAGGCCCTGATGAAAGCGGTACTTACTAATTTCGTTTGTTTTAGAATCTCTATAGATTTGTGAAAATGCCGTTGAGTTATATTTTACAAGACCATTTGGCACATACATTGTGCATGATCAGATAAAGGCATGAGAATTTGGCTGCACTCGTTTGCCATTTGGTACTGTTTCTTGATCTTTGGACCTTACAGGATACAGTAATTCTAGGGCCCGAGTGGGACTATTAGTACAACGATCTTAGTCCCTCTAAAATAAGTAGCAAAATGACACGGTGAAATATGTCGTGTGCAGGCTGACTTTGACAACAGTGGCACGATTGACTATGGTGAATTCATTGCTGCAACATTGCATTTGAATAAGATGGAGAGGGAGGAGAATCTGCTTGCTGCGTTCTCCTACTTTGACAAAGATGGCAGTGGTTATATCACAACTGACGAGCTTCAACAGGCTTGCGTAGAATTTGGCCTTGGTGATGTTAAATTGGATGACATAATTAGAGAGATTGACATAGACAATGTAAGTCTCCTTAATATATATAGTCACTCTTTTTGAAAAAGAAAACTAACTTGTCCAATATTTTAGTTCATCTTCATCCATGTCCTTTTTATAAATTTTTCATAACAATCAAAATCTACCTACTCGTTATTCGGGATACCAAAAGGTATGGTATCTTATGGACCTAACATATATAGGTCACATACCTCACGACATAAGACTGAAAGATGTTATGCAATACATTAAGCAGTTCTCTTGCTTCTACAAATGTATGTTGTGGTGGCCTTGGTTCTTTTGTTTTGTTTACTTTTTGTTCTGATTTCTTGTCAAAACCAAGCCCATGGCACGTATTGTCTGTTTTGACCCAAAAGAGACACTCACGGGTTTGTCCTTTGCATCTTGCCATCATCGAGCCCAATAACGTGTGTATCATGTGAATGAACTTGTGTTATGCCTTATATATAGCCCTTCACTTTCCTCTCCCATTCCAATGTGTGAGTTGCCTAAAGTATCACGTGCACCTCTTCCTAGCTTACCAGTCTAGAAGCTTGTCAGTCCTTCTCTTTGACCCACCCTCCGTCATGGACGTCACATTTCTTAGAACAATCAAGCTAATATATTTTTTTGTTTGGCAGGATGGACGTATAGATTATGGAGAATTTGCAACAATGATGAAGAAGGGAAATACAGGATTTGCAGCAAGAACTATGAGAGGCAATTTGAATTTTAACTTGGCAGATGCTCTTGGAGCAAGTGACAGTGAGAAAAAACAATAGAAGGTTTCCATTTCTGTTTTCTTTTTTTATCTAACTTTTTTCTATGAAATATCAATTCAACTCGTTGATAAATTCTAAAAAAGAAAGATATATCTCATTCAAACTTCAGACGGAACCTATAATTCAGTTGTTTACACAATCAAATAATGCGTATTATTAGACAATGTGTTTTACTAACATTTAAATTTTAGTTTGCTTGGTATCCGACTCTCTAATTCTAGCATGATTCCTTACCAGATCAAGCTGATTTTAAACGTTGGACCAACCGATAACTGGAGGAGGTCGTTGAGGCTTTCAACGGGACGAGAGGGTCAGGTAGAGCTGTATTTTTCATGACAATATTGGGGCGTTACCAACATAGATTGGTGCTCTATTATTTGTCATGGTAGATAGGTTTAGTGCTATAGTAGCAAAATCACAGTTGTTGCTACATTTCAACGACGACAACAACATACCCAGTATATTCCTACAAGTGGAATCTGGGGAGGGTGGATGTACGCAGACCTTACTGCTACTTTTGCTAGCTACTTTATCTTATACTATAATTAGAGGGTTTTTCCTCTAGTTCATAAATTCAGATTACAGTTTACTGTACTTGAGAAGTGTTGTAAAAACCTTCTTTATGTCTATATTAATTTGATGTTATTAGATATTTACTTTTTAAGATCATTTTGTCATATGTCAAACACTAAAATAAATGTCAATTTTCTTTACCGTGTGATCTTCTGTTTTTTTTTTCTCCTTCCAATCTTACAGGCTTTATTTATCATAATGACATCACTTTGTTTTTGTTTGCTAACAATGAGATATCTTTTTTTCTCCTTCTAAAAGGCAGTTTAAACTATTTACTTTTTAAAAAAAAAAAAAAGATTTTTGTTATACCAGCTTTTCTTCATTCATTTCTCTCAATTGATCTTTATGGTTGAAACTTTCTAAACCACAAGTTTCTAATCACACCAAAAAGACATCTGCAAATATGAAATCAAAAGGCAACTGCAATAACAACCTATGTTGCTTGCACTCTCCAAAAGTTCTGCGGCACTCTCCGATCCTTAAAAAATGCAACATGCCCCAACTGTACTTTTGAGGTATATAATAATAATAACAACAATAACAGACTTAGTAAAAGTAGAGATACTGTTTTTAATAGAAATAAAACATATACACCCTCTGTCTCAGTTTATATGACTCACTTTCTATTTTAGTCGGTCCAAAAAAATGACACATTTTTATATTTAGGAATAATTTAACTTTAAAATCCTTATATGAAATAATTTACAGCCACACAAACATCTATGACTTATTTTAGACTACAAATTTCAAAAGTCTTTCTTTCTTAAACTCCGTGTCGAGTCAAATTAACTCATATAAATTGGGACGGAGGAAATAAGAAATAGTTGTATGAAATTAAACGTGAGGTATATGTAATTGCGAAAACTAGATTGGGAGGCTTAACATAATTAACCTCAAGTGAATATTCAAAAATAATGGATTCAAGTGTAAATCAGTAAATGACCAGGAATTTCATAATTTCGAAATTACTATTATGCATATATAAAATTTATACCATTTCTAATGTATTTTTTATTTTTAAAAAAAAGGAAAATCTCAGGGGTAAAATAGTCATTTGTCTACCACTGCAGATAGGATAGGCTTTCACAGATAAAATTGAGAAGAGGGGACACAGAATACCCAGAAAACCTCTTACTCTCCAACAATGGCAACCCTTTCCCTGTGTTCTACTTATTCCCCCTCAACAGCACTTTCCAAGAATCAAAATTTTCTTAACACCCTTTCTGTTCCCAAAGCAAATTCCAATGTTACTTTTCTCTCTCACTCACTTTCTTCGCTCAGTCTCCATTTCTCCAAACCCCATTCTTTATCCTCTTTTGTACCCAAATTCTCACAAGCTGAAGGTTCAGTAGCTGAAGTTGAAGCTGACCCAGAAGAGCCTGTTGCAACCCCAGTTGTGGAAGCCACGAGCTTGGAACCAAAACGGGAAGAAATCTTTGCTGTTGTTATGGTGATGACTCACTTTCATTCATGTGCAAATTTGTGTATATGTTATCTGCTTGTTTTAAATTTTGAATTTTGAATTCAATGTGGGGTGCTATTTGGCTTTTTATTGAAAATTATGAGCAACTTTTAGTCCCAAATGATAATTTGGAAGTTTGGGGGGGGGGGGAGGAAGAGAGAGAATGTTCAGTTGTCCATCGTTTGGTTGCCTTGTATTGTCAAAATGTTCTCTGCAGAAGGAGAAATGACTTCTTCCCTTACGAGGGGATGTCATTTTCTTATATAAAGATCACAACTCTTCGGTTCAAGATTGACATGTTCTCAACCTTTAATATCACAAAGCACTATGTCATAGCTAGTGGCGGAGCCAGGAATTTTAATAAGGGGAATTGAAAAATACTCAAACCTGCGGTCTGAAACAATTTTTGAATTACCTTTGCCACTGCAATGAGAACTTCCTTTATGGCAAAAGGGATTCAAAAGTTCCAAAAGATTGTTTTTGCGCTATTTGCACAATGTGCTTTCCCAATGAAAGGGATTCAATTGAACCCCTTTCCTTGGCTGTGGCTCCGCCTCATACGCTATTCTGCACCTTGTACTGTATATCTGACCAAATATTAGAAAATATAAAGGAAAAAATGATTTCAAGGTAAAAGATTTCCGGCAGAAAACAGTTCTCATGAAAGAATGTTCCTTCATACTGCACACACTTTGTTCTAATTTCGTGTTTGACTGAAGTACTATTGAGGCATTGATGCTGCCAATGGTGTATGTTGTGAAAACATGGAGTGTTACAATGGAATTGTTTTGTTCTGTTATCGATATGGCACTGCCATTCTTAGTTTTCACATTCTCTTTTAGGGTGTCTTAGAGGAACAATACACATGTCTATGTGTTTGTGTTATGTGAAATTGGCAGCGGTGCTGGCTATGGGAAATATTAAAATAGTCTGTGCTAAATAAGCTGAACTGAACTTTTTGCCTCTTTAGTACTCTCCAGTGGAGTTAGGTGGTGTTAACAGAAAACTATAGTTACGCTGAAGATGTGACGAAGGTTTAGTACTTGATATATCCTTTATCCCGTGTTCTGGACACTATCCAATTTAAAAAATCTCAGTCTATGTTCTGTTTGATTTGGTGTAATTTCGTTTTCAAAGTGAACCATCTATTATGGGTAGGCATTTCCTCTAGTTATGTCGTAGAGGGGTTCATATTGCTGATTATAAGTTTTATAACTAATAACTATCATCTAGTTCGAACTTTAGGTGCTATACAGTTGTCAGAGGGCATATATATCTATTCAAGTATACAAGTTTGTGGTACAAGTCCATGTGAACGTTTTAGAAAATGTCTAGTAAGTGTTGGATTTTGATTTTGAGGTTACCATAATGTGCACTTTCCTCTTTTATTGTTTGTGAACTATTGTAATTAACTGGAGAAAACATTCATGCTACTACATGTTTGATGTATATTTTCTTCTCCATGTGGAAAATACTCACTCTTGCTAGGGGATTTATAGATCATTGTTCATGCTGCTAAAAATTTCAAGTCCTCTAGCTGTCAAACTTCTTCATGCTTTATTTTGTTTGTGTTCTTCTTTTTTTCCCAAATGAATGTGACACTACCCTTCAATAACTTTATTGGGCTTGTTATCAATACATTAAACTGTATATTCATTTTTCCTCTCTTGTTATTGATAGATTGGATCTCGGCAATATATTGTCTTTCCTGGACGGTATATCTACACCCAGAGGCTTAAAGGTGCAAATGTCAATGACAAAGTGAGCATATTATTTGGTCTAATCTTGATTTACAGTTGATCCTTCTTTTGGTTTTCTGAAATATAGTTACCTTCTCTATGGCCTTGGCTTTTCTTTATCTCCCTATCTCATATTAACATTGTTCTGTACAATTACGCGAGCTTGCTTGCAGCAATTTCTCAATGATGTTGAAAGACATTGATTTCAACCAATATTCACATTTCCTTCTTATCATTCTATTGTCTTTAGTACATCTCTTTACCAATTATTTTCAGCGGAAACTAACACTTAATATAATGGTTATATGAGGAGTTTGGAGGATTTTCAGATTGCCTATACTTATCACCCTGGAGTTGAAAATAAAGGAACTTTTCGCTAGTATACTATTTTATTTTATGTCAAGATTACTCTTGGCATATTGGCGATACTCTAGTTCAAGATTTCCACGACTCAGGATCTTTATTTGAAACATTTGTACTCTTCATCACTTCTGCAGATTATCCTAAACAAGGTATTACTAGTGGGAACAAAAACAAGTACTTGGGTTGGAAAACCAGTGGTGCCAAATGCAACAGTCCACGCTGTTGTTGAAGAGCAGGTCAGACATCATTCTTCCACTGCCTTAGTTTCCGCCGTGTATACCTTGTTTACTTGACTTATCTTTTTGGCTCATTATTATATTTCCATGCAGTTGAAAGATAAGAAGGTTGTCGTCTTCAAGTATAAGAGGAAAAAGAACTACAGAAGGAACATTGGTCACAGACAGGTATATTAAAGAACTTTTTTTAGTGATATCTGAATAACTATAAAGTAGATTGAACTTTTTTAACCTATCTGTTTGCCAGTAAAGCAAGACGCATCGTAGTCTTATCATATTTTATCTTTGTTGCAAACCAGCAACATGAAAACTTTCTAAATTAGTGATCTCGCAGCCATGTATAGACATGCCCTTAAAAATTCAATATACTCTATAAGCAAGACGCGTCGTAGTCCCAGCAACATGAAAACTTTCTAAATTGGTGAGCTTGCATCCATGTATGAGACATGCCTTTTAAAATGATATCTGTGCAGAATATCATATCTTGTCCTTGCTTATCCCAAATTAATTTGGTTTCTGTTAATCATGCAGCCAATTACTCGGATAAGAATAATGGGCATTACTGGTTATCAAGATTCACCAGCAGTTACTCTTGCAGACCTAGAAGCTTCCAAGTGACTTTTAGGCTCAATATTACATCCCAGTTATTGTTTCTCAACATCTGCTTATAGTTGTAGTTTTGTATAGACTGGGAAAGCAATGGCAGAAATGAGTTCTGGAAGGTGCACTGAACTTCATCCTTTGTTGTAATTTCCATCCATTTTGTTTCTTTGCATGTATTATTTGGTTGGGCAATCTACTTGAGTTTTGACCATTGAGGAGATCTCTTTTTGGATTGAGTTCTGCCAATTATTCTTTGCACTCACTAATCCAAAGATGCCTCTCATTCATCATCTTTTAGATTGCAAGTAATTATTGTGATCTCTTCATAATCTTTGCAAGTACTCCCTCTGTGCCAATGTATGTGATGGTGTTTAATTGAGCATGGAATTTAAAAACAAAAGAAAGATGTCTAAATTTGTGATCGAAAATAAGTTGCAGATATTTGGTGATTATAAATTATCTCATTAAGGGTTAGATGAAAAGTTAGATCTTCAATTGTATCTAAACATAAAAATGATTCTTTCTTTTTAGGACTGAATGAAAAGGAAAATGCATCAGGGTCATTTTTGCTGCATAAACACGTTTATATTTCTATAGTTGAAGGGGAGTTATAACTTATAAATGGCCCCATGAATAAGTGCACATCGTATAGACTGATCGACAACACATGGTGGCTGCCAACTCTGATAGTCTTTGGTAATTCATATTTTCTCACCAAAGTTGAACTAAAAATAGAAGTAAAAACCAACGCAAACTGGCTCGGACACCACGGTTATAAAAAAAAAAGGGTAAAAACCAGCTTACCATAGAACAAACAATTGAGTAAACCTTTCACATGTTCTCTGCAGAAAATGATACCCCAAAATATGTATTATTCCTTTGCCATTTCCCATGATTTCCTAGCCCACATTCTAACAAAATATAACCAAAAAGAAATTCTACAAAGTTATCACAATGTTGCATTGCCATAACATGGCAGTTGAGAAAACCGATCAAACTTTTTTTCCTGAAAAGTGAGATGACTATAAGATCAATTTTGAATCAGAATTCATATCAATATCTATCTGCTACATTTGACATTACCTTAAACAATACTACTGGTAACTTCGGGTCAGATAACAGACTACCAAAGGGTAAAACACAAGGAATTGGTAAGGAACACAAACATTTTCCACTGTTCTCCCAACAGATTGGGCAGTCAAAAGTGGATTTCAGGTTCCATATATGAAATATAGACCTGCCTCACTATGTCCTGCCTCTCCATTTTGCTCCGAAAATAAAATTAAACTATATCTTCTATAAGTTACTTTCCAAGAGGATCCAATTGGCCTTCTGGCGGGAGCTTTATTCGTATATTTTCTTCCTCTTCAAGATGGTAGGCAATATCGAGATAAAACCAATGAGGAAGAGCACGGACAAGGTCTTGAGATCGTACAGATCTTTGACTGACTTCAGCTCACCAAGAGCTAGGCCAGCCTGACAAGTTAAAAGAGAACATCAGATATGAGATTAGAAAAACATAAAGGAGTGATCAGTCAGGTCTCACAAGCGACTTGCGAACCTCAACAAAATATGTGTCATCCTAGCCTTGGGTGCGGCCCAAGGCTAAGTTGATGGCAGCTGGTCGAGAAGCACACGTCAACATGGGCTGTGAGAGCCAAAAAAAGGGTAACTTACAAATTTGCCCACAAGAAGCAAAATATTTACAGGCTCATACCCCATTACTTTGATGCCCCTCTTAAACAAGTACTAGAATTGTCATTTTCTTCCTTTTTAGAAAGTTTAGCCTTTTCATTTTTGTTCTTTTTTTTCTACTTTTCTTATTCTCGTTTTTTCTTTCTTCTCCTTTATTACTCATTCATTTTTCTTCCCAAATCATGTTATTTTCTAGTTTCTTTTTTCGCCATAATCAATTTTGGTTTTTTTTTTTTTTTTTTTCTCATTCATTATTCATTTATTTTGCTCCCAAATCATGTTATTTTACATTTTCTTTCACCATGGTCAATTTATTTATTTCTTGTTCCCTTGCCAATTTTTCTTTTTCCTTTATTCCTCCACAATCTAATTTTATTGATGTTTTTTGTGCTTTTTCTTTATTTTTTCTCCATAATCTAATTTCATTCTTCTTCTTCTTTGCTCTTTTTCTTTATTCTTTTTTTTGTTGTTGATTTTCATTGAGGTCTACTTCAATCATTCAGTGAAATACTCTTCAGTCCTCCATAATACCATCACAATATATCTACATATTGACATGGTATCACGGAGGACTGCTTCAGTCAGTCCTTTAATAAGACACTACTCAATTCTCAATGATACCATCACAGTATATTTGTATACTATCATGTAATCATTGAGGTTTGCTTCAATCCTCAGTGATATCATCACAGTATATCTATATACTAACATGGTATCATAGAGGACTGCTTCAGTCCTTCAGGGAGACACTCCTCAATCCTCCATGATACCATCATAATATTTCTATATACTGGCATCGTATCACTGAGGTCTGCTCAGTCCTTCACTATACCATCACAGTACATCTATATACTGACATGGTATCATTAGGTCTGCTTCAGTCCTTCAATGAGATTGTTCAATAATTCATAATATCATCGGGGTATATCTATATACTGGCATGATATCTTTAGTGACACTTCTCAGTCCTCCATGATACCATCACAGTATATCAATATACCGGCATGGTAACATTCAGGTCATCTTCAACATTTCTCAGTCCTCTATGATACCCACGTGGTATATATCATATATTGGCAGGGTATCACAGAAACGCTTAATTTTGATATTTTAATTTATATATTAGTTTTATTATTATAATAGTTAGTTCATATTTTTATTTTATTTTTTTAAAAAAGGAAATATAGAAAGGAACAAAAAATAAAAAAGAAGATAAACTAATGGGAAAAAAAAGTACAAAGAATTAAGAGAAAAATGGACAAAAAAACAAAATAAAAAAGAAGAAAACAAATAATTAAAATATTACCAAATGATATCTTTAATAAAGGATAAAAGGAGACAAAAAAATAAAATAATAAATGAGAAAAAGGACAATAATAAATGCAAAGGACAAAGCAATAAATGCAAAGGACAAAACATTAACTGCAAGGTCAAAGCAATCAATGCAAGGAGGAAAAAGAAGAAAAAAGAACGTGCAATTGAGAGGGCATCTCGGGTAAATAAATTGAGTCACATGGCTATTGGCTGAAATTACTTTGGGACAAGGTATGCTCGCGTAAATATTTATGAATTTAGTCCAATTTGTATATTAAAGTATACAAAATAGAACCTAAATGAAAGTAATTACCCGAAATTGTCCCCTTCCAAACTAATTTCAGCAAATACCCCTACTTTTGAAATATTTACCCGAGATAGTTCCATTGAACTGCACGTGGAAGTACTCTTTTTCTTCTTTTTGTCTTGGCTCCTTGCATTTATTGCTTTGTACTTGCGTTTATTGTTTGTCCTTGCATTTATTGTTTTGTCATTGTATTTATTGCTTTTGTCCTTTTCTCATTTATTATTTTTATCTTTTTGTCTCTTTTTATCCTTTATTAGATATCATTTGGTAACATTTTTATTATTTGTTTCCTTCTTTTTTGTTTTGTTTTCCTTTCTTTTTTTATCTGTTTCTCTTTAAAAAATATTATTTTTTTTGTTAGTTTATCTTCTTTTTAATTTTTTGTTCTTTTTATTATTTTTAGATAATAAAGAATTAAAAAACTAGACTACAAATAAGAAATAATTAAGAAAAATGCACGTGGAAGTACTCTTTTTCTTCTTTTTGTCTTGGCTCCTTACATTTATTGCTTTGTACTTGCGTTTATTATTTGTCCTTGCATTTATTGTTTTGTCATTGTATTTATTGCTTTTGTCCTTTTCTCATTTATTATTTTTATCTCCTTTTATCCTTTTTTCCTTCTTTTTTATTTTGTTTTCCTTTCTTTTTTTATCTGTTTCTCTTTAAAAAAAAATAAAAAATTGTTAGTTTATCTTCTTTTTAATTTTTTGTTCTTTTTATTATTTTTAGATAATAAAGAATTAAAAAACTAGACTACAAATAAGAAATAATTAAGAAAAATGCTAAAGTCCACTAGCTTATTCATTAATATATATATATATATATATATTTGCTTTTTCAAATGAAAACAAAACTTATATGACTATTTTTGTAATTATTTTTACAAAAATTAACTTGCTAAATTGATATAAAAATTAAAATATAAAAAATAAGCATAAATTATATGATACCCTGTCAGTATATGATATATACCATGTGGGTATCATAAGAACTGAGAAGTGCGGAAGGACTGAAGCAGAATTGAGTGATACCATGCCGTTATATAGATATACTATGAACTGTCTCGCTGAAGGACTGAAACATACCTCATGATACCATGTCAGTATATAGATATACCGTGATGGTATCGTGGAGGATTGAGCAGCCTCATTGAAGAACTGAAGCAGACCTCAATGATACCATGTTAGTATATAGATATATTGTGATGGTATATCTAAAGGACTGAAGCAAACCTCAATGATACCATGCCAGTATATAGATATATTGTGATGGTATATCTAAAGGACTAAAGCAGACCTCAATGATACCATGCCAGTATATTAGATATATTGTGATGGTATCATAGAGGACTGAGGAGTGTCTCACTGAAGAATTGAAGCCTTAATGATACCATGACAGTATATATATACCATGCAAAAAGAAAAGGACGAGAACAAAAAGAAAGTCTAGCTAAACCTTTTCCATAATAAAACAAAAAAAGATAAAACACAAAAGACAAAAAAAATTTGGCTAGAACGCTAACATCAGCCCGGAAGAGGAAGAAATTGTCATTTCTGGTAATTGTTTAAGGGGCATCAAGGTAATGGGGCATATGAGTGTATTAGTTTGCTCCTTGTGGGCAACTAAGTGATTTTCCCACAAAAATAACCCTCTCAAGCTTCATAGACAAGCAAGACAAGAGAGACGCATTGCCAAATTATTCACTTGGACAGTTTTAGCTAACATGTTGTGGGTCATCGAGTCACGTGATATTAATTCAATTTCAGAATACGCTTGATGATCTTTTTATTTAATTTACAAACCCAATATAGCCTTCCATGTCTTTTTTCTGAAAGTAACACACAGCGAACCTTCACCATCAGTCTATCACTATCGCATTATGTCACATGGGACCCCACATCTCTCTTAACGCTACCAGCATTAGATTGAGTCAGTGTACCTAAACCATTTATTGCAACATCTATGTTAATGTCAAGCATGATAATCCTGGAACTGATTTACCATCTATAAAGAGAATAAGGTTTCAGCTTCTTGTATTTATATAAGAATATTTGGACGGATGGAAGAGAGTTAGGAAACAGCCTCTCTACTTCGTGGAGGTAAGGTCTCTCTACCCTCCCCAGACCCCAACTGTAAGATTTCACTGGGTATGTTGTTGTAAGAGAGAGTTACCACACAAAGGAAGCTAGTTACTTTTTTAAGAAGCAGGTCCCCCATATGCATTATACCAATCATTTTAGAGCAAAATTGAGTACACAGTTGAAAAAAGAGCAAATACGGACAAGCATGACAGAAAAAACCACCAGCAGCTGAAGAAAGATTTACCTTGACTGTAATATATGCGGCTGGAATGAGACCAACCAATGTGGCCGAGAAGAAAATATGGAATGGTATATCCACAATTGGAGATGCCAAATTGATGAAAAGATTTGGCAATGTTGGAGTTATTCTCAAAAACAACATATAGTTGAGCAACTTATCCCGACGCTTGGCTATCTGAAACCACAAGTTACACATTAGTATGTGCCAGAAGAACGGACGGAAGCATGAAATTAGAAGATCAGCAGCACATTATCAGTAAACAGTTTCAGAAGATCACAGACCTCTCCCTGGAAGAATCTCAATTTTTCAGGCCACAACCAGCTAACAATAGGCCTGCCAATTAATTTAGACAGAAAAAAGCAGGATGATGCACCAGCTGTAGCATTAAAGACAACCAAGAAAAGCCCTTTGAAAACACCAAAAAGTGCTCCAGCAAGCAAGGACATGAATATTGTCCCAGGAATCATAAATGTCTGCATGAATATGTATGTTGAGCAGTAACCCAGAATGAATTTCGCAGGGTAAACTTTGGCATACGTTCCAATATTATCCCTGAAGGAACAACCAAGATAATAAGTGATAATAGAACCATACTAAATAATAACTAGAGACGAGTGATCCAGTATCATATTAAAATATCATGTCAAAAGATATCTACACATAACACTCAGTAACAGAACCTATACATGAAAAGATTTTAATAAAGAAGCAACGTTACAACCAGACATTCATGATGCTGAACAATGGTAAGCAGACTGCTAATGGTTTTTAATCTAAACTATTGAAAGTGAACCTTGTTCTTCGAGCTTCGTGCCATTAGGTTTGAGGAGTATCTAGCAACCAGCTTTTTCCCGTCATAATTGGACTTCCTCTTTTGTTTCCTTAGAAATTCTGAGTATATAAAAGTGACCTGATATTTATCTTCCTCCAACTCATTTTCTGATAAGCCCAATTTTTTAAAAGGAAAAGGATGAGCCTCTTTTATTTTATTTATGTAAACCAACAGCAGCAGAAAGCATTACTAATTAATGAGGTGGTATTGTCAATGTCATCAACAGAAAATAGATTTTCTCCCCTCGCGTCACTTTCTCCTCCTCAAATTGCAATTGTCACCATTGACCAATTGGTCATGAATTCATGATCAACCCACTCATGCCTCATACTTAACAAATTCCACATCGTTCCTGATTTTCAAGCTTTAATCACGTTTTGAGAGGCTTAAAGGCCCGTCACCCATAGAGGTTGAATTAGAAAAGTGAAACTAAATTATTAGTTGATTACATCAGATTTCACATTCAAAGAACACAACTTTTTTATGAAAGAACAGAGACTTTTGTCAGGCTTTCACTCCATTTTACAGATAATCTGCCTTTAGTCATTCTTGTTAACTCAAAATGGTTTTTTACTATATAAAAATGCTACAGGATCCTGTTGCTTTTACTAGACATTGGAACATTGTACTGCATATTGCACAATCTTGCAAAATTTATCTCAACCACCGGTACACAATATAAATACACTTCTTCTTTATAACGGTGGTGTCCAGGCTAGCTTGCACGCATCTCAACTATTCCACCGGTAAATCTGCCAACCAAGGCTAAAGATGGGAAGAAATCACCTAGCGTCTTTTGTTTCTGTTGGGATTTGAACCCAAGACTCCCATGGTTCTCACCGACTTCATTGACTGCTAGGTCGCACTCCTAGGCATAACAAAAATACACCTAATCCCCATTATAAACAAATTGTACTTTTTCCCTCATCATAACGTGTATCAACTTATTATGTTCTTAACTAACTCAGAGACCACGTGGTATAGGCTCAATCAAATGGTTCCATATGTATTACTTTGGTGGGATAGGCATTCTATTGACAATAGTACTTATGTACTTGAACATCTGGAAATTGGTACTAGGTGATATAACCCATTTATCAGTTTGACAGCTTCTCACACACAATTGCTCTACCTACCGTCTTCCATCTACTTCATGTATTTGGCATTAGATGAAAAGTGATACCAAGCACCTAAGTCTTTCCATGCTCTATGTGTTCCATCTGAATACTGAGCACCTACTCATTAATTGATCTGAGGAAACCATAAGTCTTAAGGAGATTAAACTAAAAGGATTTAGAAGAAAAATGTACTGGATGAGAAACAGTCTGCAATTATCACCTGAATTTCTTCTGGCACACACGGATAAAACACTCAAATGGAAGAGAAATCTAAACTGGAAAAGACAAGAAGTTTTTTTTAAACCAGAAAAAAGAAGTTAAAGATTTAACTTATATAATTTCCTTTATTCCACAATCAAATTTAAGGCCCCGACTTCTGAAACTAAGGTGGCAACAGTATCAATGAGAAAGTCACACCCTTCCGCCCCCTAACTAATGCGCACACACAAGGAAGAATTTAGGAGGGGGGGAAGCTTAAAAAAGGTACAGGAAATCACAAATAAATGTTCCTACATGCAGCTCAAAACTAATTGTATCAGAAAATGCCCCGAAGTCAGAAATTTGGAGTGCAAACCGCATATATAGGGCTCAACCAACCACTTTGCTGCACATGCTTAGTGTTCTCGAAAAGGTAAATATATGATAGTTGGACTCCTAAACTAAAAGTAATCAAAAATTTGTTTATTACTTCAACCAAATATTTTTCACACAAACGATATATGATTGACTACATATATGGCTGGCTCAGCAGATAAACACACCTGCAGGATTACAAATCACACAACAAAAGCACCTCAAATACTTAATAGCGTTAAGCCCAAGTATCACTCGGTATGTGGCAAGCTACAGGAGCTTAACCACGAAAACGATTTGCAACTTTATTCCATAAGCTGTTAGTCTCTATACATTTGACACCCCAGACGAAATGCACAAAAAATTTAGCGACTCCAAGTGAAAACCATGATACTAGCTAGAGTTAACAGATTCAAATTGATGCTACAGTTTCATGTTACAGCAATTATACCAATCAAAAGCAGAAAAAGTAAACACAAAAAGCAAAAACAATTGCCTACTTGAGCATCCGGAGGTCGGAAAGTGAACGAGGCAACTTGAGTTTTCCATACTCAGCAGCTGGCATTGTCAAGTATATAGAAAACAACCCTATTGAAAACACCACAAATACACCTAAAGCTGCTGCAAACTCCCATCTTGACAATGGAAATTTCCCTTCCTTATACCTTTTACCGGTAGGTGAATCCTCAGCCCCCGACGACAAAACTAAGTTCTTTTCCTCATCCCTTGTCAGCAACCGCCCCGTGTCCACTACCAAACTCCTTGGTGCAGCCATTGACAACAACAATGATGATGAACGTGACACCCTATTCTTCATTCATTAGGAATTTATATAACATGTTTTCAATCAAACCCCACCAAAAATCCAAGAAACAAAAACCCCACAAAAAGTTCTCAAATTGTCTGTCACCTGAATCAAACCCCACAAAAAAAATCCAAGAAAGTTCTTGAATCAAACCCCACAAAAAATCCCCAAAAAAAGTTCTTGAATTGTCTGTCACCAGAATCAAACCCCACAAAGAAAATCCAAAAAAATACCCCAAAATTAATGGAAATTCAAATCGAATAAAACGTTCGATAAATCAAATTCAATCGAATCCGCCAAAAATAAAGAAAAAATCGAGATTTGAAATCAGTTAAACAACCAATTTCTTTTTTTGAATATAGATCAGAATCACTGAAACCCCAACAAGAAGATCCACCAAAAAATACAGAAAATTAAAGGGCTGAAATTAAATTAGACACCCAAATTCCTCTTTTCGGAATATAAATAAAAACTAAGCAGCAAAAGAGACTGTTGGTAGCTGAGATTTGAACTGAGTTGAAGGAAAAAACAAAGAGGAAGGTGAAATATTTAAATTAGGAATTTGATATTTTTTTAAAAAATGGTTTTAAACACACCTATATGGATTTTATTGGTTTTTGGGAAGAAAAAGAAAAGATGGGAGGGTGCATGAAAAGTGAAGTCAATGATAATTGATGTGGATGTAAGAAAAAGACTAGTAGGATCGTTTCGGCCCGCTTTTCAAGGGAGCCAAGATTCAAAGGGTAATTTTGTCTTTCTAGCCATAAAAAGAAAAACTTTTTTGCAAGAATGAAAGTGTTTTATTACTAGTAGTCATAGTCTGTTTTTTGGCCATGAAAATCAAATATCAAATTGGAATCGGAGTTGGATTTGGAGTTGTGTTTGATCATTAATATAAATTAAAGTTGTTTTAAAAAATTTGTGAGAAAAGTGAAAGTGAAAAAAGTGAAAACAAGTTTTACTTATTTTGGAATTTTTAAAAAATTAATGGCCAAACACCTTTTTCAGAATTCAACTTTGAAAAAAAGCAAAAAATTTCCATGCCAAGTTTCTAGTTTCTTGTTTTTTGATTTCTATTAGTATTTGTTGTTTCGTGTTATTCAATTATAGTATTATTTTGTTATAGTACTATCTACTACTATCTTCATTTTGTTATCATCTATTATTTTTTGTACTTTCATTACGTTTTTTCTAGACTATATTTGTCTTGAGTCAAGGGTTTATCAGATTACATCCTCTCTACCTCACATCTAAGGTAGAGCTCTGTAACGTCTGTGTACACTATACCCTCCCCAAAATCCATTTTGTGGGACTACACTAGGTATATTGTCGTTGTTGTCGTCTCAATTTTTGTGACACTTTTTTAAAGTCAATTTGAGTAATTTTAAAAGTTAATTTAAATTAGTTTAACTTAATTTTTATATTAGAATTTAGATATTATGAAATATACTATTAGTTGCAATTCTTTTCATGTCAATACGATGAAAAATATATTTTAAAATATTTTTATAATTTTTATAGTTTGAATTTTGAAATATAAAAACTATCACATAAATCAAAATAAAGGAATTATAAATTTTCTTCTTGTGTTTCAAAAGGATATCAAAAAGAATATGATCTATTTGATTTGGATTATGTTTTTGCGGGGATAATTTGATGGTAAAAAGGCAGTACTAATAATTTTCACCTAGTAATGTCCCGAGTGATAAAAAAATAAACCTAAAACAAAAAAATTTGAATAGAACACATGTCTTTGATAAATACAATATTTAGATAAATTATATTATTTTTTGTGATGGCATAATATCACATATTAATAATTTGAAGGATAAATTTTTAAGGTAAATCTATTATAAAAAAAAAAGTAGGATAAAGAATACAATAAAATTATTAAATAATAAATAAGGACAAAGTGAAAGGGGTAAATAACAAATAAGGACAAAATGAGGGGAGGGGGAGGTAATGACGTAATCACACCAAATCGGACGTTATACAAAGTAAAATTTTTGTCATTATCTAACAATGAATTTAACGATACGATGTAATAATATTTAAATAACAATCAAAATAAATGTTATATTTAAACTAATAACACAATACAATCACAGTAGGTAACAAGACTCCAAACAAGTTTATTAATATATTGGAATCTAATAGAGTAGTTATTTAAGGGTTAAAGGTTATCAATCAATCTTCAGAAGTATTCAATTTTTTTAAAGAGAAAGAAAGAGTACATTTTTACAATTCTGGTAGTATCTAGAAGGTTTATTAAATCAAAGATATTTTATTTCAAGTGGATTTAATTTTTGTTTCTAAAATAGAAAAGAAAAAGTATTAGAACTTGTTAATGTTTCAAAGTCTTAGCATTTACATTTTAACAATTTGAATGACTTGGAATTTAGAGGCCTTATGTTTGGGTTTTTGGAATTGAGTCGATTTTGGTAAGGAAGCGTTTTACTTCAAAATGAAATTTTCAATAAGATTCCAAATTAGTGAGTCCCTAAACAAGTATTAGATAGCAAATGGTAACCAACCAAAAGACAACTTTTTCAAATGATATGCTGTAGTGACAATAAACTAAAAATCACATTTGATGTACACTGAATTTTTTTTTATAATAAAAACTTGAAATTTAAGCTCTTAAAATCAAATGTGAACAGAAAAAGACAATGAAATAACTGCACCTACAAGACAATAATCACATACTATGTATGCTAATATGATTATTCATATTTATGTTATATTTAGCATAAATTGGCTGGGTAGTTTAAAGGGCAAGTTACATATTTGACCGATCAGTTAAAGATAATTACATTTTCTAGCTAAATATACAAAAAATTATACAATATTTTCATCAAAATTGTATATTTTATGTATATCATACATTGATATACAAAAAATATACAATCAATCAGATTCATTCAAATATGATCCAAAAGAACCTGATTCTATCCTTATAGTTAATATTGGGCTTTCAACTTTTGTTGGACTGGGCTCCAAGTAGGAGTCTTCAAGAGTAGTCAATTTTGATGACAGCTTTTGTTTAGTAGTACAAATGAAGTTACTGGTTATTTCATGCACAAACAAATGAACATTCATTTTCACAACTCATGGTGGTCCTTTTTCTGTATTAAAAAGAATTAGTACTATATATAATACATCTGGATCAGGAAAAAAGAATTAGGAAATGATAATTGAACTAACACATATATTGATTATATATATTACACAGAATTTTTTTTCACTGATACAACTAGACTATATGTGTTGATGATAGTATTCGTGGGGGACCTTGTTTTCATGTTTCTTGGTGACAGGCCAGATTTTATAGCAGACTTCAGTAGATATTTTGATTTTAAGTTCATTAGGTATATGCTTTATTTGAGCCGAAGGTTTATCAAAAACAATCTCCCTATCTTCACAAGTTAAGATTGTTACCACCATTTCCAAACCTCGCTCGTGGAATATCACCGAATATGTTACGTTGTTGTTATAAGTTAGTTGGGTATATATTTATTTGATACTACTAGATATTTCTCATCAATTTCATGGCCCATTTCTAGTCCTATACACCCCTCTTTTATCACAACAAAATTAAACATCACTAGATATAGTAGTGATACACCAGAAAATATCTGTTACCCTAATTAATCAGTGGGAAATTAGTTAACAAAATTCCATAGCTAGTGCTAATTACTACACCACATATAAGTCAACAACCTATTGAATTTTGAAGATTTTTCTTTGTGATAAATTATGAAAATTTATAAACACACAATGAAGCTAAGAGAGGCACACCGTAATTTCGAAATTGTAACACCATTATGAAAATCATCTTTTTGTGATAATGTATAAGGTACAAAATTTGAAGCTTTAACGGAGGTATACATAATTCAATATGGTATACAAGTAGTTAGAAATTGAGTAGGGTCTTATCTCCATCCATCAACAAAAATAATTTCCATTTGCTTGCTACAAGAAAAAAGAATTTAGACATAAACATGACAGGACATGTTAAATAGACCTAAATAAATAATATCGACTTTTTAAACGTATAAATGAGGTAGTATACACAATTTAACACAATGTATAATACTTCCAAGTTCTAAAGGTTAAGAGTACTTAAGAGTAATATTCTAACAGATGAACATTATCCTGATTAATTCAGTATTTCCATCCACTAATTTTATTTTTCTGAGTTACAACATACATATGATGGAAATTATCTTAGTTGTGGACTTAATAACAATTTAATTATCTGATTTTATAAAATGGGCTAAACAAATATAATTGATGGACGTGGCCAGCCATTAAGCTTTAGATCCATAGCTATTTGCTAGCCTAATCAAGAGTTTTCAGTAAGAATTAATATATTTTTCTTGCTAATTCTAAGGAATTAAAATATTACTAATACACTAGATAGAAAAGAACAAAATTACCAATTGAATAACAGAATTAAATCAATCATATATATGAGAGAAAAAAAACGAATAGTACTTTTCGTCTCAGATGATCATTAACATGCCTTCTTCTAGCTTTCAACACAAGCAACAGCTAATAACATATAATTACAAAAAGAGAGAAAATGAGTTAGTAAAATACAAGAAAAAGAATTCAAAAAGTACAAGTGTATTACTGGAAAAGTGCAAAATGTACCAATAAAAAAATGGAAAATGATATATCATCTAGTATACAAATAGCATGGGGAATAGTATTTTATTGCTGGTCCAAAACATCACAGCCTCATAAGATCACAAATGTCCTAACTTGTTTGATGAAACACACACACACACAAAAAAAAAAAAAAAAGGAGAACAATAAAGAGACAAAATGGAACAAGACTTGGAAAGTAATCATCAAACTGTATAATAGGAGTATATAATATAATAAGGAATATTATTTTAGGAAAATGGAAGTAGGAGAACATGGGTTGTGTACATGTCATTGTCAACCCTACTTAAAATATAGCCTCCCCCCACCCCCACCCCCCATCTTGTTCCCTTTTAGGTCCTTCTCTAGGACCTTGTTAAGTCTTTTTCAAGTTTAGTTGCCTTCCTCTCCCCCCACCCCCCACTTCAATCACAATATTCATGTCTTGCTCCAATAACTTGTGTTAAGTTTTTCTAATAATCGTGGTATTCGGCTCAGTTTCAGTTTGCCAACATCTAATTTCATGAGGTACCTATTTGTTGCTAGCTATCTTTCATTAGCATGAATGCTGGGTAACTCTACTCATCAAAATTTGGCGGATGGAAAAAGTCGATCAAATTTTATAAATGAATTGAAAAATTGTCAAATTAGCTTCGGGAATATTTGAAACTAGCAACTTTCTCTGCTGTTAGACTTTTGAGAGGTGAATTTGGACATTTTTTTCTCAAAAATTTGGATATGCATATGCTAGTCTATTCATTTCATGTTGGAGCTCGTTAATGATAAGAGCAAATACGAGACGCGTGATATGCCAAAGATAAGGGTATCGATGGACCAAAAAGTGGAACGGAGGACACACTTGGGCAATTTCGAACAGTATATGGATAAATTTGGACCTTTTTCCTTTATAAATTGATAATACAAAAGAAAACTTTGTGTTATCAAAAACTGTAACAAGTTACTTCTCATTATTATCTTTATCATGTTATGTTATAAACTTATAATTACGTGCAGTTAGTTTCACTATAATCTAAAAACACAAAAACTCGTCACCTAGTGTAGTAACTCTTGCCTAAGTTTGTTATTATATCATCATAATCTAAGAAGCTAGTCAAAGATGGAGACCAAGTAAAATGTGTACAAATTAAAGTGCTCTCTAATTGGCTCCATATATATAAGTTATAAGTTATAAGTTATAAATACTTAGTATTACTTTTACTCAATATGAACTTGAACCCTTTCAAGTTCCTGTGTGATGAAATATTGATTTCCTTTTGTGGAGGTAGGGTATACATAGTTTGTTTTTTTTATTATTATTATTATTATTTTTAATGTAGAGATAGTAGTAGCTACTAGATTTGTAATTTGGTATGGCATCATATACATGATGAAAGAGTTGAAAAGTTAGGTTAGTTTTGTGGGGGAAGGCAGCAAAAAACTTCCACAGGCCCACCAGACCGCCCCACTTGCTTAGTTTACACTATTACTTGTACAACAATCATTGGCCAAAGCAATCCCCCCCACCCCCCACCCCAAGAAAAAGAAAAGGAAAAGAGGCTTTCTAAATTGGTGATACAAGGGCAGGGTCGGAGCTAGAATTTTAATTTCATGTTTGATAGAATTCAGTAATTTTGACTAACGTTTTATATTTGCTTTAAGAAATTCACTTATTATTATGAATAATAATTTATTTAAAACTTAGTAAGTTGTCTTTTTTAATATTCAGATTTTATAAACTTAAAAATCTGGATCCTCCTCTATGCAAGGTATTTTTTGTTTCGAAAAATTTACCTGATATTAGCAACAAACGAATGAATGTGTGATATATAAACACTTCTTACTTTAATTTTCAATTTTTAGGCTAAATTACTTTGTTTGGTGCAATCAAATTTTTCTATAACTGCAACGTTTGTTCGAATATTTTTTGATTGTTATAGCGAATAGCTATTATGAAGAACATATAATATTACATAATATTGAAATTAATTTCAAAGAAAATTTGGATATATAATAAAATATTATTATAAAAAGTTATCACTATAGAAAGTTCTGACCATATAGAACTTAATATGTGAGTAAGTATTTTTATTTTTTTTAAATTAGCATTCTCAATTCTCCCCTATAAACAACTAGGATCCAAGAGTGCCCCAAAAAAGATGTTTCAAAAATCTTGTTAGGGAGCGTGGTGTAGGTAGCTTTAATATTCCTATCTTGTAAAGATATAAATGTTGTTTTCAATAAACTCTCGATTTATGTGGAACATCAACATCAAGTCTTCATGAAGAAGTCATGCATGCTAAAAGTAAGGTAGAAGAGAATAATTGCAATAACAAATAATACGATAATCGAAATAAAAAAACTATGATGTAATAATATAAAATCGAAAGAATAAAATATTAGGAGGGTAATAATGTATCGAAAATCTTGTTATTATTAACCATAATTATAGTATCTATATTTGATTAGTTTTTTTCACTTTATTTTGGAAATTGGCGGCTGGAGAAGAGTTCACACCAATACACTGGGCACTATTTCTCATGCCTGCGATCTAAGTTTACTAAAAAACATAACCACATAAATGATTGTGCTTTCTTTTGACATTTATGAAACAAAACACACATGAAATAAAAGTACAAAATTAAACACATACATCTTGTCTTTTTAGATATCAAAATTACTACTTTAAAGAAAAGACAAATGGACGTTTTACGTCAATGTAGCATAAAAGTAATGGTAAAATGTTTTCTCGGTCAAGTGTCATTCTGAATATGATGTAAACTAATGGTGCGCGGTAAAATTGATGCATGAAAATATGACCTATCGAACTCATCATGTTTATTAGTTGGTTTAATAATTTATTTTATTTACTAACTTAATTTATTTTGACTCATCTAAATTCAATCCAACTAATAGTTAGACTAATTGACCTATGAGAAACGTTATTAAAAAAATTTAATATTATAATTTTTGGTTTGATATGTTATATATAGCTATATTAAAAATAAATAAATTATTCTGTTAGTTTTATTTGGTATAAAAAATATAATTACAAGAAAATAAACCAAAAAATTAGAATTGATAGAGTTGGGCGAGTTAGACTATGATTGATTATTTAGCTCATTTTGATCTAATAATCCATCTCAGACCAAGTAACTATTGGATAAAATTAGACAATAATCCATTTATTAATTCAACTCATTTTAACACGCATCCTCAAATTCACATTTCATGTTTCCTTAATAATTCCTTAGGTAACGTTTAGGAATGTAAATATTTATCTTGACCTTGATTAATCTATTGCTAATCAATGTTAAGTGGCCAAAAAGAAGCATCTACTTGACTAAAAAATATGTCACATTCTTATGAACCTTTCAAACAAGTAAAGGGTCAAAAGAGAACATTAAAACTAATGTTGGATTAATGCTAAAGAAATTAAACAAGTAAATTAGTTATATAAATAGAAAGGCCCACAATGTGAGGGAGATATTCAACCAATAGTATCTATAGTGGGGCAACATTTAGATATTTACGTTTTTAAGGTTTCAACATTACCATGTATTTCAGGAAAATTTAACATAATTATGTGGGACATGTTTTTTTTTGTTTGGGCCAGTCGGGGTTTTTTTTTTTCATTTAAAATTTAGCCTTTTTTTTGTAGGCAAAAGCATATTATTAGTTTCTGATTTTGAAATCATTCTTCTAATAATTTTATATTTTACCCTTCTCTCTTTGCTCTAGAAGCTTTTCCATTACATTATTATGTCTAGCCTGACATTCTTCAAAGTTGAAATCCATGCATTATTACCATATTTATTTATGAAAAATGTTTCATTATCACAAATCTTGATCATTCTTGTTTTGCTTGTAGGATTAAGGAAAATTAAAATTAGTGTGCTTATATATATACGCTTTTCTTTTGCGCTGTCGTCGTCATCGTTCGGCTCAGAATAATTAGTTCAATTCATATCTATTATTTATGTCATCAAGATTTGGTCATTATGATCTGGCTGATGAATTTGACTTCTATTAAGAGTGCAATTCATATCTATTATTTATGTCATAAATATGTTTGAATCATAAGTTCCTCAAATTGTAAAAAGTGAAAATGTCTTCTAATTTGCACTATATACATGGAGTACTACAAAATATTACTCCCTCCGAACCACTTTACTTGTCATCCTTACTAAAAATAGATGGTCTGCAATACTTGTTATCTTTAGAAATCAAGACATAATTAGTTATTTATTTTTACTTTTATCCTAATTAGTCATAAATATGGAGAGATTAATGTAGTGTAATTCATTATTTTATGATTTTCTTTAGGAGTGTGTAAATTAAAATTATGACAAGTAAAATAATCCGGAAGGAATATTAACGAAAAGAAAAGGAAAAAATTCCATTCCATTTTGATAATTTGTGAGTTGTTTCTAATTAGATTTGTTTGTCGTTTTATATACTGGCCATGATGGTGACTGTATATTTTGCCACTAATTTATAATGTCCTTTTCAAGGTGACATGATTAATCTTAAATTCTTAATCTACCATTACTTTTATTAATCAAAAATCTAAGTAAGATGAAAAAGGTAGTTAATTTGTGGTTTGTTGGAAAAGAAATACTATATAATTATGCTAAGAAAATGTTTGTATTTTTTATTTTTAAAAGAACAAGAAGAGGAGAGGTCGGTAGATGATATAAGATTGCAATGATAATCTGAGTAGTACTTAACACCCATTCTTTTTGTCTCTTTCGGTTCTGCTTTATATGGAACCTTCTTTTTTTTTTTTTTTTTTTTTTTTAATTAAGTTAGTTAAATTAAAATTATCCACTAAAAATTCAGAATTCATCTTTCACCACAGGTCATTATTTTTCTTTCTGGGTGTGTTTGATATGATACTTTCCTAAAAAAAATTTTTGGAAAATAAGTTGATTTCTTACTTATTTTCTAGTGTTTGAGAAATAAGCAAAAAAAAATTATCTCAAAAATATTTATATGTAATCTAACAAAAAACTATAGGGGTAGGAGCTAGGGTATGGGGTCTCGGCGGTGGGATGATCAAGGAATAGGGTTGGGAGCGTTGGATGGGTGGGAGGATACAATAAAAATAGAGTTGTCATTTATAGAACTGTTTTTCTACTTCCATTAAGTAAGTTATTTCTCTCATTTTTAAGGAACTTGTTTTCCTATTGAAAATATTTTTCAAAATTTTTGATCAATTAAACACCCTTTGTTACATAAAAAAATAGTTTAATTTTATTTCACCAATCACAAAAGTAATTTTGACCAAATTTGATAAACTCTACCTAAAATATGAGAGAAATCATAAAAAAATTCCTTATGTTTTGAGAGTAAGTTTAAAATAATTCCTTGAATATATTTTTGAGCAACTTTAATCCTTTAAGTTTTTCATACTAGTCGTAGATTTGTCAAAAGGCTTCACATTGAAGGGTATATCTCTAATAAAGGCAATTTCATATTCAGAGGAATTCGAACTCAAGACCTTCGATTAAAGATAAATTAGGAATACTTACCACTCCAATATCATCCTCGTTTGTTACCTATAGATTTATATTCAATCATTTTAATGGATGAAGCTTGAAAAAAGGTTGTATTTCTCAAGTAAATTACTCCCTCTGTCCCACTTTATATGACTCACTTTCCTGTTTAGTCAGTCCCAAAAAGAATGACACATTTCTACATTTAGTAATAATTTAACTTTAAAATGTCCATTTTACCCTTAATGAAATGATTTACAATCACATAAACATCTAAGACTCATTTTAGACCACAAGTTTCAAAAGTCTTCCTTTCTTTTTTAAAGTCCGTGCCAAGTCAAAGTAACTCATATAAAATGGGACAGAGGGAGTATGTATTTACTATACTTCCTCAAGGTTAGAGTTAATTGAAGTGAAAGCTAATTATTGATGGATGGCTTAAGGATTAAGTGGCTAGCCGACCATAGTATTATCCATTACTGATTAAGACGTTTAGGAAAAAGTGGCACCTTGTCATTTTCTTAGTTAGTGCTTAAGCAATTATCCATTTTACTATTATAATAAAGTAATTAATCTAACAAATATCTAATTCCAATTAATTTAATTAACCAAAGTGATAGCAATATTTTATACTTCGTAGGGTACCTGTCTGGCCTGGGCTATAGGTACAGATTGACACCTATAACGGATATGAAACTTGACATTATTTCGTTGGCAATAGTACTATATTAGGGCACCAGAGAATAGAGCTCTCTGATTGATCACTGGCTTCACATTGTACCCTATAATTATGGATCTCTTCTCAGTTGGAGGGGATCCCCACAATCTGTAACCTAATATAATATACAACATATTTTTACTTGCTCTCCAAGCTTTAGCCTTTTTGATATTTCCTTGTTGATTTTGGACTCTCATGGACGGACTTTGACCCTTGAGAAACGTCCTCAAGTGCCCTTTCGCACAAATCCTTTACTGTTTATAGTTTTGTTCTATTTTTTTTCACGTTTACATTTATAATTTCATTACTTGGAAATTGATCAGCTAGTAACAAGTCCCAAACGAAACTAAATCTAACGGGCGTGTTCTTGGCCTCATCTGCAAATCCAACTGTACCGTTTTCAGGGTAAACAAATTTCTTCTATTCCTCCAAATCTTGTTGTATAGAATTACCCGATACTTATAATATTAGAAGATAGCAAGTATGTTATGAAATCAATTGAGATGTACACAAACTAACTCGAACATTACAATTATAAATAAAAAAATACGGACCTAAGCATAAATACTCCACCACTAGCTAGTAACCTTGAACACAAGGCAAGGGTGCATGCATCTAGAAGATATATATATGACCATTACAAAATTTATAGTTGTACTATGTTAATTAATTCCTTACATTTGGTATTGGTTCCCATGCTTGGCTTACAATTTTTTCTAATTAATCTTTCTTCAATTGTTTTATTTTTGTGGACTAAATTTAAACTGATCTTATTTTATTATTCTTAAAAAATGGCAGATTTTGAGATCTTCTCTTTTACTGTACTCAAGGTCTACAAACTAAAGGGTGCCCGTGAAAATAGGATTAGAAAAAATCCTATGTCAACCACAAGTTCATTCTTGAGAAATAAAATAAGTAAAAAAGTGCTAAAAAGTGACTCTGTTTCTGTGTTTTCTCACTCTTATGTGTCATTTTTTGGCTGGAAGATGAATTTATTATTATTACTATAATTTATACGTAAAAGGTAAAATCAAATTAAACTTTTTTATTTTGTGGAATGAGCTACTTATTTCCTTTTCTATTTGTGGTAAGAAATGTTTAAAGTAAGCAAACGTGTAATTTCAGGAGCTTACTTGTTGCTTAATCACTTAATTAAGGGCGTCGTGATCACTTCATTATCCAATTAATGGAGAGTTAAAAAGATTTATCTTTGAAGAATTACTTCGACTGACAGATGCGAATCTATAATTTGAATTATGAGTTCAAATCTAAAATTCTTCGACCTACTTAATTTATTAACTTCAAATATATCATTTGTATTTATTTAATAAATATTTAAACATATACACAAAGTTTGAGCTAAATTTACTGTATCTTTTGACATGCATGTTCAGATGAATTATTACTAAGAAATTTTCATATACATTACGAGCGTCTGACTTTTTTCTTTATTCAGTATCCAAAAAAAAGTTTAAAATCATGGGTTATAAATATAAGGTTGGTTAGTTAAACATCCATTTTTACGTTAATCACTCAATTTTATCTACTACGGTATGTTAATTATGAATTGTGATGCAGCAACAATAATAACAACATACTCAGTATATTATTACAAAGTGGAGTTTAGGGAGGGTAGAATGTACGCAGTCTATACCACTACCTCAGAAGTGAGGTAGAAAAACTGTTTTCAATAGAACCCCGCTCAAGAAAATATAGTCAAAAAAAGGACATAATATAAGAACAAAAACAACAGGTAGTAACAAAAAATAAAACTACCACAAAATAATACTACATTCGATCTACCCGAAAACAACCAACATCACATCACCTAAACTCCACGAACAAGATACAACAAGCACAAATCCCAAAACAAAATGCACCTACCTACTAGCAAGAACGCATCCCTACCGACTATCCTTCAACCCTAATTCGCGATTTAACTTATATCCTTCATATGATTAATTAGCTTCATGACTTGACAGCATGGAATCCACGTGGATTCCAGGTGTGCCAATTGTCTATGGGGCGGCGCACCAAACGGACAAAGAAAAGCTGGATTGTGTGAAGAGGAATAAACACTAAAATGCTCTTTCATAATCTCGTAAGAAAATAGTTGTTTTGTTTCGTTTTCGAAAATTAATTTAATTATTTTTTGAAATTAAATTGAATTAGATTAGTTTAATATTTTAAAATTAAAATTTTAAAATTTAAAAACTACGCAAAAAATACATAAATTGCAATTCTTCAAATATCAATAGTGGACAAAAAATACTCATCTTAAAATGTTGATCAATATTCAAATGATTTGACTCTCGAAAAATTAAATGCGATAAATATTTTTGGAACTGAGGAAATACTCATTAAAATATAATTACTCGAGATTTAAAATTAACTCACCATTTGATTAATTCAGTTCCATATTGGGTAAGTTCACTAAAGAAGAAAGTTTTTTTTTTTTTGAGAATTGAACTTCAAAAATCTAATTAAATAGAAGGGTCCTGGCTATTTTAATTTCCACAAGATGTCAGTTGTTTTTTTATGCTTGATATACGGAGCTTAGTTGAATTTGCTTAAAAAAAGTAGCTTTTAAGCAATATAATTAAAAGCTGAAAATAAGTGTTTATAAATAAATAGATAAGTATTTGGATAAAAAATGCAAGTTGTTAATGTGTTTGGTAAACAAGTGCTGTTAAGCACTTTTTTGTTGTGGGAGAAAGGAAAAAATTAGAGAAGCGGGATGAGAATGAGAGAAAAGGGAGTACTTTCATACATTTTAGGGCTGACAAGTGATGGTAGTGTTGAAATTAGGAAAAATTATAAGGGATAAAAGGATAAATGTGTTGGTCAAATTTTAAAAAAAATTTAAGCTGAAAGCAAAAAGCTGGGGGTTCAGCTTTTAGCTTTTTTAATAAGTTTTTAGTTTTTTTTAATCAGTTTTTGCTTTACCAAACACTTGAAAAAGTTAAAAAAGAGATTAAAATCTGATTTGACCAGATTTTAATCCTATCCAAACAGGCTCACAGTCACCTTTCCAGTTTCTAACATGAGGCAAACAATTTCCTTTCGCACATGTACGCAGATTTTACCCCTATTTTGTACGAATAAAGAGATTATTTCTGAAAAATCTTCGATTCAAGAAATTGAATAATATAGTTTAAATTAATCTCAAATTCATTATTTAATTAGAGGTTTCAACATAAATTAAAGTAAGACCTCATTCAAAAAAATGAGGTATATGAATAGAGAAGGCAAGATTTATTCACAAAATATAAAGGGAAATATTATTATTTATTTAGCAATATAAAGTGGAAAATGTTAGAGCATAATATAACGGTGGCGTGAAAATTTGTTGTCACACCGTCCAAATAAACCTTTCATCTAATCTGCCAACCCCACGCGTAATCATCAACAAACAATTACACCCCCCTCCCCCAGCCCCCACTACCCCCCCCCCCCCTCTCCTAACAAATTCACAGAATTTAACTCATACTTCAAAAAATATTTAGCAAGTTATATACATGGTTAGTGTTATATCTTCTTACACAATTAATGTTGTTTAATCTATTTCTCCTTCCGTCCATTTTTACATGTTCAGTATCGACTTGACACACTGCTTAAGGAATAATAAATAGAATGACAATTTACTATATATATCACCTGTTGAATATATAAATTCAATACATTGAGAAATGACTACAGTTAATAATAAGAGTAAATTAGGAATTAAGTGATAAATTATCTCTTGATTTTTTTTTAAAAAAATTGGACAAATAAAAGCGAACATTTATTTTTAATATAATGGACAAGTAAAAGTGAACGGAGGGATTACGATATGTTAATTATCACTTTTAGGAAATGACCAATTACTGTTTATCATAAATTGGGGAGAAGCGATTAAACATGACATGATGCGTATGAGGTGAGGTAGAGGAGGGAGGGTAGGGTGAAGAAGTATTGCAGAAAGGTGATTAGACAAGACATGACCCTAAATAGGAGGATATGGCGATCGAGGATTAGGGTAGAAGATTAGTAGTCAATTGAACGTTGTCTAGTTTTTGTTACTATCTTAATCTTCAATTTTATTATTACATGTTGTTTCCTCTAATTTGCTCCAATTATCATATTATACATTGTTAATTACTACTATTTTTTTCTCTATTATTTTCAACATTTTTTTTAATTATTATTTTCAACATGACTTCTTCATTACTATTACTGTATTTTTTTCATTCAGATTTTGTTATGTTTTACTTGAATCGAGGGTCTATCAATCGAAAACAACATCACTATTTTCACAATGTAAGAACAAGATTGCGTATACACTGGTCTCTCCAAACTTCACTTGTGAGACGTACACTAAATACATTATCGTTATTATATAAATATTTTTTCACACAATCGATGCATAGAACTTAATTAAAATAAGGTTTTTTTTTTTTTTTTCCCTTTATGACCAAATTAATTATGTTTCAACATTCTGTCACAATCATAAATTCCATTTTTATTTTTTTTGTGTGTGTACCTGCTTATCACATACTACTAGTTAGCTAGAGTCTCTCTCTATATATTTGTATATCTTTCTCAACAACAACATTTCAACCAACACCTGAATTATCCACTCATTCTCCTATATTAAGTCTCTCCTACTAATCCCCAAGCTTCATTTCACTCATTCTTTCAACAATATAATTTTCTCCCTTCTTTGTCTCTACTTCCTCAGCTATAGCAAACTGCTAATTAAAGGTCTTTAATTTTCTGGTTAGTATATATCACCATCTCTCTCTTTAGGTCTTTTCTTGATGCACATGAACTAGATATATTTCATGTGTTGCTTACTATTTCTAATGAAACTTGAGTCAACAGTGCAAATTATTCCTTCAAGGTTCTTACTTTGCTTTTCTTTCTTTGTGTGACAATATTGTCCGATTATCAGTTAGCTAAAGAATATCTACAAGTAAGCCGATCTTTTTAAAATGTGAGATTTGTCATCTTGAAAATAAAATAGATTATCTGATACAACTGGTGAAAAAATTCGTTACACTTAGGGTATACATAACTTATATGCTCCTGAAAAAAGGCAATTGATTAATGATCTTTTCTTGAATGTTATAACTCAAAGGTTCATGAAGTGAAAGTGGTATTGAGATTGGATGCATATGGTTGGGTGTGTGAAAAGGGTTTTTTCTCTGAATTAGGGATCATGTGTTATTGAGTGGAATGCACTCAAAGAAATCATTTCACATTTTTTTGCTTATATATTTATCTTGGAATGTATAGTAGGAGTAGTATTTTTTTTTCTTTTTTCTTTAAAAAAAAAACGAACAAAGTCAACGTTTTCGGCTTCTTTCCTGTTGCCTAAATGATACAGACTACAATTATACTATACATGCAACTAAGGCCATTGGCTTATTGATCATTTCTTGTGGATTCTCTTGTTTTCTTGTTTCTGTAGATATATCACCATTGATATGCACTTATTGCAAATCCCCAACAAAATAATGAAGGAAGAAAATAGAAATGAAAAAAGATGTGCTCCCGTTGGTTCAATTTATGTGTTATACTTTCATTTTTTATCTAATTAAATAAAAGAATATCTCTTTCTATCTTTATTGGTAACTCTCTAGTTTAAAAATTGTACATGATTTATTTAAGATCCCGAGATCCAAAGGCTTTTTAGTACGTTGAGCACATTTTTATAAATTTAAGATCACAAGATTCAAAAAAGTTTTTTATTTTCTTAAATTTCGTACCTAAACAAACTAAGACACTAAATTAAAACGGATGGATCAATGTTTACATTATCAATACATTTTAACTTGTTATCATAGGTTGCTTATCTTAGTTTTCATGTTATTAATCTCACTAATGTGGATAATTACCTCTAATAATCTTCAAGATGTCTTGATATGTGTTAAGTACTTTCTCTGTTAGTATATAGAAGTTAAGCTCATTTAAAAAGAGTTAGCGTATGTACCCAACAATATAAATAATTTTTGTATTATCAAGTCACATTAATCTATTATAGCAGGTAACTTGTTTATTTTCAATTTTAAATCTCGTTTTTACAAAGGAGCTAGTTATCTATACGTATCATTTGAGTGACCTGATAATGTAAATTCTTAATCATTTATCGCCGTAATAAAATTTCTTTTGACATATATATATATATATATATATATATATATATATATAATATATATACTATATATATATAATATATAATATAACCTCAACCCCACCCTTTATCCCCTCCACTACCCCAAGTAAAAACCAAAAGCATATGCCTCTTGATCATCATGATGAGAGTTGTGCTCACGAATGGATGTGAATGATGAGAAATCAAGAAGACGAGAGAGTGTAACATTCACTCTTTTGTGCTATATTCACCTTCACACTATTGATGAGGGGATATATAGTCTTTTATTATTATTATTATTATTTTTATAAAAGTTTGCTTTTTGATATTTATAACTATAAACCAAATAAGCCAAAAGGAGCTAGCATAAGAAAATATTATCCAACAGCATATAGTAGCTAGCTAGTCTTGAGAAGTACTCTCACTTTTTCTCCAGTCTTCTTATTAATTCTTTATTGATCTTTCTTTATTTATATATTTTTGTTTAGAATATTTATAAAGTTGATCAAGAAAATCGAGAATGGAGATGGACTCATGTGTACCTCCAGGTTTTAGATTTCATCCAACAGAGGAAGAACTTGTTGGATATTATCTCAAGAGAAAGATTAATTCCCTCAAAATTGATCTTGATGTCATCACTGATATTGATCTCTATA
Source organism: Jaltomata sinuosa (assembly GCA_003996215.1). Classification (NCBI taxonomy): domain Eukaryota; kingdom Viridiplantae; phylum Streptophyta; class Magnoliopsida; order Solanales; family Solanaceae; genus Jaltomata; species Jaltomata sinuosa. Next base: position 101,684 of record QJPP01001558.1, read on the forward strand.
GGATTGAGCCATGGGACATCCAAGGTACATTTAACCCTTTGCCTTTTTCTTCTTTTTCCTTATATAATCCCAAAAAAGAATTACCTCGTAGGATGCCATGTAGGGCGCGTGTGTTTACTGTACTTGTGCACACCCAAAGTTGAAGGGCATAAATGCCAACTGATGCCAAGTTAAAGAGCACGTTTGAGTATTATGCCAAATAGTTACTTTGAAACTTTAGAAACATTATTTCTACTTCATCCGCTTTGGGCTGAGTCTTACACGATTTTTTCAAAAGACCTCATCATCATTGAAGATCATCTCTAAACGTTACATTTAACTTTCTTTTCTTTTTATCTATCAATGCGAGATTTTGTTCGCAGACCCAACTGGAAGAGCATTATAATAACCTTATATACATATAACTTTCATTCAAGGATTATTATTAATCTTATTGGCCAAAAGGGTAGCTAATAAATACAAAATCTTGAAAGTTTCATGATCACCATATATTGTCATGATCTCTAACATAGTTTAATTTCTTCTTTTAAAAAATTGTCACATATATATCACAGATAGGTGTAAATTGGGATATGAAGAACAAAATGAGTGGTATTTTTTCAGCCACAAGGACAGGAAATATCCTACTGGCACAAGGACAAATAGAGCCACAGCAGCTGGATTCTGGAAGGCAACAGGGAGAGACAAAGCTGTTTTATCAAAGGAGAAAATAATAGGGATGAGGAAAACTTTAGTTTTCTATAAAGGAAGAGCTCCTAATGGAAGGAAATCTGATTGGATAATGCATGAATACAGGCTCCAATCCTCTGAACATGCTCCTCCTCAGGTCAGTGTTCGGGCCAATTTATACGTATCTCGACTAATAATTTTAAGAAATAATTAATCACTACCTCCCATCAGTATAGATATCGAATAACTCCATCTAACAAAAATGTCTTTATAAAGAGTTGATCAAGTTTTAATTGTTTACACAATGAAGTGCTTCATGCCCACCTTTTCTTTTTAAGTTTATTAATTTCTTCATGTCTTTGAGTGCAATGAAAGAAGTGATGCAAATTGCAATCATGTAACTTTACCATACTTTTCCAATTAATTTTAAAAAAAGTCAATCTTAGTGGGAATTAAACAAGTAGATAACTCCACTAATGGGTTCATGAATTAGGAAAAATCAAACAAAACTAGCTTAATGATTTCTTTTTCCCTTTTTAATTAGCTAGCTAATCACAATTGAAATGAGTTTAACTTATATATACTTTCCATGTAAAAAAATTCAGACTGTTAGTGTACAATTTACATGTTATATTGCTTTCGTTTATTTTCACGTTATTAATTTCACTTATTATGAAAAATTACTAGCTATATAGTACTTATCTTTTAGGCGACTAGATATCAGGGGCAAAGCTAGAGACCGTGTTATAGGTTCGGCCAAGCTAAATAACTTTGGTCCAAACACGTACTACATGTACAAATCATTAATTTAAAACCCAATAATTTAAAAGGATTAAAATTCTAGATTCATTAACTTCAAATTCTAACTTCGTCTCTGCTTGATATTATCTAATTTCTTTTACAATATTAACTCAATTGAAATTTGATTATACAGGAAGAAGGATGGGTGGTATGCAGGGCATTCAAGAAGCCAAGTCCAAATAAGCAACCAAGTTTAGAAGCATGGCAAAATGCTTATTACATTAGAGGAGCAAATTACACCACTAATTATAGACCTAATCCATCATTATCAGAAATCACAAGTACACCAATGCATCATCATCAACCTCTCAATAATATTAATGCATTCAACCAAACAACAAATTTCCATCAATTCACATTCAATCCATCTCATCTTGATCATGATCATCAAAATATGATCATTAATAATTCAAGCCACAACTTCTTTGAAAATCAACTAGTGGAGCTCCCACAACTTGATAGCCCTACCATTTCAACAAGTTTTTGTACAAAAGATAATAAAAGCCTTGGTGAACAGAGTTACACAGCAAACAACAACGAAGACGATCGCGGCCAAGAGAAGCATAGTAATATTGGGATTAATAATAGCCAATTTTATGGTGATTGGAAGAACTTTGACACATTGATTGAGCCACCTTCTCATATAAGCCATTTGCTTGAGTGCTTCCCAGATTTATAGCTTCCAAGAAGATGGTATATATATTATGAAATATTTTAAAGAAATAGTAGTTTTTTTTTTGGTTTCTAGTAAAGAAATTCAAAGGAAAAATTGTGGAAGAAAAAAGGGCAGCTGCAAGGCATATGGCCTTATTAGAATTCAATTGTTCATCTACATTTAACTGTTTCATGATGTTAATTAACTGTGGATTTATGTTATTATGTATCTACTAATCAAAGAAGTTCTTTTTCTTTTTTAAATATTATTTCTTCTGTCTCAATTTATGTGATATTTTTCGCTTTTTGAGAGTCAATTTTGACTAATCTTTTGAAGCAAAATTGTAACTTTAAAGACATTTGAAAATACATTTAAAATGTTTGTCAAATCTTACATAATTTAAATTTTAAAAAATAAAAAGTATAACGTAAAATTAGGACTGAAGAAATATTCCTTTTCGGGCTATCTTCATCATACAAATATTTGGAGATGCAATAATAATATATTTAAGAAATTATTCCCTAAGAGAACTCAAGTGAAAGTACTTAATATTATAACGATACATTTACACAAACCTTTAATTGTATTGAATGAACGTAATTAATCGATCAAATTACGATGATTGAAGGAAGGTAGAAAGACACACGTGAGAAACGTATCATAGAACGACAAAATGAAAATAATGATATACATGGAGTTTTTCGTTAATATTATCCCTTTACTTATGGAAATAGATCTTTTTTGTCCTTTAAAGTATAATTTTGAACATCTTTAATCTCTTAAGGTTGCTAAAGTGGAGTACATTTGATCTTGAGCAAAAACGAATATTTAAATAGGCTTAAATGGATATTATATGAGTATGTGTACCTTTTCCTTATTTGAATTGGTGTGATTGACTCTGTTAATTTTAGATCGATTTTAGGAAAAAAACCAAGGTCATTCGGTGATTTTGGCCTTCGATTTTTGACATTTTTTCACTGAGAAGGATAAATTTAAATTATTTCTAATATGTCAGGGCATCTTTGAGGAGCGTACATATTATCAAAGGTATATTTGTAATTTTCTTTTGATATATTGACTGTAAAATTTTCAATTTTGTTTTTTCTTCATATCAGAGTGAAGAAAATGCGATTTTTTAATCACTAAGCAAAATTTTAGAATATTATTAGGTGACTTACTTGTAATTCATGTTAAAAGTTGGTTAAATTTGCATGAATTTACCGCTTGATGTACCAGAAAGGGCTCATTTTCCTTGGCTAAATGTTAAATGTTTTTTTTTCATTCATTCATCACTACAAAAATCACAAGTATAAAGCAGAATTACCGTTTTCTGTAAATTAATTAAACCTCTCTAAAGATGTACACCATATAGTTACAGAGGTTCTAACTTAAATGTAATGTAGTTTTAGTTTAAGAAAAAAAGGAATATTGTGGTCTAAAATACTCTTTTGACGGTTTGTATGACTATAAATCATTTTATTAACGGTAAAAGGAGAATATTAAAACTAAATTGTTTCTATTGGAACGGACTAAAAAAAAAAGCGTACCACAATGAAATGGATGTAGCAGTAGCTTGTTGGAACTCCAACAACAACAACAACAAACCCAGTGTATTCCCACAAAGTGGAGTCTGGGAGTGTAGAATGTACGCAGTTTGTATCACTACCTCAAAGGTGAAGTAGAGAGACTGTTTCCGATAGACCTCGGCTTAGGACAAAAACAGTCTAGAAAAGGCATAATATAAGAGCACAAAACAAAATATAGTAACAAAACCAACAGATATTGACAGAAACAAGACTACCACAAAATAATACTGCAATGGATCTACCCGAAACAACAAACATCACCCCAGATCATCAATTTCTACTTCTCCTATCATAGTGGTTTGCTACTCCATTAAAAATTATGCACATCAAATACAGAACATATCCAGAGATGGAACTGTAGATAAAATGTCAAAACCATCTAGGGGGAAAAACAATGCTCTCATGTAGTTGATCAATATTTCTTTCCTCTTTTAACTTGTATTTTATCCAATTAACTGCCTCTCCAATGGGGAAGCCTACTAAGAGCCCGTTTGGATTGGCTTATTTTAAGTGCTTTTTAAGTTAAAATAGCTTTTAAGTTGTTTTATAGTGTTTGGGTAAGGTAAAAAAATGCTTCTGAACACTTAATTTTAGGTCAAAATAGCAAAAAAAAAGCTAAAAGCTAAAAGCTGGGATTTTCAACTTAAAAAAAGCAGCTTAAAATAAGTCAATCCAAACAGGCTCTAACTCTATTACTTTTGTCTTTCCTTTCTTTTTTGAGTTTTCCTCTTCTACTTTTTTGTTCAACTTTCAACTGCCATTTGATGTGCAGAGAAGTATACTGATTAAAGTGCCTAATTCAATAACAAGTTTAACAGGTCAATCTTTGCTCAGTTTCTAGCATATGGTTCTGCTATTACATAAAACACTATAACAAACAACTCTTAGCAATACTTCTAACCTTTCTTTAGAACCTCCTTGGCCCTAACTATTACACTTTAGAATGTAGTGTTATAGTATTGCACATTCTACATTGCGAGTTTTGTGCAATGTAGAGCTAAAAGCTACCTCTTTTCAGTTTGTTGAGAAAGTCTTTTTGTGTTTTGAAGCGATGTTTCTTAATGGAACACTAGATATGACTGGTATATTGTGTTGAAAGATAAGTACATCTCCATAAATTGATAATACAACTTATTGGCATACTACTTTGCAATTTTTCAGGTCTGTATTAGATGATTGCCATATCTTAATATTTCTCAAACCAAATGAAGCAAGCACAGGATTCTGTCATGAAATAACCATTTGTCATGTGACTGGATTTAATAATTATGAATAAGCATATAATGTTTGGATTTTGTTTCCAAGGATTGGTTACCGTTGCAAACCTCATCATAGACGTGGGGAAGTTCCGCGAGGTACTTTAAAACACTGGTGACTGCACTACTAGTAGTCTCAAAGCTAGCAACTAGCATTCCTATTATGTTGTTGGAAATCTCCATTTCACTCATAAATTGTCCGTCTTCATCAGTGACTAGTAGCATTTTCGACAACAAGTCTCTGCCTGCTGTCTCTTGATTCTCCATCAGTTCCTTTCTCCTCTGTGTAATGATCCTCATAAGTTCATCCCTCACCATTTTCCCGCCTTTGATAGCGCGATTATAAGCTGTTCCGGGCAAATCAATAGGCATGGAGAACATCCCATTTGTAACAAGAGTAAAAGGATCAGCCAACCTCTTTATTTCCTCAGGATCTACGAGACTCATGAACAATCGACATGCCAAATCAAATGTGTACTTCTTTGATAAAGGGAAAACCTTGACTACTCCATTAGAATCCCAATTTTCATCTAGATGTTCACGCGCCATGACATCCATAACCGGAATGTATTGTTTTAGAGCCTCAGGCTTGAGAATATCATGGAGAAAACTACGTTTCAAAGCCGATACTTCTTTCAACGAACTCTCCACGAATTCAGGGAAAAGCAAGGCCTTTTTCATGGACTGTGGCCACCATGAGGGAAAAGGGCATGTCTAAAAGGACATAAGCCTCATGTTTCCCAAAAACTCTTAGGCTTATTAGAAAAATTACACTCTTCATTTTGATAGATGTCACATTGACTGCGAATATGATGAGATGAAAAGCAGAAACAACATTTATGTTTATGAAAAGCAGAAACAACATTTCACAAACCTTTTCGACGAATTCAGCATGTAATTAAGGCACACATATAGGTTAGCTAGAAATGAGATCAATTGAGTCACATATATGTTAGGATTGAAATAACATAGCGTCATGCGTAAGTCAACAATCGCAAATTTTGAGCAACGAATATATTTGATTGTGCCTTCTCATCAGTGCTTGCACTTCCAACGACGTAACAATTATTGACCAACACCTCCAGCTGCATGCAGCTGAGATGTACACAACTTCCCCTTGCTTTGGAGCTGCTACATTCAATATCCCAACATATGCTGCAAATCCTCCAATACCTATATACAACATCATATACATATATTACTAGTTGAATTAATTAGCTCAAAACACATATATATGCTACTAATATTTTTTTAAATCATGTTTAAGTAAGATAGATTTGGTATGTAACAAGAAGTCGTGTAATAGGACAATTGTACATCCGAATAGCGTTTGATTTTTCTTAGAAATTGAGGATCATCTTTGATCATGGTATATTCGGGTGAAACTAGTAAAACTTTTGCTCTAGGTCCCAAAAATATTTTAATGGTAAATTTTATTCAGACGCCCTTGCCGGTGAGACACTCGCTACAACCCGGGGAAATTTTGGAAGGATCATCTCCGGTGTAACCTATAGCAATATTTCGCATCAGTCCACCAAGGTTGTTCCGCGATCGGGTAGCCTATGAAACCTCTCCCCGGGGAAAGCCATTTTATAGCTGGGGCACCCTCATAATGTCTCTTGGGGAGATCATCAATCAATCTCGAACCTTGCGTCAATCTGATTCCAATTAGCCTCGAGTCCAACGTTAGACACTAGGTATGTGCTACAAGGTAGTTTTTTCAGTGCTAGCGTGTAGTCATTTCACATTGAGGCTACGAATCGACTTTTTGGCTAACAAAGAGTCCCTTCATAAGAACACAAGCAATCAGAAATGTCAGAAGTGACATCAGACCTTTTTATCTTTCTAACTGCCATTAGAAATTTTATAGGATAATTGGAGAATACGATATTAAAAAACAACAAGTTCTTGTGTGTATTAATATATATTAAAGACCTCTTATTCTAATTTCATTGAGACGCTTTTGCCGGTGAAACACTCGCTACGGCTCGAGAAAATTTTGGAAGGATCATCTTCGGCGTGACCTATAGTATTTCGCATCAGTCTACCAAGATGGTTCCTCAATCAGGTAGCGTGTGAAACCTCTCGTGGGGGAAAGCCATTTTATAGCTGGGGGATCATCAATCAATCTCGAACTTTGCGAATTTGTACCTTTTTATCTTCGTTCGAGCAAGGTTCACACATGTATTCATAAATAAAATATCATTTTTTTAAAAAAAAATAATGAATAAAATATCTTATCCGTTCATATTTAATATGAGTAATAAAATGGATATAATACACATATTATCCAACTTCTTATAAGTTGACCCTCATGCTTCTATAAGAAATCTAGTTGATAAACAAAATTAAACTACTCGATCGGCAAAACCTCAATAAGCCTTCGAAAATTATTTGAAGTAGTCTTCTAAATACTTAAAGACTCAAAGTCACATACTCACCTGTTTGGCCATAAAAAAAAATCTTTTTTTGAAATTTTTTTCACTTTATTCAAAAATTATCGTTTGACCATAAAAATTCTAGTTGTATTTGGAGAACATGTTTTCAGTATTTTCACTTTTACTTTTTCCACTTTTTAATATATTTTTTGAAAAAGATCCAAAAATATTTATTTTCATAAACTAACCCCATTTAAATTATATTTTATTTTGAGAAAATACATAAAAAAAAAAATCTAAACTTGGGGGCATAACTTACTTTAGCACGTGAAGTGGGAAGGATTTGAAAAATAAATAAGTGCTAAAGTAAGTTGTGCAACCAAGTACATTATTAAGTGCCAAATGCCCGCTAAAAAGAAGTCATCAAAATACATTTTTAAATACTTTAAGTCTTTGGAAAATAATTAAAGCAATAAATCTCTGGAAAAAAAATATGTGTCGTCTTTTAAAATTATAGTAATATATACCCAGCTCACGTACACATCTGGACACATTAGCATTTGGTAAATGGTAAAAAGACTCTTAGAAGAACATCTCTATATAATAGCTCTTAATTTAGTTAACGAGCTAACCAATAAGAAAATTGAACAATCCTAAAGAGAAGTCTGTTAACTATAGAATTTCAAATTATTAATAATTTGATAATAACACTATACCAATAAACTTATTTTGCTGATTGAATCATTGGATACGATTCGATTTTGAACAAATCTAATGACAAGTCTTCAAAAATTATTTGAAGATGTTTTCTAAATACTTAACGAGTCTAAGTCACATTGTGAAAGAAGTCTTCAAAATATCATCAAACATGTTCAATATTTAGTTTACTCATTAAACTTGTAGTCAAATCCCTTAATTTGACACACTCAACCTTTTACCCACCAATATTTTTTCAAAGTGTCTAATGCACACCTCTTCGATGTTCGACCATTATTTTTGACACGTGTAATTCAAAAAAAATTACTTAAAATAACAATTATACCCTCAAGTGCCAAAAGAATTCTTTTTTTTTTCATCTTTCCATAGCAATAACCGTGGTTCTCACTACGCCTGGGAATCGAGCGGAATTCAACCAAACTTCTTACCAAATCGAGTTGAATCGAACTAAATAGGGAAGATATACTCCGATCATGCTAGCGATTAACATATATGCCTATGATTTCCATGAATAATGTTTTCTTTTGATGATATATGACTAATTTTGATATATAATTCATGTTTTATTCCACAATCAGAAGAAAACAATTCATATATCATCAAATCCAAAACATTATCCTTAAAATTCATAGCCATAATCTCCATATAATCACCAGCATGATAGGATTATGTCTTCCATTTATTAGAAAGGACTGAGCGAGTTGAAGATAAATATATATTTTGATTCTATATATAGAAAATTTTGCAATTCAAATTTAAGCTGAAAAATGATTTTTTTTTCCATAAATTTAGATTGAAGATAAATATATTTGACTCTTTATCATAATCGTACTTATCTTCAATTTGAATTAAAAATAAATATTTAATGAACTTAAATTGAAGATAAATATCTTTTTAATTCTATATCAATATCTCATTTATCTTAAATTTGAATTTGAGTTGAGAAGAAGATCTTTTATGAATTTAAATTGAAAATGAAATATCTTTTAATTCTTTATCATTATCCAACTTATCTGCAATTTGAATTGAAATGAATATCTATTAATTCTTTATCATTATCCAACTTATCTGCAATTTGAATTGAAATAAGTATTTTTTTAATTCTTTATTATTATCCAACTTATCTGCAATTTGAATTTGAGTTGAAACATAAATCTTTTATCATAAAAACCCCACCTTTTGTTTTTTACTAGTAATTTATTCAAGAAACTCAAACATTATGGTTTGATTTAATGATTAACACTTAAATTTCAGTGACATTTAACAAAAAAAAAGCTTAAAATAGTCCCTTATTTTTAGGTTTAGATTTAAAGTCATCCTTATTTTTTTATATGGAGCACTAGTAGTCCTTCATGTTTATAATATTGGTGCACTTCTAATCCTCCCTCAAAAATCCGTCTCTTTTTTGACGCCGAGAGGTTCATTAGCTCAGATTTCACGTGTAATAATACAAATGTTTCTTTCCTTGCAATGTTATTTGTCTACAATAAATTGATTTCTTCACATGAAAAATAAAATCTAGGTAAACATGTAATTAACTTAAATAAGCAAGATTGTATTTCTATCTCATTTTTCCTTGACGATTTTTGAGCTACTTGCTTAGGCAAAAGAATGTTATTACTACATCTATTTTTCATAAGCTTTATTTGTGTGGAGGGTCGGTTGAAAATATACTGTCTATTTTCACCTAAAACTTGTATCGTATTGTCTTGCTACTCCATTAACCTTGATGCAACATCAAATACATGACATTTCAAGAGACGAAAATGTAGAAACCACCTAGCTAGGAAGAGCAGTAATGCTCACATGTAGGTTTCTTTATACAAAAAGAACAGTTTTCTTTTTCTTGAAGTGAAATTTCAGTTAATTTCCATGAGGTAGAAGGCGAACAGGAAGGCCGTGCACTGGAACAGGAGAAGCATGGAACACAATCTTCTCATCTGGAATGTCCTTTTCAAGTTTAAACCTTTTCACCACATTGTGCATGAATACTAGTACTTCCAGTCGAGCATACTCTTTTCCGGGGCACATACGAGGTCCTCCACCGAAGGGTACAAATGTGAAGGGTGCAGGACCACTTCCCTCAAACCTTGAAGGATCAAACTTTTCGGGATCAGAGAAGTACTTGGGATTCTTATGTGTCGAGTGAACTGACCAAAATGTCTGTAAAAAATAGATATAAGTCAATTTGATACACCCTTGGATAGATATGAGGCTTGCTTAGTAGAATGAAATTTGTACCTTCCACCCCTTTGGAATTGTGAAACCTGCATATGTAAAATCAGTGACTGTTTCCCTAAAAGATCCTTGAGCTGGTGGAGTTAGCCTCAGTGATTCACGCGCTGCGTTCCAGGAATACTTCATCTTCTCAATGTCCTCCCAGGTTAGCAAATCCTCTGCTCCTTTTGACTTTGCAATTGCCATTTGCTCTGTCATGAAATAACCATTTATCATGTGATTGGATATAATAATTATGAATAAGCATATAATGTTTGGATTTTGATTCCAAGGATTGTTTACCTTTGTATACTTCATCATAGACGTGGGGAAGTTCCGCGAGGTACTTTAAAACACTGGTGACTGCACTACTAGTAGTCTCAAAGCTAGCCACTAGAATTCCTATTATGTTGTTGGAAATCTCCATTTCACTCATAAATTGTCCGTCTTCATCAGTGACAAGTAGCATTTTTGACAACAAATCTCTGCCTGATGTCTCTTGATTCTCCATCAGTTTCTTTCTCCTCTGTGTAATGATCCTCATAAGTTCATCCCTCACCATTTTCCCGCCTTTGATAGCGCGATTATAAGCTGTTCCGGGCAAATCAATAGGCATGGAGAACATCCCATTTGTAACAAGAGTAAAAGGATCAGCCAACCTCTTTATTTCCTCAGGATCTACGAGACTCATGAACAATCGACATGCCAAATCAAATGTGTACTTCTTTGATAAAGGGAAAACCTTGACTACTCCATTAGAATCCCAATTTTCATCTAGATGTTCACGCGCCATGGCATCCATAACCGGAATGTATTGTTTTAGAGCCTCAGGCTTGAAAATATCATGGAGAAAACTACGTTTTAAAGCCGATACTTCTTTCAATGAACTCTCCACGAATTCAGGGAAAAGCAAGGCCTTTTTCATGGATTGTGGCCACCATGAGGTGAGAAGTTTGTTCTCACTTGAGAACAAGAACTTATTCCCTTGTGCACCACAAAAGAATGCCATTTTCTCTCCCATGATTGATGTCTGGAACACTTCGGGCGAGTACTTCTCCATTCTGTCTTTGATGAATTTCTGAGGGCCTAAAATGGCAAACTCCATATTTTCTCCTAACAATGGCCATCCAGATGTTCCTGGTGGAAGGCTTTTGCTATTCGAATCGCGTTTACGGAGGACGAAGAATAAAGAGAGAGATAGAGGGAGGAATAGTAGAGCTAATAGGTAGGGAACCATAGCTTCCATTTTTTTTCCCCTTCTTCTACTGTCAATGAAAGATCAAGAAAGGAGCTTTCTGCCTATGTCTTGAGAAAGTGAATGTAGATGTGCACATATATATTAGTGAAGGGCTTAAGCTAATTGGATTATAGAAGCAGAAAGACAATGACAACAATAAGACAGGTTGAAGGATATAGCTGAATATGAGAATTGGAAGAAATCTTGAAATAGTTGAATAGAATTTTGTCATTTATTGTGCTTTAAATAAACAAGACAAGATTTATTCTCTACTTTGTCGTTGTCTATGCCTCAGAGATATATGATCAATATTTATTTTATATAAAATTATAATGCTGTCCACTTCAACTATGAGTTTTTTTCCCCTGCCTCAATTGTCAAAGTTTTAGATCAGTAAACCATTGGTGATCTATGTAGTCTAGCCCTATGGAAACGCCAGTAAACCATTAAAATTATCAAGGATAGGATGATTATGTTCTAGCTTTTACTTTAAGGTTATTTTTAGCTTGTGCAAGACTCTAAGCTAGCGTTTTGACCATAGATTTTGGATTAGATTTTGAAAATTTATCTTCAAATATTTGTTGGCCAAGAAATTTGATCAGATTTTGAAAATCTAATCTTCAAATATTTACTTCCGCTCACTAAACTTCAAATTATTTCCAAGTAAAATGCATGTCCAAACGCAACTTCAAATTCCAAAAAGTTACTACTTCAAAAACTCATTATTCCTCGTCTGCCACAACGATGACTTGCTTCCCAATATTTTCTCCTCGAAATATCCCAACGAGAGAAGCAGCTGTGTTTTCTAATCCATCTTTTCGATCTTCCAGATAAGTTATATTTTTACAGTACAACATTTCACAAACCTTTTCGACGAATTCAGCATGTAATTAAGGCACATATATAGGTTAGCTAGAAATGAGATCAATTGAGTCACATATATGTTAGGATTGAAATAACAGAGCGTCATGCGTAAGTCAACAATTGCAAACCTTGAGCAACGATAAATCAAATATACGATAAATTGTACCTTCTCATCAGTGCTTGCACTTCCAACGACGTAACAATTATTGACCAACACCTCCAGCTGCATGCAGCTGACATGTACACAACTTCCCCTTGCTTTGGAGCTGCTACATTCAATATCCCAACATATGCCGCAACTCCTCCAATACCTATATACAACATCATATACATATATTACTAGTTGAATTAATTAGCTCAAAACACATATATATATGCTACTAATATTTTTTTTAATCATGTTTAAGATAGATAGATTTGGTATGTAACAAGAAGTCGTGTAATAGGACAATTGTACATCCGAATAGCATTTGATTTTTCTTAGAAATTGAGGATCATCTTTGATCATGGTATATTCTTCCCAACCAGTAATGAGTGACTCAAGGGTGAAACTAGTAAAACTTTTGCTTTAGGTCAAAAACTATTTTAATGATAAATTTTATGATTTTATTTTCACTTACAACAATATTGAAGATTGTAAAAGAAAAGGTTCAAAATTTATATTTAAAAAGAAGGAAAGAAAAACTATCTACCTTTTACCAAAAGTATTTTAGAACTTTGAATTAAATAACTCAAATATTTATATTAATAAATAAAGTTTTTACAACAACATCGAACATAATGTATTGCAAATACATGACTAACACCTTATTAAGTAGAATTAATCTTTAATTTTATATTATTATGTGAGGTTAACTAAAGGCTTTATGTCATTTAAAAATACGATATTAAAAAACAACAAGTACATAAAAATAAAATGATAACTCTAATTTATTATTTCTTGTGTGTATTAATACTAGTGCGGGAACGCCCGTGCAAGGCACGGGCCCAACAATAAGAAATCAGCCATATTATAATGAGAGATTCACAATTCATAAGCCAGGTCATGATGTGTTGTTTGTCAATTTGAAGAAACAATATGAATATTAGAGAATAATAGAATGAAATGTTATAACGTATATAGCAGAACAACATTTGCTGTCATTTAGTTATAGTGACATGTACAAATTCCTCAATTTACTTGAATGAAAAAAGTTAAGAACAAAACTTAAGTTACCTTGAAGGCCAGCTGCGTGTTGAGCTTGGTCAGGAATAGTTTGTTTGTTAGCAATAGCACTGCCTTTTTCTCTAGAGATACCAGTTTATACATTTGACGTAGTTTAAGTCTCATCTCAGCATCTTTTTTTTCTTCAGAAGTAAGTAATTCTGCAGGTTGAATGCGCACAACTGCTTTTATTTCATAAAAAAAAAGGAGGTTTTATGACGGGATAGGCTACATGTATATACTTTGGAGGTAAAAAGAGCAATTTCAAAGAACATACAAAAGATAAAGTTGTCCTTTATTAAGCCAAACTGATAACTTTATATGTAGGGCAATTAGCAATAACAATAATTTGAACATAGCATGCAAGAAGCTAGGGGAGCTTTTACTGGAAGAACAGTCACGTTGCAGGGGAAAAAATTCAGCAAACCAACTATTATGCTTGTCTCAGAGCATTCTAAAAAATCATGAAAGGGTTCATGTATTTCCTAAGAAACTTGACAAACACTGCTTTAAATCCCAAATTGAGCAGGCTTAGAAAAGTTTATTGACCATCGACCGCTAGATGAAATATTAGTTGATCTTATCTACATCTTTTTTGTGTTGAAAGTAGAAAATACAGAATCACTACCTCCCTCTACCCCTACCACAAAATAGAAGACAATAATCAAAGTGTCAAGCATACCATCTTAGAAACATGCGATCACAAAGAATAAATTTTTTCTCCTGGCCTCTTCAGAGAGTTTCAGTTTAATGACAGTATTCTAGTCTTGAAAGGGAAATATGAAGATCAATACAAGATACAAATTCGATTATAATGAATTAATGTAGTTAGTAAATATCTAAGCTCATAATCAGTGTTAAGAAATCACCAAAGAGCAAGTGTCAGACAAAGTTTAATCCCGGTGAAAGAGCAAAAAAAGCATTACTTCCTAAATAGTAGTCTCAGGAAAGCAGGAAAAATTTTGTTTGTTGTCATACCAAATCAAAGCAGGAATAATTTCAAGAAATATTAAATCATTTCAACATAAACCATTTACCAACAAAAGAGTGACAGAAAGCGGAGAAAGATCTCAAAGAAAGAATGATTTTGGTCAGCCCAGGAAATTATTAGTAGTATTTTTTCTCATTTTGTATTTCTAACCTTTTCTGTGTCCTCGGTGGAGTAGTCGGTGCTACCAATGTAAGGTTGTGCTACAGAGTCGCTTGAGATAACACAGCGTTGATTTGCTTTCTAACACATATAGAAACCTAGACATGCCTGACGCAAGCAGGAGAATGAGATAATATTTAGAAAAACTTAGTAAAGAATGAATATGGTCATAAAAACAGAAAGATATGAATTGTACAAGAAGCTCTTTCAGTTATTCTTCAAACAAGGTAGCTAGAAAGCCATTGATGGGTTTGTGTGAACAACAAAATGGTTAACATTACCTATTTTGGAGTCCCTTGTTTGAGTTGCAATATTTTTACAAATAACGCTAGCAGCATAAGGAAACGACATATGATGGCTTATTCAATTCCTTCCCTTTCTCTCTCTGTGTTTTTCCAGCTGTTCAAAACAAAAAAGCTCTCTTATAATAAGATTTATAGAATCTAAGGCGTAAGGTCTGCGTATACTTTACCCTCCCAAATATCACTTGTGACATTATGTTGGGTATGTTGTTGTAAAGGTTGAAAAATATATTTGATTATTGCTTTCCAATTTGCGTTATACATCAAACTCTAGTTTATGTTTCGATCGACTTGGAATATTCAAAGGAGTCCCAAATTTTATCTAATCAACTTAGGAAATTCCAAAGAAGCCCAAAATCCTCATAGATAAGCAAACACCAGCAACCAAACAAAACGAAGCAGAATAGCAGGAAAACAACAGTCAATACAACGGTGATCTTAACCAATTCGGTGTAAAGCTCACCTGGTGAGTACTTTTTCAAGATTGTCGACATCAACATCAATTTAACAACGGGGCAAAATAAAAAGATGGTCCAGGAAGAGAAGTAGAGCATGAGCGGTGACCCTGATTTTATCTTGAAGTGAACTGGGGAGCTTAACATTGATAGACAAATGGAACTACATGTGTGTAACTAACTAAACAGAGAAGCAGCGGTGAAAAACCTTTGAATTGACCCCATCAATCAATCCATCAACAATCACCAAGAAAATGAATGTTATAGCAGCATCACTTGTGGAACCATTACACGTACCATACTACTGCTACAAAAAATATCCCTAATCAAGAAAAGCCCAAAATGTATTAGTTCATCTACTGGTGTTGGTGTTGGTTCTCTTCTAATTGAAACCAATCAAGATCAACAAACTTCAACTTCTACACAAACCCCAATAACACCCTTGTCTGTTGCAGCTCGTCGACTCATATTGCTTCGACACACAAAGAATTCTTGGAAGAATCGGTCTATTCGGGGTACCCATTTTTAGCTACTAAAATCTGAATAAAAAGTTAAATAAACATACATAGTGTGAAATCAATGCCAAAACGGAGGGACACAATATGAGAGGAACAAAACCCACCAAAAAACAGCGATCGAAACCAAAAAACTCAGGAAACCAAAACTAAGAAATACAAGATGAGAAGAAGAAAACCTAGCAGAAAATAGTGGCAGAAACAGGAAAACTCAGTAACCCCATAGAAAATAGCCGAACACAAACGAATTAAAAAAGCAAATAACATAAAACAGATGTAAGAAATCAAAATCAAAGCAGGGAAAAGACCCAAATAATTATGGAATAAATTGTCACAAAACAACAGCTACTATATGCTTACCTGAAATAAAAAGCTTTAAAATTCACTGAAGAACAAAATTAACAACAGGAGGAGATAGAAAACAGATGCGATGGAGATAGAGGTATTGGGAGAAAATCGTTACTTTGCATGGAGCTTAACATTGATGGAGAGAAATGGGACTACATAGAGAAAAAGCGGTAGAAAACTTTGTAAATTGAGAGAATTAGACTCGAATTGAAAGTGAATACCAAGAAGCACACGTGTTGACGCTGAGCTGCTTGGTATTCACATTTATTAGATAGTAATATATTTAATACCTTTTATTAAATTTTGCTTTAGGCCACTAATTTTATTGAGACGCCCTTGCCGATGAGACACTCGCTACGGCCCGGGGAAATTTTGGAAGGATCATCTCCAATGTAACCTATAGCATTTCGCATCAGTCCACCAAGGTTGTTCTGCAATCGGGTAGCCTGTGAAACCTCTCCCCGGGGGAAAGCCATTTTATAGCTGGGCACCCTCATAATGTCTCTTGGGGAGATCATCAATCAATCTCGAACCTTGCGTCAATCTGATTCCAATTAGTCTCGAGTCCAACGTTAGAAATCAGGTATGTGCTACTAGGTAGTTTTTTCAGTGCCAACGTGTAGTCATTTCACATTGAGGCTACGAATCAACTTTTTGGCTAATAAAGAGTCCTTCAGAAGAACACAAGTCATGGCTAATAAAGAGTCCCTTCAGAAGAACACAAACCATCAGAAATGTCAGAAGTGACCTCAGGCCCTTTTATCTTCCTTCCTGCCATTAGAAATTTTACAGGGTAATTGGAGAATACGATATTAAAAAACAACAAGTTCTTGTGTGTTTCTAATTTCATTGAGACCTATAGCATTTCGCATCAGTCTACCAAGGTTGTTCCGCAATCGGGTAGCGTGTGAAACCTCTCACGGGGGAAAGCCATTTTATAGTTGGGGCACCCTCATAATCTCTTGGGGAGATCATCAATCAATCTCGAATTTTGCGTCAAATTGACTCCAATTAGCCTCGAGTCCAATGTTAGAAACCAGGTATGTGCTACTGGGTGATTTTTTCAGTGCTAGCGTGTAGTCATTTTACATTACGAATCGACTTGTTAGCTAATAAAGAGTCCTCTCAGAAGAACACAAGCCATCAAAAATGTCAGAAGTGACCCCAGGCCCTTTTATCTTCCCTCCCGCCATTAGAAATTTCAGAATACCTCCGAGCAACGTTCAAATGAATTTGGTGATCTTAATTCAATTCCATAATTTTTCAAAGACGTAGGTATTCAATAATATCCCGGGGACTTCTTTTATTATGTGACTAAGTGATATTAAGTATTTAGAATTAAGTTGTCTTCAAATAATTTTTGAAGACTTGCAAACTAATTAGAAGTCTCAATAATTAGTATTAGTGCATGCCGGCAAATTGGGAGGGTTAGGGTGTGCGAAAACGAGCTAGATAAAATTAAATAAAATATCTTTTTTTGATAACCAAAAATGAATAAAATATCTTATCTGTTCATATTTAATATGAGTAATAAAATGGATATAATACACATATTATCCAACTTCTTATAAGTTGACCCTCATGCTTCTATAAGAAATCTAGTTGATAAGCAAAATTAAACTACTCGATCGGCAAAACCTCAATAAGCCTTCGAAAATTATTTGAAGTTGTCTTCTAAATACTTAAAGACTCAAAGTCACGTACTTATCCGTTTGGCCATAAAAAAAATTCATCTTTTTCTGAAAAATTATTTCACTTTATTCAAAAATTATCGTTTCACCATAAAAATTTCAAATACAACTTGAGAAGTGAAAACAGCCCAACACATGTTTTCAGTATTTTCACTTTTTAATTTATTTTTTTGAAAAAGAACCTATTTTTTTTATTTTCATAAACTAACCCTATTTAAATTATATTTTATGGCCAAACGAGTGCTACTAGATGAAATTGGAAAGGGCATGTCTAAAAGGACATAAGCCTCATGTTTCCCAAAAACTATTAAGCCTTGGTATGTAACAAGAAGTCGTGTAATAGAACAATTCTACATCCGAATAGCGTTTGATTTTTCTTAGAAATTGAGGATCATCTTTGATCATGGTATATTCGGGTGAAACTAGTAAAACTTTTGCTTTAGGTCCCAAAAATATTTTAATGGTAAATTTTATTGAGACGCCCTTGCCGGTGAGACACTCGCTACAACCCGGGGAAATTTTGGAAGGATCATCTCTCGGTGTAACCTATAGCAATATTTCGCATCAGTCCACCAAGGTTGTTCCGCGATCGGGTAGCCTATGAAACCTCTCCCCGGGGAAAGCCATTTTATAGCTGGGGCACCCTCATAATGTCTCTTGGGGAGATAATCAATCAATCTCGAACCTTGCGTCAATCTGATTCCAATTAGCCTCGAATCCAACGTTAGACACCAGGAAGAACACTAGCAATCAGAAATGTCAAAAGTGACATCAGACCCTTTTATCTTTCTTCCTGCCATTAGAATGCCATTAGAAATTTTATAGGTTATTTGGAGAATACGCTATTAAAAAAATAACAAATTCTTGTGTGTATTAATATATATTAAAGACCTCTTATTCTAATTTCATTGAAACGCCTTTGTCGGTGAGACACTCGCTACGGCTCGAGAAAAATTTGGAAAGATCATCTTCAGCGTGACCTATAGCATTTCGCATCTGTCTACCAAGATGGTTCCACAATCGGGTAGCATGTGAATCAACTCCTGAGGAAAAAACATTTTATAGCTGGGGCATCCTCATAATGTCTCTTGGGAGATCATTAATCAATCTTGAACTTTGCGTCAATATGACTCCAAGTCCAATGTTAATTTTTTTAGTGCTAGTGTGTAGTCATTTCACATTACGAATCAACTTTTTGGCTAATAAAGAATCCTCACAAAAAACACAAGCCACAAAAATGTCAGAGCTTCGTACCTTTTTATCCTCGTTCGAGCAAGGTTCACACATGTATTCATAAATAAAATATCATTTTTTTGATTAAAAAAATGAATAAAATATCTTATCCGTTCATATTTAAAATGAGTAATAAAATGGATATAATACACATATCATCCAACTTCTTATACGTTGACCCTCATGCTTCTATAAGAAATCTAGTTGATAAACAAAATTAAACTACTCGATCGGCAAAACCTCAATAAGCCTTCGAAAATTATTTGAAGTAGTCTTCTAAATACTTAAAGACTCAAAGTCACATACTTACCCGTTTGCTCATAAAAAAAATTCATCTTTTTCTGAAAAATTATTTCACTTTATTCAAAAATTATCGTTTGACCATAAAAATTTTAGTTGTATTTGAAGAACATGTTTTCAGTATTTTCACTTTTATTTTTTCCACTTTTTAATATATTTTTTGAAAAAGATCCAAAAAAATTTATTTTCATAAACTAACCCCATTTAAATTATATTTTATTTTGAGAAAATACATTAAAAAAAAACCTAAACTTGGGGGCATAACTTACTTTAGCACGTGAAGTGGGAAGGATTTGGAAAATAATTAAGTGCTAAAGTAAGTTGTGCAACCAAGTACATTATTAAGTGCTAATAGCCCGCTAAAAAGAAGTCATCAAAATACATTTTTAAATACTTTAAGTCTTTGAAAAATAATTAAAGCAATAAATCTCTGGAAAAAAAATATGTGCCGTCTTTTAAAATTATAGTAATATATACCCAGCTCACGTACACATCTGGACACATTAGCATTTGGTAAATGGTAAAAAGACTCTTAGAAGAACATCTCTATATAATAGTTCTTAATTTAGTTAACGAGCTAACCAATAAGAAAATTGAACAATCTTAAAGAGAAGTCTGTTAACTATAGAATTTCAAATTATTAATAATTTGATAATAACACTATACCAATAAACTTATTTTGCTGATTGAATCATGGGATACGGTTCGATTTTGAACAAATCTAATGACAAGTCTTCAAAAATTATTTGAAGATGTTTTCTAAATACTTAACGAGTCTAAGTCACATTGTGAAAGAAGTTTTCAAAATATCATCAAACATGTTCAATATTCAGTTTACTCACTTGTAATCAAATCCCTTAATTTGACACACTCAACCTTTTACCCACCAATATTTTTTCAAAGTGTCTAATGCACACCTCTTCGATGTTCGATCATTATTTTAGACACGTGTAATTCAAAAAAAAAGTACTTAAAATAACAATTATACCCTCAAGTGCCAAAAGAATTCCTTTTTTTTTTCATCTTTCCAAAGCAATAACCGTGGTTCTCACTACGCTTGGGAATCGAGCCGAGTTCAACCGAACTTCTTACCAAATCGAGTTGAACCGAACTAAATAGGGAAGATTATACTCCGATCATGCTAGTGATTAACATATATGGCTATGATTTCCATGAATAATGTTTTCTTTTGATGATATATGGCTAATTTTGATATATACTTCATGTTTTATTCCACAATCAGAAGAAAACAATTCATATATCATCAAATCCAAAGCATTATCCTTAAAATTCATAGCCATAATCTCCATATTAATCACCAGCATGATAGGAGTATGTCTTCCATATATTAGAGAGAACCGAGTGAGTTGAAGATAAATATGTATTTTGATTCTATATATAAAAAAATTTGCAATTCTAATTTAAGTTGTAAAATATATTATTTTTTTCATAAATTTAGATTGAAGATAAATATTTTTTTTGATTCTTTATCATAATCGTACTTATCTTCAATTTGATTTAAACATAAATATTTAACAAATTTGAATTGAAGATAAATATCTGTTTAATTCTTATCTTTATCTCACTTATCTTAAATTTGAATTTGAGTTGAGGAGATCTTTTATGAATTTAAATTGAAAATGAAATATCTTTTAATTCTTTATCATTATCCAACTTATCTGTAATTTGAATTGAAATGGATATCTTTTAATTCTTTATCATTATCCAACTTATCTGCAATTTGAATATGAGTTGAAACATAATTCTTTTATCATAAAACCGCACCTTTTGTTAATTACTAGTAATTTATTCAAGAAACTCAAACATTACGGTTTGATTTAATGATTAACACTTAAATTTCAGTGACATTTAACGAAAAAAAAAGCTTAAAATAGTCCCTTATTTTTAGGTTTAGATTTAAAATCATCCTTATTTTTTATACGGAGCACTAGTAGTCCTTCATGTTTATAATATTGGTGCACTTCTAATCCTCCCTAAAAAATCCGTCTCTTTTTTGACGTCGAGAGGTTCATTAGCTCAGATTTCACGTGTAATAATATAAATGTTTCTTTCTTTTGCAATATTATTTGTCTAGAGTAAATTGATTTCTTCACATGAAAATAATCTAGGTAAACATGTAATTAACTTAAATAAGCAAGATTGTATTTCTACTTCATTTTTCCTCCCCTCATATCTCCAAAGTGTGTTAGCCTTGACCTTGTCTTGTTATATCACATTATTTATTCACTCTTCATGTATTGAGATTTGAAACTTATCTTCATTTTTCCTTGACGATTTTTGAGCTACTTGCTTAGGCAAAAGAATGTTATTACTACATCTATTTTTTATAAGCTTTATTTGTGTGGAGGGTCGGTTGAAAATGACCTCTCAAGACTGGGTACACACCACACCTTTTCCATAGACCACTTGTGGGGTTACACTGTTGTTGTTGTTGTAAATACTATATTCCAAAATTACCTTTTCTGCTAAGAGCAGTTATATAATGTATATTTTTACTTAAAACTTGTATCGTATTGTCTTGCTAGCTACTCCATTAACCTTGATGCAACATCAAATACATGACATGTCATATCCAAAGATGAAAATGTAGACATAATGTAGAAACCACCTAGCTAGGAAGAGCAGTAATGCTCACAATCACATGTAGGTTTCTTTAGACAAAAAGAACAGTTTTCTTTTTCTAGAAGTGAAATTTCAGTTAATTTCCATGAGGCAGAAGGCGAACAGGAAGGCCGTGCACTGGAACAGGAGAAGCATGGAACACAATCTTCTCATCTGGAATGTCCTTTTCAAGTTTAAACCTTTTCACCACATTGTGAATGAATACTAGTACTTCCAGTCGAGCATACTCTTTTCCGGGACACATACGAGGTCCTCCACCAAAGGGTACAAATGTGAAGGGTGCAGGACCACTTCCCTCAAACCTTGAAGGATCAAACTTTTCGGGATCAGAGAAGTACTTGGGATTCTTATGTGTCGAGTGAACTGACCAAAATGTCTGTAAAGAATAATAAAAACATGTCAATTTGACACACCCTTAGGTAGATATGAAGCTAGCTTAGTAGAATGAAATTTGTACCTTCCACCCTTTTGGAATTGTGAAACCTGCATATGTAAAATCAGTGACTGTTTCCCTAAAAGATCCTTGAGCTGGTGGAGTTAGCCTCAGTGATTCACGAGCTGCGTTCCAGGAATACTTCATCTTCTCAATGTCCTCCCGGGTTAGCAAATCCTCTGCTCCTTTTGACTTTGCAATTGCCATTTGCTCTGTCATGAAATAACCATTTGTCATGTGATTGGATTTAATAATTATGAATAAGCATATAATGCTTGGATTTTGATTCCAAGGATTGTTTACCTTTGTATACTTCATCATAGATGTGGGGAAGTTCAGCGAGGTACTTTAAAACACTGGTGACTGCACTACTAGTAGTCTCAAAGCTAGCCACTAGCATTCCTATTATGTTGTTGGAAATTTCCATTTCACTCATAAATTGTCCGTCTTCATCAGTGACTAGTAGCATTTTCGACAACAAGTCTCTGCCTGCTGTCTCTTGATTCTCCATCAGTTCCTTTCTCCTCTGTGTAATGATCCTCATAAGTTCATCCCTCACCATTTTCCCGCCTTTGATAGCTCGATTATAATCTGTTCCGGGCAAATCAATAGGCATGGAGAACATCCCATTCGTAACAAGAGTAAAAGGATCAGCTAACCTCTTTATTTCCTCAGGATCTACGAGACTCATGAACAATCGACATGCCAAATCAAATGTGTACTTCTTTGATAAAGGGAAAACCTTGACTACTCCATTAGAATCCCAATTTTCATCTAGATGTTCACGAGCCATGGCATCCATGACCGGAATGTACTGTTTTAGAGCCTCGGGCTTGAGAATATCATGGAGAAAACTACGTTTTAAAGCCGATACTTCTTTCAACGAACTCTCCACGAATTCAGGGAAAAGCAAGGCCTTTTTCATGGACTGTGGCCACCATGAGGTGAGAAGTTTGTTCTCACTTGAGAACAAGAACTTATTCCCTTGTGCACCACAAAAGAATGCCATTTTCTCTCCCATGATTTATGTTTGGAACACTTCGGGTGAGTACTTCTCCATTCTGTCTTTGATGAATTTCTGAGGGCCTAAAATGGAAAACTCCATATTTTCTCCTAACAATGGCCATCCATAAGTTCCTGGTGGAAGGCTTTTGCTATTCGAATCACGTTTACGGAGGACGAAGAATAAAGAGAGAGATAGAGGGAGGAATAGTAGAGCTAATAGGTAGGGAACCATAGCTTCCATTTTTCTCCCCCTTCTTCTACTGTCAATGAAAGATCAAGAAAGGAGCTTTCTGCCTATGTCTTGAGAAAGTGAATGTAGATGTGCACATATATATTAGTGAAGGGCTTAAGCTAATTGGATTATAGAAGCAGAAAGACAATGACAACAATAAGACAAGTTGAAGGATATATATAGCTGAATATGAGAATTGGAAGAAATCTTGAAATAGTTGAATAGAATTTTGGCATTTATTGTGCTTTAAATAAACAAGACATGATTTGCCGATTAAGGACGTCTTGCCTGAATTATTCTCCAATTTGTCCGCCTATAGACATATGATACATGATATCAATATTTATTTTCATAATTAGATCACTTAATAATACAGATTACTAAATTTAATAGCATTGACCAGTAACTTAATACTCTCTTTAGTCCATATTAAGTGAATTTTTGAAGTAATGCACACCCCTTAAAGAAAAATATTCTAGGACATAATTTAAACACTACTTTCCACTGTTACCATTTTGGTTATTCCCAAACTATAGAGTTAGTCTTGAACATGACTTTGTAAGTAGTTTTATTTATCACTTAGAAATTGTAAATTGTAGAGCATTACGCATCAGTCTACCAAGGTTGTTCCGCAATCGGGTAGCATGTGAAACCTCTCACGGGGGAAAGCCATTTTATAGTTGGGGCACCCTCATAATGTCTCTTGGGGAGATCATCAATCAATCTCGAATTTTGCGTCAATTTGACTCCAATTAGCCTCGAGTCCAATGTTAGAAACCAGGTATGTGCTACTAGGTGATTTTTTCAGTGCTAGCGTGTAGTCATTTCACATTACGAATCGACTTGTTAGCTAATAAAGAGTCCTCTCAGAAGAACACAAGCCATCAAAAATGTCAGAAGTGACCCCAGGCCCTTTTATCTTTCCTCCCGCCATTAGAAATTTCAGAATACCTCCGAGCAACGTTCAAATGAATTTGGTGATCTTAATTCAATTCCATAATTTTTCAAAGACGTAGGTATTCAATAATATCCCGGGGACTTCTTTTATTATGTGACTAAGTGATATTAAGTATTTAGAATTAAGCTGTCTTCAAATAATTTTTGAAGACTTTCAAACTAATTAGAAGTCTCAATAATTAGTATTAGTGCATGCCGGCAAATTGGGAGGGTTAGGGTGTGCGAAAACGAGCTAGATAAAATTAAATAAAATATATTTTTTTGATAACTAAAAATGAATAAAATATCTTATCTGTTCATATTTAATATGAGTAATAAAATGGATATAATACACATATTATCCAACTTATTATAAGTTGACCCTCATGCTTCTATAAGAAATCTAGTTGATAAGCAAAATTAAACTACTCATCGGCAAAACCTCAATAAGCCTTCGAAAATTATTTGAAGTTGTCTTCTAAATACTTAAAGACTCAAAGTCACGTACTTATCTGTTTGGCCATAAAAAAAAATTCATCTTTTTCTAAAAAATTATTTCACTTTATTCAAAAATTATCGTTTGACCATAAAAATTCCAAATACAACTTGAGAAGTGAAAACAGCCCAACACATGTTTTCAGTATTTTCACTTTTTAATTTTTTTTTTGAAAAAGATCCTATTTTTTTATTTTCATAAACTAACCCCATTTAAATTATATTTTATTTTGAGAATATACATAAAAACTCTCCTAAACTTGGTTGTATAACTTACTTTAGCACTTAAACTTCACGGGCAATTAAATACTCCCTTAACAATTTTTAAGTAATTAAATACCACCTCTCATGCTGACGTGACATTAAAAAAAAAAGAAAAATAAATAAAAGCGTATTTTTTTTAATAAAGGTATTATATTATATTTTTAATTTAGTAAATATAAACTCAATTAAAAGAGAACTGACCCGATCCTAAAACCCTTTTATCATGTGTGGTCATGTGATCCATTATATATGGACTTGAGTTGAGCAGGTAGAACTTGCAGAGCCTCTATGAGGTCGTCCATGTTACTATCGTTTTGGTTCACGTTTGCCATAAGCTATTCCTAGAAAACAAATAAATTTAAAAGCTAATAAGTAAGCAGCGCAATGAGTTCAGCCAACACCACAATTATCCTGGCTCCATGGTGAGCGTCAAACTGTTTAACAGGAAAATAGTATCGTTGAATATATTATGACGTTATGAATACGTGGATCAATTTAACTCGTTGATTAGTTTGGTAGCGCCGATGAATATATTAGGAAATGAGCTTAAATAAAACAGTTATGAAGTAAAG
This sequence comes from Jaltomata sinuosa, assembly GCA_003996215.1. Lineage (NCBI taxonomy): Eukaryota > Viridiplantae > Streptophyta > Magnoliopsida > Solanales > Solanaceae > Jaltomata > Jaltomata sinuosa. The sequence continues at coordinate 127,842 of QJPP01001558.1, forward strand.
TAAGTTGAATGAAACAGTAGAGACAGATTCGGCCAAGAGGAAGAAACTTATAACATCGTAGCCGCTTGATCTTTCAATATGCTAGTTTCAACAACTTTCGTTCGTTACACTTCTTCCTAGCTGCTTGGCCTGTAGTAGGTATCTGGTTATCGACTATGATTATCTAACAGTTCAAGTACAGTTGATATAGTAGAAGCACAGTCAAAATATGATTTTTGGGGATAGAATTTGTGGCGTCAACCCATCGAGTTTATTGTTTTTCTAATTTCTTCTCTAGCCGAGTGTGAAAGATTACCTTTTGATTTACCAGAAGCAGAAGAAGATTAGTAGCAGGGTATTAAACCAAGTTGCTTGATGTTTCAGCTTGATTTGGAGATAGTAAGCGTGACCTGTTCCGAATTCGGAGACGATTTAGTGTAAGCTGCTTGAGAGCTAAGACTTAATAAAGAATATGAAAATAATAAAAAGTTTGGAACACAAAAATATCAATAAAAATTTGTTATTTATAGACGTAAAAGGTAATACATCAGCCAATAGGAGAGCTTCACTCCACATTCAATAGAAACATTCCACCGAAAAATATCAATATGCGTGCCAGCTGATATTCTTATGTAATTTGCAGGATCTAGTACGAATATATTCGGCGTGTCTATCCTTATATTCTGTCTTTAGGACACGAGTTCTTTCCTGACTTTGGACCACGATTCGGACACTCAATCCATGAAACCTCCATGGATACTTCTCCTCGTCTTCTATGACACGTCATCTTAAAGCTTCATCCTAATGCCACATGTCTACTATGCGTTCAGCCACGTTAATAAGTTATTTAGTTATTTTTTCCCTTTTCTTTACCAAAGTTATTTTTTTCCAATACAATGTCCTTACGTTAGCAACGAAACTAATTTCAAGAATTTGAGAAATTCCACAATTTTTGTTTATGTTTACTTTTAAAAATAAAATGTACAACAAAATATAAATAAAATTAAAGAAGTATTAATACATATAAATACTTTAGATTTAATATCATTTAGTGTAAGAATATTAATTTTTTGAAGAAGTAACAAGGAAAATGATCCTAAAATAATTGCTATAGGGAAGGAGTAGATGCTACAAAGAAGGGAGTAAAAAAATAAATAGCAATCACATGACAAAAACTGGCCTTGTAATAGCTATAAAGAAGGAGTAAAATATTTTTAAATTGAATTTTTGTGATGATTACATTTGACATTCTAATCGTATCTTATCGCTCCTATTTTATATACGATAGATTGACCACAAAATTAAACACAATGGATATATATGTCACGAAGAACAAAAGTTTGAAACACACGTCACGAAGAAATATACGCAATGTATACCAATTTGGAAGAAAAAAAATGATTTTATCCTTGGACAATTAAAACTTATCCAAATAACGATTTAATTATCGTTATAGTTATAAATCTTCTTATTTAAGAAGTCACTGTTGTTGGAGCTGAAGCAGAACATGGATGAAATGCCTGCTTCATCAGGCCACCCTCGAAAAAATTTATACTCTTCTCTGTTTTAATTTATTTATCTTATATTAAAAGTATTATAAATCATAATAATTAATAACTTATTATATATTTGAAAATTACATTAATAGTATTATAAATCACAATAAAAAATTTATATTAAAAGTATTATAAATCACAATAATTAACAACTTATTATATATTTAAAAATTACATTAAAAGTATTATAAATCACAATAAAAAAATTACATCAAAAATATCATAAATCACAATAATTAACAACTTGAAATATTCTTTTGAAAACTACATTAAAAGTATTATAAATCACAATAAAAAATTTACATTAAAAGTATTATAAATCACAATAATTAACAATTTGAAATATTCTTATATAAAATAAAAATATTTCAAGTTGATCTAAATAAAATAATAATGTATGCATATCTAAATTAGACATATCTTACAATTTTCGAGTATTAACATTGAGCCCGTGCCTAGCCCAGGATTTTGTATCTAGTTAAATATATAGCATGTGTACGGTACAAATAAAATTATTTTTAAAAAAAATAAGTGAATTTTTTATTTTTGTGTGTTTGATATGTAAGAAAAAAAATATTATACTAAAAAAATTTGTATCAGACAAATATTACGAAGATAGAGGTAATCTAGATTATATTGGTATATAATCTGGACACATACTTTCATCCATGCTGAACACTTACACATCTATACACTCCTTTAAAAAGAATTTGTGAAAAGACAGACACACTAGCTATCTAAACAATGGATCCCTTTATTCTTTATTCACTAGCATTTGGAGTTGTTTACATTTTTCTCTATATCATCTTCTTCATCCCTAAACACTACACAAATCTTCCACCAGGCTCAAATGGATGGCCAATCCTTGGAGAAAACATGGATATGGCTTACTCATCCCCAGAGAAATTCATCCAAGAAAGAATGAAAAAACACTCATCACAAGTCTTTAAAACCTCCCTCTTAGGCGAAAAAATCGTCGTTTTCTGTGGATCAAGTGGTAACAAGTTCTTGTTTTCGAATGAAAACAAGCTTGTTACCACGTGGTGGCCACAGTCTTTGACTAAGCCACTCATGTGCCCAACTCAATCCCAAAATACTGTCAGAAAACTTGCCCTCATAAATCGCGCGTTCCTTCACGAGATCCTAAAACCCGAAAATCTCAAACAATTCATCCCTTTTATGGATTCCATGGCTCGTGATCACTTGAATCAAGAATGGCTCCCTTTCAAGGAAGTCAAAATCTACCCTCTAGCCAAAAAATATACATTCACCTTAGCTTGCAAATTGTTCCTATCAATAGAGGATTTTCGACACGTAAAAAAGTTATCGGACCCTTTCGTCCTTGTCACGTCCGGGATGTTATCCGTGCCAATTAATTTGCCCGGTACGCCTTATAATCGAGCGATGAAAGGCGGAAAAATGGTGCGTGAGGAGCTTATGAAGGTTATTAGGGAGAGGAAAAAGGAGATGATGATGATGATGGAGAAGAAAAATGAGAAAAAATATAATGATTTGTTGTCTAAACTTATGAGTTCTAGTGATGAAAATGGAGAGTTGATGAATGATGAAGAGATTTGCAATAATATTATAGGGTTGCTTATTGCAAGCTATGATACTACAAGTGCTGCTATTACTTTTGTTTTGAATTATCTTGCTGAGCTTCCCAAAATCTTTAACGAGGTTTATAAAGGTACTAATTCTTTATGGTTTTAGTTTTATATGAGTTTAATTAGTTTATGCACCAATAGTTTAAAAATTATTCATATAACCAGATCATTGTTCGTAATTCTAACTGATTCAGATTTGTTGGTAAATATCGATCCTTTTATCAACAGATCCTAATTCGTTGGTAATCGGTTGGTAACTCAATTTATCAACCGATTTTTTCGTGGATAATTCTAATTTTTCTTGTAGTAAATTGACTGGTAATTTAGCCAAGTACTTTGTTATAATTTTTTATTACACTACTAGTGTACGGTAATTCGTTGCACAAACATCCCGTGTTAGCAAGATTTGAGGAAGGGGCCCACCCATTGGGGTATGGCGTAGACAATCTATCCTAAAGAAAGTGAAGAAAGTTGGTGCTCACTACTTATCTCAGGGACCAGGTCCTCAGCGTAGTTCCACTTGAAGTAGTAAGTCAATTAACACACAATTTTTATGTGAAAAACTCCCTAACTCCAGGAGAAAAAAACCACGAACTCACTTTCACTAACTCTTCAAGTTTTATGATTACAACTCAATAATCAAATGAACTAACTCTAGTACCTAAATCAAACAATAAACTCTTATTTTGTTTCAACTCACTCAAACTCACTCTCTCTCCAAGAAGCCAAACCCACTTCTTGTTACACGCCTCACAAACTCTCTCAAGAAGCCAAACCCACTTCTTGTTACAAGCCTCACAACACACACTCTTTGTCCTAACAATCATACAGGATTAAACTAGAAACAACTCTCTCGTTGTGTATTCGTTTGAAAAGCTTGCTTGAGATCTCTATTGCTTGAGAATACTCCTTCTCAGTTTTGTGCAATAGGTCTGACGAATTCTTCTTTGCTCCATTACTTTTATAGAAGTCTCAAACTCTCCTTTCCTTGATAGGAAAGATGCAGTCCTTTCCTTGTAGGATTTGGACATGCTTCAAAATCGAATTCTTTTCCTTGTAGGATTTTGACACGCCTTTTGGACTCTCCTCTTCTTGATAGGAAAACTATCAATTTTTCCTTGTTTGACATGGACTGCCTTTTATAGTTAATTTCCATACTTATACTTTTACCAAAAATAGATTTTGCCTTATTATCAAAACTTGTTTGACAAGGTTTCTTCAGAAAGCATTAGTGGCATTACACTGCTAGTGTATATAATTAATCTATATACACTGACACTGACAGCTATAAAGATTTTATTGCACTATCAGTATGTAATAACAAGTTAATTACTATTTTTATGAAGTTATGAAGTAATGCTTAACATTAAGATTTATTTATAAGTACCTTATCATTGACATGCTTGTATAGTTATTTTTTGTTAGTTCATGAACTTAAAATCCTTTTATATTTAACCTGCTATTTTGGTATGACCATTTAAAAATTGTTTCGGTCTTCTCTTTTTTTTTTTCTTTTTTTTTTTGTGTGTGTGTGGGGGGTTGCAATAGAACAAATGGAAATTGCAAAGTCAAAAGGCCCAGGAGAGTTACTAAATTGGGATGATATCCAGAAAATGAAGTATTCATGGAATGTAGCATGTGAAGCAATAAGGCTAATGCCACCAGCTCAAGGTGCTTTTAGAGAGGCAGTTACTGACTTCACATTTGGAGGATTTACTATCCCAAAAGGATGGAAGGTATTTTACCCACTTATTTACTTACTTTCCATAGGCATAATACATAAACGTGCTCTTTAACTCAGCCTCAACTGACATCTATGCTAGCTTTCCAACTTCGGGTGTGCATAAGTAGGCTTTTAAACTTGTATAAAGTTGAACAAGTAGATACTACGTGGTGTCTCACGTAGGACACGTGTGTCTACTTGTTCAACTTTATACAAGTTTAAGTACCTACTTATGCACCCAAAGTTAGAGGGTATAGAATATAGATGCAAGATGATGCCAAGTTAAAGAGCCTATTTATGTATTATGCCCTTTCCATATTATATAAAACATGTCAAAATATCAAAATCAACCAAAAAAATTCCTTTTCATAAGGCTGCAGTGATTATTTTTTTCTCCTAATTATTTATGTGATGTTTATATGTATTGGACAGACATTTTGGAATGTGTATTCAACACACAAAAATCCAAAATACTTTCCAGAGCCAGAAAAGTTTGACCCTAGTAGATTTGAAGGAAGTGGACCAGCACCATACAGTTTTGTACCATTTGGAGGAGGACCAAGAATGTGTCCAGGAAAAGAGTATGCTAGATTGGAAACACTTGTGTTTATGCATAATGTTGTTACCAAATTCAAGTTGGAGAAATTGGTTCCAAATGAGAAGATTATTTACCAATCATCACCTGTACCTGTCAATGGTCTCCCTGTTAGGATTCAACCCCATGCAAATTAAATTTCCCTAAAAGATGGAGTAATTTGGTTGGATTATCTCTTTTATTGAATGTTGTGATGTAATAACTAATTATCCCTTTGGATTATGTTCTTGTTATTCATTGAGAAATGATTAATTAGACTTTTTGTCTTCATATAATAAGTGATATTAAATGGAGTAAAGACATCAAATACACCTGAACTTTTTCTGAAATGTCTATTATACACTTAAATTATCATGATGACCTATTACACACTTATACTACCTAAAAGTGAAATTAATACCACTCTCAAAGCTGATATGGCAAAAAAAAAATTAAACCTAAAATAAAAATGGACGCGTTTGAATTTCAATTACAACCCCAATAAAATAAAAACTGGTCTTTTATCCCATACCCTTTTGTTATCCATCTTTACCCCTTTTCTCCTCTTCTTCTTGTTCACAATTTCCAGTGAACTGTACTACAATAGCTTCTTCTTTTTCTAAGAGTGGAGGAAGAGAGGGATAAAGAATGTTGATGATGATAAAGAGATAATAAACAAGCTTGAGGGTTGGAATCCGCGGGCTAAAATTTGATAAAGGTACCCCAAAAAAATAGAGTTCACAAGTCGAAAAAAAATTCTGGTGAAACATTCAGAAATAATTGCTCCCAAAATCGAGAGGTGTTGTTGTGATTCTTGGTGGTGGTGAGTTTGATGATAATGGTGAAATCAATTGTGATGTGACAGTGAAATTGATGGTACTTATATGATAAATTGACTAGTGGATAATAAAGAAATGAGAGAAATTGGAGAGTTGTAAAGCTATAACCTTCTTCCATATGCAGAATATGAAGAAGTTGAATGTTGATTTTATTTCAACAATGGAGAAGAAAATGGCGTGACTGGGTAGTTGTTCTTTTTGGAGTAAAAATGAGAGTTTTCATGTAGAGGGAGAGATAGAGGAGGTGAAATTAGAGGTAAAAAAAGTGGAAAAAAAAGAAAAAAAATACACGTGTAGGTCTGTAATAACATAGCAGGTGCGTGAAAATCACACTACACTAGGTGACTGGTTTTGTATGTTACGGTGTGGTATTAAATTCACTTTTAAGTAGTATAGGTGTGTAATAGATCGCCCCAATAGTTTGAATGTGTAATCGACTTTTCAAAACAAGTTCAGGAGGTATTTCATGGTTTTTCTCTATTAAATATTAATCATGCACTATTGTTTGTATTTTGTTTGACATACATAAGCTTAATTCCTAGCAAAAAGCATCTCCTTCCCCTCGTTCAAATTCTTCATTTGTCTAATTACTTGTCTTAATAGTACTATTATTGAGTATTTATTTATCTTAATTTTACTTTACACAAAATTTAAAAAAAAAAACAAAATTTTTTTTAAATCTCATGACTTTAATTTGAACTAAAAGTATGTAAAGTAATAGGAGTACCAAAATGCACCTTGAATGAATTTGTGGTTTAACGCATGCCAAGTGAAATATTTAAACAGTAAATATAACAAGTGATACGTACTATTTTTCTTTTTCAGTCTGATTAGGAAAAAAAGGTAAGATATATAAATTAAAATGGATGAAAGTGTTTTACTATACTCTTCGTTTCAATTTGCTTATTTGATTTTAATTTGACACGAAATTTAATAAAATAAAAATAAATTAAATTTTATAATTTTAAACTAAAAATATATAGAATGTATCAAATTATTCTTTAAATATTGTGATATTAAATATATAAAATTTAAAATTAAAGAATTATCAAGAAATAAAAAGAAAAAAAATTCTTTTTCTGAAACAGATTAAAAAAGGGAAGGTAAGGAAAACAAATTGGGATACTAAGTTCATCGAAAGCTGTGCATGCATGCGGTAGTGGTGGGGAAGCTACCTTACACTTTATAACAGTAATTCTTGATTTGACTTTAGCCAAAGCCAATTATTTTCTACAGAAAAAGCCAAAGTTGGTGACGACTAGCTTTTACTACCAACAAAGTGAGTGGGATCCAGTAGTCCCACCATGGGGAAAATTCCAGAATAGACATTATTGTTGCTATCCTCATACATGTTAAACTAGCCTGACCCTTTTGCACTCTTTCCCTTTTCTTGTTGTAATCCAACTCAGTTAGAATAGGAGGGAAAGGAGCATCTTTAATCTGGTTTGTTTTCATTACTTTTGCTTCTTCTTGATTGGATTTCATCTTTTAAGTTTGTACTTGGATCTTGGATTTATTAGGGTGTTGTCTTGCTGTCCGTTCATATTAGTAGTCGTAATATTGCCCCTGTAGTTTTTTATCGTTGATTTCTGTTACTATCTGTTGTTCTTTGTGCCTCGATTATTGTATTATTTTGTTGTATTTTCTGTTTTATTAGTATCTCTTTGGATTCTTTTTCCTTGAGCCGAAGGTCTATCGGAAACAGTCTCTTTGTGCTCCCAAGACCCTACTTTGTGGGAATACACTGGGTATGTTATTGTTGTACTTGGATATTGTGATGTTTTGGTGAAAGCAATGTTTACTTTGTTGATTATTTCTGCCTCTAAACAGCGTTGCAACTTGCAACAGAGCATCATTTTGGAGAGAGATTGAATTGTTTTTTTTATGTGTGTTTGATGTGTATATTAACAGAGCATATTTGGAGGGGATGGGGGGTTCAGGATTTTTTATTTATTTATTTTTGAGATTTTTGTTTCTATGTAATTTACTTTTCTGTTGGAGGTTGGTCTGAGGGTGGGGGGTAGGATGTTAGATGGGGATGCTGTCATTTAGTTTTTTGGGCAGGGGGCGGATTTCTTGTGGTAGTAATTGCGAACATCTGTCCTTTTCTCTGCATGCACAGTTTGCTTACATGCCGCCTTAAGCACATCTCTCTTTCTTAGTTTCTTTAAATTTCAAAGCACTTAAAAAGTGTATAATATCTTGATTTGAGATTATGAATAGAGTTTTTAAAAGGCTAGGACGGATTTTCTTGACTAATTTTCTCAAATAACCACTCAAATACTAACTACACTTTGAATCAGCAGAAGTGGAAAAATTTCTCATTTCTGCATCAGCAGACTAGGATTGAGCAACAAATTTCGAAATCTAAATCAACCATCTAAAGACGCATCTCGCATGGAACAAGAAGTTAACCAAAGGAGTCAAAATCATGATTCTACCAGAACACAAGAATGGGATCCAAGAGCCATGCTTAAAAATATGTCTTTTCTTGAACAAAAGATTCATCAACTCCGGGAGCTGGTGCGTATAATTGTTGACCACAAAAGTCTAGTTGGGATTCAGGGAAATGACCTTACAATTCAGCAACAACAGCTAATTATAGCTGATCTTACCTCTATTATTGTTCAATTGATATCAACTGCAGGGAGTCTTCTTCCAACCGTGAAGCATCATACACTTCCCTCCGCGAACCCAATTACCAAGCAATTCGGGCAGTTTGGTGGCGTCTTGGTTCCTTCTGAAACAGGTATTAATGCTGGTGCTCTATCGCATAATGTTAATGTGACTAAGGCGGAAGATCAGCCCAACCCTGTTGATCTAATGAGCGATTGTGGCATTGATGCTGTCGATGAAAATGAGGCGAAAGATGAAGATGAACCCCATGAGGAAGAGAACCTTCCTCCTGGTTCCTACGAGATTCTGCAGCTGGAGAAAGAAGAAATTCTTGCGCCTCACACTCACTTTTGCACAATTTGTGGCAAGGGATTTAAGAGAGATGCCAATCTGCGGATGCACATGAGGGGTCATGGGGATGAATACAAAACTCCAGCTGCTCTTGCAAAGCCTCACAAGGAGCCTGGATCTGGGACGACGCTTATTAAAAGGTATTCCTGTCCTTGTATTGGTTGCAAGCGCAATAAAGAACATAAAAAGTTTCAGCCACTTAAGACTATCTTATGTGTGAAAAACCATTACAAGAGAACCCACTGTGAGAAAAGCTATGCTTGTAGTAGGTGTAATCTGAAGAAATTTTCAGTTATTGCAGATCTTAGAACACATGAGAAGCATTGTGGTAAAGATAAATGGCTTTGTTCTTGTGGAACAACCTTTTCCAGGAAAGATAAGCTTTTTGGGCACATTTCCCTTTTCCAAGGACACACACCTGCAATTCCTCTAGATGAAACCAAAGGTTTTGCTAGGACAGCTGATCAAGGCCAAACCAGTGAAGCAACTAAGGCTGGAAAGATTGGTTTTGAGGTAAATGTTCAGAATGACAGTGGGCTTCAAAATAGTATGAATGTAAAAGGGAGTGCAGATAATCCCGGCAGCTATTTCTCATCTTTGAACTTTGAAACTAGCAAGATTAACGAACTCCAAGAGTTTCCTCGACCACCATTCGAGGACCAAGAAAACTCATTCTCTTTTCTAATGGTAGGATCATGTAATTACCGTGGGAAGGCTGGGAAAATGTAGGTTCTACTTATCTGGAATAGCTCAAGTGAATTTGTCTTTGGTTTGATATAGCAGTTTGTTTTCTTGTTATGTCTTTTTTGGGAATAAATGACGTCTTTTCTTAGTGTGTACTGCTCTGTTTGACTGCTTTAAATGGTATATCTGGCTCGACTAGGTATGTTTTTGTTAACTTGCAAGTCTATATCCCAGCTTCTTGTGACTACTTCAGCTGCAGCAAGTAAATGCATCCTTGATTCAGATCAGTATATCTATTAATCATGCTTTTAGGTACAAACATACTTCATTAACAAAACTGCTCATTAATTACTTGCGCAAGAGAATCAGGACAGATGTCAAGTTACTGAAGGTATTGGACTGCAGATGAAGAGGCATTCACAAAAGCTTCTACAGCATACCCTGATTTTATAAGAAAGTCCCCTGAATCATCTAGAATCCATGCAATGAAAAACAGAAGTTTCAAAAGATTGAAACAGTGGTTTACAGGTCTAGATGTGGTCATAAGATCTGAATTCATCTTCCACATCTTTGATAAGAACGGGGTGACTGGCTAAGCTAAGTGGTTCAGCTGGCTGAACATATTTGCCTATGATGATAATTATGGAGCATTATCAGCTTCCACATCTTTGATAAGGGGACTCTCTCTACCTAACTGTGCTACCTGAACGGATTTGCCTAAAATGAGAATTGTGAAGCAATATCAGCTTCAAGCCTTTTGCTGCTTGTCCTAACTTTGATGGCTTCTTTAGAGGCCCAAGGTATGACTCCCCAAGAACAAAGTCATCTACACACGACCAAGTGCTTCCCCTGGGAGAGCTGTCTTTCCAGAGAAACCTCTTGGAGAATGGGTTCACCAGGCTCTCTCGGAAATCTCCTGTTGTCTCACAGTTTAAACCCTGCCAATCAATAAACAAAAATGAAGTGTCAGTTGATGCGCATAGCACAAGCAGAAAAAAATAGCTTCTTTTGTTTTCGGTAGGGGTGGTGGGACACGGAAGGAAGGATGATGTTTGTTGTAGTCTTACCTCTGCCATGGCCTTGATCTTCATAGTAAGATCATTGCTAAGAAGAACAAGTTGTCCATCTCTGTTAGTTCTTTTGACGAGGAGGGCACATTCAAGGATATGATCCTCTGCTGTGGGTGAAACAATTTCCGCTAGACCCCAGTGTGGAGAGGATAGAACTGAGCCAACTGGAAAGATGCCATTCTCCTCACTGAATAAACATGGTGGTGCAGTAGCAGGAGGAGTTGGTGCCATTGGCCTTGTTTCCTCCACACAACTCTGCACATGAACCCATGATTTTGCATTTACCCTGCAATCTTCTATCCATTCTAATGCTGAAGATACTTCTGTTGCTCTTCTGAAAAAGCTAGCTCGCCTCTTCATGCAGTCCAGCTCTCTTAAGACTAACATCAAGGAACAGGTAATGATCACGTAAAGCGATTTTGGATAAGAAAAGTTATTGAAATACTTGAGGATATTATGAACTTCTCTGAGGGAATCCAAAGTAAGTTCATTACCAATTCTGGGAATTATCAGGCAAGTCCCTTTGAGACCTTGCAAAAGCTGCAAAGCTTTTCTTGACTCTTTGTTTAACAAGGAGGTGGTATCCACTACCATGGTCCACCTTCTTTTCTCTTCCCTGGCATTGTTATCCTGCAGATATTGTTTAACAGATAAATTAGGAATCATCAAGGCTCCCAAATTTCCGTTGGTTGGTCATCCAAGAGACTCAAATTGACCATCCTCTGATAGCTCACCTTTGAACAATCATTTTATTATGTCAATCAACATGTCTCATTGAATGAAGTGTAAAAGAAAGTAAAACAAATAAAGTTAGCAGACCTGTGTCCTAGACAAAAATCATATCAACACTTCTCCAAATCTGTTACTCTTACATAGGCTAACTTCTTAATACTGCAGATTAGAAATCATGAATCTGCCAGTGCTGTTTTAAGAACAAGAAGTTTTTCAAATTAGAAACAGGTCAATGAACTTACAGAATAGGAGCATGCCTCCATGATTTCTTGGCACTTGATAGGATTAGCATTCAACTTGACTTTCTGTTCTGGAGATTTTGAATTGGTGTTTCTGGGGGAGTTCACAAGAAGAGATTGAAATGGCACTCTATCTGTTCTGTTCTTCAGTACGGTTACTGCCGATCTAGCCTTATTTCTGGAAGCAACACTTGCTGATGCATGCTCTTCAAGAGCTTTGACAATCAAGTTTTCTTTCTCAAATGGTTTTAGATGCTTAACTTCCTCCATTTTCACATTCTTTTTCGATCTCATCGAACGGCTATCAGGTGTCCTGTTCTCTTTATCTGGAGTGAAAATTTCTTCACTATTCTTACTCATACTTGAGAGCATTGTAGATGATCCAACATTCTCTGTCTTGTAGTATTCAAGACCTTCAGATTGTTGGAGTATGGGATCAAAAATCGCTTTCACTGGGGAAGATGATCTAAAAGGTTTTGGATTCTTAATTTGCTCCAAACGGCTTATCTTCTTCATTGATCTTTGCAAATGAGTGTTTGCGGAAAGATCCACTTTGTCCAGAGTAAAATTCTCTTCACCATTCTCATCCACACAAGAAGAAAGCATAGGTTTTGTAGCTTGTCCATCAGCAAGGCACGAGTTCTTCTCGGACACAAGGAAGAGAGAACTAGGAACCTGGTTCTCTTTTTCTGGAGCGAAGGCATCTTCTTCATCCTTGTTTCCACTAGAAAAAGGATCATTGGAAACTGATTCCATTGCAACCTTCCCATGATTAAGTGAGTGAACTTCAGTATCAATGTCAACTTTTTCAATAACAGCTCTATCACGGCCAGTTTGAATCTGAACACTGGAACATTTTCCCCTTCTAGACCAAATGCTCAAACATCTTTGCTGAGATCTTACTGGGGTACTATCTGCATTTTCTGTTTGGAACTCTCCTAAGACAAGAAGGGCTCGCGGAGAGCTGTTTTCTTGGTCAGGTTCGTAAGCAGGCTGCAGTAAACTGATTTCACTCTCTCCGTGGATTTTCTCAGGTGGATTTATGTTTACTTCCTCATAACCAAAGGGAAATGAGGACTTCATCTCTTCAGGCATTGGAGGAGCTGATGGAGTCAAACATTTTACATATGGCAACAAATTCATATCAGAAAACGAAGAATCTTGACCCTGCACCAAATCATCATCCTCATTCTGAAGAGCAAAGCCACTCTCATCCTAGAAAAATTGATAAATTAGACAATAAAGTGATATAATAGTTATGTGGAGACACTAAATCTGAAGCTTTTATCTATTTCCACATACTACTAGTCTACTACTACAGCTCACCTGATGTTCTTTCTCCTCTATTTCTTCGAATGGTTCTGTCTCACCTAGTGGAGCTACAAATGGATTCTCCAAATCATATGCGCGGCTGATTGGAATCCAGTGAAGCATGTATTCCCTGCTTGAACCTCCGAGCTTCATTTTATCGCCCTCTTTCAACTCAATTCGAACACCTGGTTCAATCTTGTTGCCAGAAATCCATGAACCATGCACTGAAGCAGCAACAAATCACAGTAAGAGACTTAATAAACAACAAAAAGAAATGTGAATTCACCAGATAAACCAAAATCAAATTAAGGAAAACAAAAGAGCAAGCCCAAATGTCTAGCAAAAGAGAAATGAAGCATGTGAAACAATTGATTATACAGAGAACACTTAACGTGCTGAAGCAAAATGACAGATAGAAAGCAAAAGATTTCAAGGAACAATGATACAATCATAAAAATCATCAATATGCAAGACTATAAAAAAGCTGTCATAAAATTTGACTTTTAGTTACTCCCCCGTTTCAATTTGTTGGTTTTGACTTGACACTGAGTTTAAAAAAGTAAAGTAAAATTTTGAATCATGTGATCTTAAACTAAAAATACGTATAATGCAACAAAATGTCCTTCAATCTTATGGTCTTAAACATGCCATGCGAAAAGTTAGAATTAAAGAGATGCCAAAAAAGGAAACAAACATTCTTTTTTAACCAGACTAAAAAGTAAAAGTAAGACAAACAAATTAAAACGGAGGGAGTATTATTTTTCGGGTATGCTGACCCCAGACTCAATTGTGATAAACTAGACAACACACAATCAAGAAATCTACATACTACTAAATACAGAAACAAGAAGAAAAAACTCTCAATGGCAGAGTTTGAATATATTCTAAATATAAAAAGAAATTAGGAATTACCTGAAGACAGATCAATAACAGAGAGGGAATGAGAAGAGGGATTAGAGTGAATGCGGAGGTGAAATCTGCTGATGCTTGGGTGTTCCAATACAATATTACAATCTGGGTGTCTTCCAACTACCAATATCTCTTCAAAGTCTTGCTTTGCTGTGGTTACTACAGGTGGAGGGTTGTCAAGAAGAAAGATGTTCTTGAGGATGGCACCATTCTTTAGCACTGTAAACACTGGAATCTTCTTCTCTTCTTCACTCTGTAAATTGGGTTTTCCCAAAGATTCTTGAATTTCCGCCATGAGAGAGACAAGAGACAGAGAGGATTTGTCACAAAGAGAGGGAGAAGAGGGTGGTTATGTTTTTTGAATGAAATCTTGAAAAAGTGACCGTTAGCTTTATATAGAGAGAGTATTAGGCCATCTCCAACCGCTCTCTATTTTACTCTTTATTCTGCATAAATATATAGAGAGTTACTATTTATCCTCTCTATTTTACTATTTATTATTTTATTATTATTTTTAGTACTCAATATTTTTATTTTAAATGTTTTAAATTATATAACACCATTAATTAAGTCCCTAATATTCGTAATTATTTTTTAATATAATTTTAAATTTATATTAATTCGTGTTATTTTTAATTTAATTTTCATAAATAATATTTTTATTTAAGATATAAGTTAGTTTTATTATAATTTATAGTTGTAAAAAGATGTCATCACATAAAAAATGTACGTATATTCGGGGTTTTGCAATCACGTTTTTGGAGAAAAAAAGTGTTCCATGATATAATGACTACATGTATTATATTGCACAACATGATAATCGAGAATGAACGTGCTCTTAACGCACCAATTCAAGATATTCCGGAAGCTCCAACACCAACAATAGAAATGGCAGTAGATGAAAATAATTTATTTGAACAATTTTTAGCCAGACATAAAAAAGTTAAGGACAGAAATGCTCATTTTGAACTTCGTAATGCATTAGTAGAGCATTTATAGGAGCGGCGGGATAATCTTGAAAGTTGAATATTTTTTTAAGATGTAATATTTATTTAATTGTATTTCATTTATGATTTTACTCTTATTTGAATTGTCAATTAATATGTAATTTATATAATATTTGCTTAAAATTTATTTTATTTAAAAATTTGAGTTAAAAAATAATTTTATATTACATGAAAATTTTGAAAAAAAATATGAATAATATGTGGTGATTATGTAAACATAGAAGAAATGATTTATTTTAAAATATGAAAATATAATTGAAATAAAAATAATAATATAATATTGAAGAAAGAGAAAATAGAGGGTAAAATAGAAAGTGGTTGGAGTTGCTCCCTTTACTCTCTATATTTAGAGAGTAAAATAGAGTGTGGTTGGAGATGCCTTAGTTGTGCAAAACGGCCACAACTTTTCCTTCTAATGGCAGAATGATTGCATGTAAGTTTTGTAAATGTCTTTTTTTTTTGTCTATGCACCTATTTTAATTACCTTGTGCACGTCAATTTTGCAGGTCATTTATAAATTATTATTATTTTAATTTTATGTTCTTTTTATCAGAGATCTTCATTTTTATACATGATAGATCTAAAAGGTCATTTTGTTTGTGTAAAAATCACATAAATATTATTACATTAAACAATATATTTAAGTTATAAACTAAAACCAAAAGAAAAAGTTTAAATTCCTCAAAATAGTTGATCACATTTAGTTAAGTTGCTAACTCAATAAATGAAGAAATATGGGTGGTGGTGGGGGGTGCAAGCTTAAACTAATGAATGGTGAAATTATTTGAGTTAATTAATGGTGAATATATTGGCTTGATTATATTGTTCAACACAAAATGATTTGATATATTTGAGTGTGTGAAATTGGCCTTCTAAATTTAGTTAGGTAGGTAAGAATTAAGATGTTTAAGATTTAAGATTCATAATTTTATTTTATTTTTACATTTCATAGTATATTGGTCAAACTACGCGGCATAAATTAAAGTTTAAACAAAACATAATTCACAAATCACAAGCAAAAAGACAAACGAAGAAACACATGTTTTAGTCTCAATCTCATCTTCGGCTCTAAAAATAAGTATGGAGTCTTCTATGGAAGACTCTAAAAGATCTCTGGCGCTCTGCATCAGAGGGAAAGAAAAAGAAAAGTTATTTATAATCGCTTTTCCAGTTCTTGATCTTTTCTTTTCTAGATTCCTCTAATGAAAATGGAGAAAAGAACCACCAAATGTGGGACCTAGCAGTGACGAGATGATAAAGAGAGAGCTTCGTTTATCAATGAACAACGGATTGACAATGCTCTTGGCATTGCTTTGTTTTTTCTCTCCTTTCCTATCAGCGAGTTCCGACTATTTTGTTCAAAATTTCTTAAGTTTAAGTTGGACCTATCCAATTCTTGAAAGTTTGAGGAATAATGTAAAAATCACTTGCCTGTGGCCTCAAAAAACAGTCCACTGATGAGGAAAACAAAGGACAATATAGGAGAAACAAATAACAAGCTTTTGATTATTAAGGTTAAAATAAATATTACATTACATTCTGTACATATGATGATGGGATTGTAGGAGAAGTACATTCATTCACTCCCCTAAAAAGCTCAACTCTATCCACCAGCTCTTGCAACCAAAAGAGGATTCAAGATACACCAGACAATACTCAACCAAGCCTGAATCCAACTTCTAATTTTAGGAAAAGAGACGAAAATTCACTTTCACTCATCATAAGTACCCTAAACTTACCGGAAATTTTGCAGCAGAGAACAGATAGCAGATTTTCAACATTTTTCTGATATCTGGTTCCACCAACACAAACTGGTGTACAACAGCAGCAGAGGAACATGACCATGCTCATGCAGAAAAATGATGCCTCGAATAAAGGATGATCTCTGCCAACCCAGCTTATATCATTTTTTCCATTATGCACCTCGAATTGTATCAACTCTATCAATGACATCTAAAGCTTTGAGCCGATCAATGTCAAAGTCGATCACTGGAACAGAAGACGGTCTCCTGATGGGAAAGGGGTCTTTCCTGGTTTCACGTATAGGGGTATGGTTACTACTCTTACTCAGCCTGTGGAACTTGCTCAACCTTGTTCTTGCAGTATCGAATTCTTGGGACTTGCTAATTCCGGGTGTCAGTTTTCTCTTGCTTACATCCCGAAGCATTTCTTGGTCTTCAACTGTTAATGTGGGAGATGGAGAACTTGGCTTGTGTGCTAACTGATTCATCTTTTGATTAGGGTAACAGCATGGAGATTTCGCGGGAGATCTGATTCCACAATTTGTAGCACTTCTTGACTGAGTGACAAGATGATGAAGCCACAGCACCAGTTCAAGAATATAAGCTTCGGTTTTCTCCTTATCGGCATGATAGAGTGTCTCAATTCGAAGTAGATCAGTCTGGCCAGCAGGTTTCCTGTTCATTTCAGACCAAATGAATAAAAATGCTTGCCATAAAACTGGTTTAATGGTAGAGAACAACTGAACAAGTTTCCTATAATTGAGCTCACCCTGTATTTGCCCATTCTCCAACCCATCCAAAGCCATGGTGAGCCCTGTAAAAGTTTCCGTTATCAGTGTGTAGTAATGATGGAAAAACAATCTGAACCAGTAAAGCCAAAGGCAAAAAAAGTTGAAACGAGCCAAGGTATACTTGGACTTTGAGAATCTAGACTCTAAGCATTAGAGAGCACGGGTTGCTGAATAAAAGTGCAGAATGGAAGTAAAATAACAACAAACACAACTAACAATTTATAGGTGAAGGGATTGAAGAAACTGTAAATAAGTGAAATATGCATAGAAAAACCATGACAATCAAGTTCAGAAAACCAATCTTAAATTTTCTATTCAGATACCAAATTTCAAACTTTCTAGTACAAATCAATAACATATCCATCTAGAATACGTTATTGTTTTGCCGACTATGTTTATTGTTTAATTAATATCACCTTCATCTAAATAAAGCCCATGAACCTCATAAGCAAAGCTAATCTCTTAAGAAGATCACCGATTGACTGGTTTTTGCTATCGCACATGTTTTAGCCGTTTAGCGCATTGGCATCTTCACTGAACAGCTTACCTACGCGCCGCAAAGCATGGCTGACATTGGATTAAAAGTTCAATACTTTTCTTTTTTGACAAGGTAAATTTTTTTATTAATGGTGGCGAAACTCCCGTAGACAGGCATATACCAAAAAATAGAGAACCCCACAAAAATATGGCTCTCAATAGAAAGACAATCTTCTATTCAAGTTTTCATGGGTGCACAAGAAAAAAAAAAAAAAACTAGAAACAAGAAGCTACTCTTCGATTTTACAAAATCATATTTGACTCGTCCAAACACTCTATTATTTATCTCCTTTCACACTACTCAATAACAGCTAGCGGGGCAACATCCCATGTCCTTGTCTTCTCCTCCTCTTTCTAAAGGCCCAGTTGTGCAACGTCTCCTCCACTTCACCGTCATCAGCCACTGCACTCTGAACCAACTAATGACTACCCCCCACAAGCGTGTTGCCACCTGATAATAGGAGATGGTCTATGTCGTCATGTGCACATGGCACAAGAAGCAGCAAGGAAAATAAGTGATCCTCCTCTTCCACAAATTCTGTGGTGTAAATATCGCTCTCTTAGTTGCCAATCATGCAAAGAAATAAATCTTTCTGGACGTCAAATAGATAGGTATCTCCATGGATAGGGATAAAGTCAAGGATCCATCCTTTTTATTTTTGGATAAGGGTGGATTGAGATAAAGTCCAGGATCCATCTAGTTCTTGACCCACTATTTCCATATTTTTTTTCTTGATTTTGACTGATTGGCCTTTTTCTGGACAAGTATTAAATCTTAATACAGGCGAGGGAACATTGTTTTTTAATTGTTACTTGCTGGCCAGAACGAACACCGGAGGATCCACAAGGAAAGGTGCGGGAAAATTAACGCCTCTTACTAGCAACTTATTGTAGTATGACTTGAAACCTTCCCTCCTCTTCCCCAACTCCACATATCTAGCGTAGCATGTGGTGCTGTCTATATAGTAGTTCCACCGAATTTTCGAACTCACCCATCTCCCAATTATTAAGATTCCTCCTAAATCTCAAATCATAAATCTACTTACCCTTCATACAACCTTTGGACTTTCAGCTCTCTGGCATGGCATGAAACTTTGCAAATGTTGAAGAAGACATGCACACTCTTTTCGCTCTACTTGTGCTTCTGCCCCCTCATGTCGCCAACAAAATCTTTTCAGTTGTTCATGATGCTCCTCCACATTCCACCATATGGAAGTGTGCAGCCATACTCTTCTGCTACCACTTCCCTTCATAAAGCCTGTCCTTTCCCCCGAATCTCCAAATCCATTTCCCTGGCAGAGCTTTATTGGAAGTCTTCCACTACAAGTCCTCATTTCCTTGGAAACGTGGTTGCTGCCAGTTAACTAAGTGAACTTTCCTAGTTACATCAGCAGCATCGCATAGGAAATTTCACTGAAGTCTTTCCAATTTTTCAGTCACAATAATCAGTGCCTGCCACAGCAAATAAATGATATTTCCGACATGTAATATGTGGAATGTTTGTCCAATGATCACATTTAGGTCTGTTATGTTCAAATAGGAATTTCTTTTATTTCTTTCCTTCGTTAGCACCTTATGTACATGTATTTATATCGCTTACCTATTGGAATAATATAACAAGTAATTCTCCATACCTTAGTCTACTACAGACCTATTCTTGGGACCTAAAACTATTAAATTGTATCAAAAGAGCTTGTGAAGGTCCACAGATTTCTTCAAAATTTCTTCCTCCAGACTTTCAAAGCATCATAGACACTACATGAAATTAAACATTTTTTTCTAAATTCTCATTGTTGTATTCTTCTTTTCTTGGAATTTTAACATTCAAGAGTGTTTATATTGATAGAATTGGAGTGGGATTGCACCCAAGGGTGTGGCCTAGTGGTCAATGAAGTGGGTTAAGAATTATGATCATGAGGTCTCGGGTTCAAATCCCAGCGGAGGCAAAAAAACACTAGGTGATTCTTCCCATTTGTTCTAGCCTTGGTGGACAAAGTTACCTGATACTTGTTGCTGGTGAGAGGTGGGAGGTGGCAGGTATTCCGTGGAATTAGTCGAGGTGCAAAAAGCTGGCCCAGACACCACGGTCATCAAAAATAAAAAGATTTGGAATGGGATTGATTGTATTAGATACGATTAAGTCAGGATCAGTTTTAGTGGAAAATAAGAGGAAAGGCTGAGTGAATCTTCATCAGAAAAAAGGAGACAGTGCATAATCTAATAACGCATTCCTTTTCACACAAAATGGACAGAAGTTGAGGGAAGAAAATCCCAATGGAACTCTTTAGTAGGCCAAAGGCCTGAGTTATTAAGGAGAAAAATTAGGATACTATACTGATAAGATGAGATGCTACACTTGATCTTAGCCAAAGAGCCAAAACGTAAGTACATCGCGGAATCTAATATGAAGTAACTCTTTTTACATCTTTCACCATCAAAACCAAAACACAAAAACAAGACACTCTTTTGCTTTCTTTTCCTCTACATAATTTTATTTTTTTCTAATCCAAATTAATTTAAGTTTAACTCATTAGATTCAGTAATATATTAATTCACATAATATCTTGAATGATTGAGAAGAAGAAAAAGTTATCACACAATCGCTTGAAAAAAAAAAAATTTTGGTCCAACTAGTAGTAATTTCTATTAGGTTCCACATTTTCTCTTTCCATACTGCCCCATCCTTGTAGCTAGATCAAGAAAGAACCTTTGGATCGAGATCCACAACTATGGATTCCAATTATTCTTTTTTTCTTTTTGCTTTCATCGAATATGATCTACTACTCTTATTTGTCACTCGACCATTAACTTCTTCTTTAAAAAAAAAGGATTCCAACAATTCCACAACTACGAAAAATTTCTATTTATACTATATGGGCAAACAATGTAGCACTCTTCATGCAATTCCCCTTATTTAACATTGCTCAATTTAGCTCATGTAAAATCTACAAGAGAAAAAGAAAGATAACCTCCAAACATACATCCCAATGAATAACGAGTCAAGAAAACTCAAATTAGAATTACTTCGAGTACCCACTAATATAATATAGCTGACCAGAAAGTCCTCTTTGGACTAAGAAACATATGAAGAATCACTGGAAAGCTGTAGCCAATGAATAATATATTGCTAGGGATTGTATGTTTTACTTGGTTGTATTGGTTGCCATGGGAACAAGCCACTGCAGTGTTTTCTCCATTTCAGCCTTGATTTGTTGCACCGTTAACTGCACCAAAAGAGTGTCTGGAGTATTACTAACACTCAATGACCTAGAAGGAAGAAACTTGCAGATACCCCACAAAAAACCCTTAAAAGACAAAATAAAAGTACCTCTTCCTTGAGCTGGAAGGATTGCAATTTGAATCGCAAAGCTGATTTAATGCTTGGTGGCAAACCTTGGTATAAAGCATCTCTTGTATTTGGGGGCACCGAACCTGATCGCGTAACCTGATCATATAAAAAATATGATACTCTCACATTTTGTTTCTGATTAGAAATATGTCAACAAATAGCATAATTACACAAATAACTTTTACGCGTCTCGAGAACCTAGTAGTTATAAAAACATGGGTACTAATCCAGAATACCAATTAGTTACAATTTCAGCAAGATTGTGAGACTGTAAGAAGTATGATTCCATTACTTAGGCACCTCTACTGACTAAAGA
The DNA here is from genome assembly GCA_003996215.1 of Jaltomata sinuosa. Classification (NCBI taxonomy): domain Eukaryota; kingdom Viridiplantae; phylum Streptophyta; class Magnoliopsida; order Solanales; family Solanaceae; genus Jaltomata; species Jaltomata sinuosa. The sequence goes on from QJPP01001558.1 coordinate 149,774, forward strand.
AAGAATGCTGATATTGAGAAACACCTCAAATTTAGGGTACTAGAATAACTCAGCTATGCAGCTCAGACTTGGGTGCGGGTATCCGATCTGGGTGCGGATCGAAAGGTCGGATTCTTTGTGACATATATTTTAGGATTCAGGTGTATGGATACGGGTGCTGGGATATGACCAATAAATGTTTATTACGACATATAAAGTAAATATTTCGATTGGTTATAATTGTTGAACTAAAATTAATTAAACATCATTCCTTATAAACACCAATATTTTATTCTTATCTCGCGTGATAGAAAAGAGTTCTCATACTTTATAATATTTGAAAATGACCAGATTCTCATACTTTATATATATAACATAAAACCAAAAATCAAACTAAATACTCAATCAATCTATACTTCTCGGTCTAGAATGTGGTCAACGTACCCAAAATAAGTTGACCAAATCCGCTATGAATTGCACACCCACACCCATGTCGTGTTGACACGGGTGCGGCAGGGATTTTGAAGAGTTAACGCAACATAGAGAGTAAGCATTTCTCATATAATATTCTCATACAATGTATCTGGCTGGTCTAATGAGAATTTTTTTCAGGAGAAATATAACTCTTCATAAAAATAGCTTTGGCAGCACAACTATGGTTGGGTTAACCAGAAATCTCATCTGAACTAATCTACGATCCAGATAAGTGAGTAACAATTGACTTCCAAATATTTACAGGTCCCTAAGACCCCAACATGAGCCATATAAAGCAAGCTATACACGAGGACCGTAAAGTTCGGGTGACAAAGAAAAGATTACAAGCTATACACGAGGACCACAAAGTTTGGGTAACAAGGAAAAGATTACATGTTTTTTCTTGTTTGTTTTTTTAAAAAAAAGCAAGTCAAACATCAAAATTCAAGTCAAAAAGAAAGAAAACGCTTAAAGTTAATGTAATAAGCCCATCTAATAATGATTCGAGATATTCAAAAAGTATAAAAGACTACGAGAAAGTAGGTGCGATAATGAAAACCATGAAAACACTTAGAGTAAGAGTTCAAATGCCTTCTATAATGAATCACGACATTAAAGTACTGCTATCTTCACATGAACAATTCACCTGATCTTGGAGTTCTGGTTATCGATTTAAAATTCTAATTATGATATGAAATTCACAAATTTAATGGCAATTTGAGTATCTTCTATGTGGCAGTTCGTGCAGCATTTGTTTTTGGTCCAATTGATAAACCTCCATTCTTTATTGTGATTTCAGATAGATATTAGAGCATACAGCTTTATGAAATGTAAAAATTGATAAAAGCATATCCATTGGGCTTAAGATGATGATTAACAAGGAAGATAAATGTTTGATATTTATGATGAGAAACAAAAAAAGTATTTTAGCTTTAATGGAGGAATAGACATCGACTTCATTCCACATTCCATTAAGGATATGAATGAAGTCAAAAGATTAAATGATAGTGTCAAAAATGTTGTTTCTATAATAATTGTATGTGCATGAGATGCTTACAAGCGTATCAATCTGAGTAATGATATTTGCGTAATGTAATGCAAGACCAGCAGATCCTAATCTCTGATGGTTGTTTTTTATTGGTCGGTCTCCATCTGCAAGGTTTGGCAAAACTATAGCAATCAGGTCAAAATTTGTACAATTCAGTCACTCGTAAACATAAAATGTAGACACGAAAGATATGATTTAACTCGAAATCTCAGCACCTATAGAATACGAGTCAAAAAAATATTAACTGTTTCGATTGACTTTTGTCTGTTCCTGCCTCATAAAACAAAATATACCCTTCCTAATCATATCATCATATATCATCATATCTATCTATACTATTCTAAAAGTGGGAAGTGGTCTATATACTATTCTAAAAGTGGGAAGCCACTTGGTTGAAAGTCAGATTACAAAAATACTCCTTTAAATATTAATTGACATTATTACCCCTAATTCTAAATCAAAACTCCATATATTGCATTAACTACAACCCCCTAAATTCTAACTACTAAGACTCCTTATTACTTGGCTGTTTTATCTTAGCATGTTCATATAATTTCCCCCAAATTCTAATGACCATAATTCTCATTTATTGGCTGCATTAAACCTAAATGTAACCTCCCATATTCTATTAACAAAAACCCCACGTAAATACTAATAATAGCTATACTAAACATTAGTTTCTCTAATTCAATCATGCAAAAGAATACGAATAGTGATAGATAATTTAATAATTAATAGTGAGTATGTGGTTTAGAGCTTGTTTGGATAAGCTTATTTTAAGCTACTTTTTTTAAGTTGGAAATTCCAGCTTTTAGCTTTTAGCTTTTTTTTGCTATTTTGGCTTAAATTAAGTGTCCAGAAGCACTTTTTTGCCTTACCCAAACACTATAAACAGCTTAAAAGTTGTTTTAACTTAAAAGGCACTTAAAATAAGCCAATCCAAACGGGCTCTTAATGAAATCCTATTACATTTAAAATTATTGTTACAAAATTCATTACTATGAAAACATACATCATGATAATGGCTCTGTAGCCGTTTTTAATCTTTTAGTTTTCCTTTATTTATTAAATAGCACTAATGATGAATTTATATTAAATTTTATTCATTAAGCATCTTATATAAATAGACATCAATCATATGTCTAACCCACACCATTGGATTGATTCAACTCAGTAGATACGTAACAATTTGTCTAAGATTTTTTTCTTTCATTTTATTTGCTCATTTTTCTTGCAGATACATAATACTATGGATATTTTTCACATTCAATGTAAATTTATGCTATTTCATCAATATTTAACTCCTTGTTTTTCATGTTGACCATTAACGTCAAATTAATGTTGATCATGGTGAAAAATTGTGACAAAAAAATGGGGAATTATATCCAAAGTGTCAATTATATAATTTATTTTTGCAGAAAAATTGTGTTTCATCCCTATTTTCTTTGTTGGGATTACTCATTACTTTCCTTTGTTTCTTTCTCATTTGCATTGGTTCCTTTTTATTCATTGCCCGTGTAATGTATGATTTTTTGGTATTTTTTCTTTAGAAATTCAAGCTTGGCTTTGTTAATTCACTATATTGCATAAATCGGTGGAGTATGTGAGCATGTGTCTATAAAATTTTAGATACACTTTTAAATATTTACCATTTTTCTTCTTCTCTTATTTAGTTAGGTCGTTATATATATATTTCAAGTGAAGTTATCTATAAAGGGAAAGAAAAAAGTTTTTCAGAATCCCCATCATGATAGTTTCCTTCCTACAGTTAACGATCATCTAACTTTTTTCTATGTCTTGATTTTCCTCCTTTGTTATGTTGGATTTAATTAATTTTCTATATGTTCTTTTTGTTTATAAAATATTATGTATATTGTACTATTGGTGACTGGAGTACATAGTTGTTGACACATATCTTTTTTATAATTTTTTAAATGGGTTATTTGAATCAAGGCATCATAAAATTGGTAATAATTTTACAGTTTTGTGTTACTTATTTTAAACTATTAAGTAATATAGTTATATATATATATATTATCAACTGAAGTTGCTCGCTTCTCCAATCAAATAAAAATATTAATATTGTATATATTAATCTTGTGTTATAACCCTATAGTTAAATCAAAGTTTCTTTAGGACATGTACACCAAGAAAATCGTCTACAAGAAAGTAGTAGGTACAAATATACTATATGTTCGTACATAATAACATAAAAATATAACACACAATACATTTAAAATTTTTAAATGTCAAATTTATCTTAAATGTTCAAATTTTGCAGGCCCAAAGAATGTCTAATAAGCATTGAACGTCCAATACAGAAATTATTTTAATACATTGATTGCTTAGCTATTTCAACACACACTTTTCTACTGCACTTTTTTTTTACTCCGTACAATGCCCTTTTGACATGAATAAAAAATTATGTACTACTTGCTTGATACACACGTGCAGCGCACGTGTCCAACACTAGTATTATTAAAAGTGGAAACATCTCAAATCAAAAGTTAGATTACCATTTTACCCTTTTAAGAAAAAAATCAACTATTATCCTTTTTTTTTTAAAAAAAAATCAACTATATTCTACATTAATATTGCACAAAAATGTAAAAATACTCGTAATTATGATTTATTTAAGCCTATAGACTCTTCATATTTTGGCACGATGCTTCTTGCCTTCTTCAATTAAAACTGCTTCATCCCACATTGATGATCTTTTGTTTGTGGGGAAAATGATGAAGACCAAGGGTCACAATAATTAAGTAGGAAAATTGATGGGTCTTTTTTATTTTTTGCTAAACAATCTTTAATAATTTGATTCTTTTCATCTTCCCTTACCTAAGGTCCCTACTTAAAGTCACCTAGATAGATAGCGACTAAATGTGTGAAAATGTTCTAACAATAGAAATTTGGCTGGGTTATGCCTGGGGTTGGAGGCTTATAGCCGATGAAGGTCTGCATGATCTAAAACCAAATTGTTGTTGCTGATTTTTTTTTAGTTTCCTGGCATTTCCATACAAACTCAAAAGTATTAATGTCTGGGCAATAAGTATCATTAATAAGGTTGATTTTCCAAAGGATAAGGAAAAGGTCTACCAATAGCATCCCAAAAGCTAAAGAATTGAGTGAAAGCTGAGATGCAGTTGAAGGCATAGGACTCTGCATTTGGAATGGTAGGAAAATCTTGCACCATAGAAGACATAAGAGGGTCATGTATAAGTTATAACCACAATTCTTTTAACTTTGCTGGAGAATTCAGTGAGGAGATTCGTAAATGGTTCGTTTAGCTGTTTAGAGGCTTCAAAAGATGGTTGGAGATGTGTCGGGAATTTCATGGTGGAATTTGGAATTATTGGAGGAGGTGAATAAAAATGTGGAGTTGGGAATTCATGAAAATGGATTTTCTGCATATCTTGAAGGTTTCTTGATTTAGCCTGCTGAACACGAGTTTTGTAGCCAACAAAACAAACTGAAACTCCGTATGAAGAGAGAGACATGAAAATTGTAGCAGCTGGTTAAGATGGCCTTGTGCTAGAAATGGCACTACAAATACAACAACAGATTCTAAACTGCTTTTGCTGTGGCTATCTTTGTGTTGATCATCTGCCATGAATGATGATCTACTTGTCTCCCCTACTCACAAGATTGATTTTTGGGCAAGTTCACTGATCTTATTTGTGTAGATCCAGATCAAGTAAAAACCTTGTTATTCTATGTAAAGTGTTGATAGTGGTGATCGTTGTAAGTGACTTTTTTATTCGTCTTTAAATGTTCTTTTATAATACATTCTTTCTTTATCCTTTTCTTTTTGTTAAATGCGTCCTCTGCTTATATAAAGAAAGTTGTGTAGATTATACTTAAATAACTACTTTATTTAGACTATATATAATTGTATGTGCGGAATAATATTATATTATTATATGTAAATGAACATAAATTTGTCTTAATGAAAGATTAGATATTATATGTAACAAGTATAATGTGTTGATAGCTCTCAATGAGAGACTATTGAGGATAAGTCACATCGATATATTCATACCATTAGAGGCTATATTATCTTAATTAGCTTCACATATTTCTTGCTTGATGGCAAATGAACCGTTCCATTATTATGGATTTTATGTAATGAATAAAATGTAAATGGTAAAATTAGTATTGTTAATTTCAGCATTTCCTATGTAAAAACTCAATTTTCTAAATATATAGAGCTTTATATAATTATACGAGACAAACATGCAACGTACGTTCCCAGAAACTAGTAGGAATAAATGAATCAGCATTATGAGCTGTAATATAAGCATAGGCAATAATATACAAGAACGGATTGTTCTAGCATGACGACGACTTCTGATACTCTTAGTTGCATAATAAAGCCAGATAACTCAATAAATAGTTCACCCTAGATTATTTCCCTTGATCACCACGCATGCATCAGCAGCAGTAACTGTCTCTACATAACAGATAAAATTGATAGGTAACAGTTGGTAAAACACATTTTTACTCACCTAGCGAGTAGCAAGACGTGTTAATTTTCTAGTCTATAATGTAGAAACAAATTATTGTTTACAATTGACACCTAAGCTAAATGTAAACCCAAAAGTCGATCACGATATAGACAGACAACAATGATCCAAGTATCAGTATAACAATTACTCATTCCGATCACCCCCAACATGACAGTTAAGAGTATAACAGAACAAGAATCATGATAAAAAGTTAACTTGAAGTTTCAAATGCATTACCAGTGTTGCCAAATGCAGTATGGATCTCCAAATGGAGGAAGTGGACAATGTCCACAAGCTTTTCCATCACCTTCAATTATGGCAAAACAGATGTCAGTATAGTCAATTGAAATTTGAAAGAAACCTCGACAATTTATCTTAAACAGACCACCCATCTTGTGCACTAAGAAGAAACCACATTACCAGTATTAAATTCAAGAATAAAAGAAAAGATAAAGCAGGACTGACTTGCTACCTCTTCCAATATCTTGGACCAGAGAGACTTCTTTTTCAGACTTTTAACATGTTTCTTTTGACTTTTCAACTCTGCTCTCAAAATTGCAAGGCTATCTCCTGCAAATTCATACGTTAAAGAGGAATATTAGAACAAGAATATAAGAAATCAGTACGAAGAAAACAGATACAAAAGATTAAAGTAAAAGAAGAAAATGCAAGAGTAAACAAAGGGTACTAGATTAAATAACAAGAGTCTTACGTCCTCCACAGAATCACATACGTTAGACTAACAATCTTTACACCAACTAAAAGTACGGAATAGTCTCGACAAACAGAACCCCCTTACACAAGGAAAAACAAAAAGTTAAAAGTAACCACTCCAGAAAACAATGTCCTCAATGCTGTTTAGAATCAGTAAGATGTCTACATACCTATGTGCTAGTTCCCCCCAGAACAAGTCCATTTTGGTTTGAATTAGTTATCAGATTTAATGATGATGTTTTCTAAGTCTGATTGATTCCAATATTCTCCAGCTATCTATGTTGCACGGACTCTTCATCCCTGACGCACCCGTGTCGGCACGACATGGATGTGGGTGTGGCATCCATTGCAGATTTGGTCAACTTATCTTGTGTACTTTGACCACATTCTAGACCAAGAAGTATAGATTGATTGGGTATTTAGTTTGATTTTTGGGTTTATGTCATATATATATGAGAATGTGGTCATTTTCAAACAATATGAAGTATGAAAACGCTTTTCTATTACACGAGATAAGAATAAAATATTGGCGTTTATAAGGAATGAAGTTTTATTATTTTAGTTCAATAACTTTCACTAATCGAAATATTTACTTTATATATCGTAATAAACATTTATTTGTTATATCTCAACACCCATATCCGAACTCGCATCCATACCTCCGAATCCTAATATTTATGTGGTAAAGAATCCGACCTTTAGATCCACACCCAGACCGGATACCCGCACCCGAGTCCGAGCAGCATAGCCAGCTATGACTTTCCTCCATAGAGCTTGCTTCTCTTTTGCAAATGAAGGTGTCATAGGACTTCAATGGCAGCATCAGACTTAAAAGTGGACTTGAGCCAACCAGGTCTTAAACGATGTTCAGAGTATATAGCTAGAAAACAACAATAGTAGCTAGAGTCTACCCATTCAAGATTTCTTCATGAAGCTATGTAGCACCCCATGGAAACCCCAAGCAGGAGTGCTCCGTCTAGGCTCACAATACCTAACATGCTGGTAAGTTCCTAATGATATGAGAAACTGGAGGCAGTTCATTGTATAGAAATAGTTTATACAAACTTTGAGCTAACGCAGATCTTCTGATTTTAAATAGTTAGGTAAAAAAATAGAGGAACTCAATGAGAGTATGTGTGGATAGATGACCTCTCTGAGTAGCATTTGAAGTATCCTCTTCTTGAGCTTTACGACGACAATCTTGTTCAATTCTGTCCAATGCATGCAATTCATGGTACAGTTCCTGGAAAGAGCATAATAGTTACAATTTACTCGAACCAGATACTTCTCTACAATTTACGATAATATAGTGATTGACGGTAACAAAAGAGAACCAGGTATACCACTTGGTAAGAAATTGTCCAAAAAGACCTACTCAGAATCAATGTGGTCTTAGCCAAAAACAGAACCAATTGAAACAACATACTCATATAGGCAATAGCAACAAGTTAGGACTAAGCTTACTTGTTCTAACACGCATGTTAGGTCCAACCTTTACTACGAGTCTTTGTTTTCTGGTTAAAAGTGATTATCCGGGTACGGATACAGTGAGATTTAGATAACCTCTAGTTTTGGAAAACTAATAATATGTCTCAAAAGAGGAATTGTTTAATTAGAATGAATTGGATCATAATAAAGTGGAGTTGATAAAGAGGATTCATATAATCTACTCCAACTATCGGAATTGCAGAGAAATATCCACAAATCTTTAAGCTAATCCAAGGATCATAAATTGAGTGGACATTCAGGAGGAAGTGATGCATCCATACTAAACTATCGAGTGGCAGACCAATTATAGTGCAGAATTTGCAACATGTTTGGAATTAAATGAATGATGTTGGACAGGGTTATAAGTATGCAACTAGGGTGGAAATTCAGAAGGAAGAGATGGAGATATAGAACAAGGGTGGTTCCTCTAGCGCTTATATGGACCATATGGAAAGAACAAAACCAAATAGCATTTGAACAGTTGAAATACTCGTTGTACAAGTCGAGGATCTTTTAAAAGAAATCGGAACACCCTATAAGATAATGAATTATTGCTCTTCATAAAAAATTATGTTTTTGTGTGAGATACTCCACTTCTCTCTATATATATATCGTATAACAGAATACTTCACATCAATAAAAATTACTCCCTGTCCCAATTTATGTGACACTCTTTCCTTTTTAGGCAATCCAAAAAGAATGACATATTTCCATATTTAGTAACAATTTACTCCCTCAGTTTCATTTTACTTGGCCCCTAGACTAAATCAGTTTTTCTTTTTACTAATCCATTTTAGCAAATCAAGAGAGTTATATTACTTTTTCGCCATACTACCTTTAATATTAAATAACTATATAAAGTATTAGTAGTCAAATTTAGAGTTCCAAAGTACCATTAAAAAGGTTAGTTAAGTAAAATACACCTCTAATAAAAGTTTTCTTAAGCATTGTGTCAAGTCAACATCGGACAAGTAATATGAAACGGGGAGAGTAACTTCAATCTTCCCATTTTACCCTTAGTTATCATTCATAGCCACAAAAATTTCTACGGCTTATTCTAGACCACAAGTTTCAAAAGTATTCCTTTTCCTCTTAAACCACAAGCCCAGTCAAACACTCCAGATAAATTGGACGGACGGAGTATAGCTTATCGGGAAAAAAAGAAAATAATGAAACAAATAGGAAAAAATAGGTCAAGAAGTATAGATGCTGAGATGGAACTTACAGCTGTATATTGTACCAAGGTCATTAAATGCAGCATCACAGTCTCAGCTTCTTCTTTTATTTGTTTATGAGGTGTCAATTCTGATTCCAACCTAAATGTAATGGAATGAACTACAGATGATGTGAACATTCATTTTAGAAGTGTTAATAACAAAGCAGCAAAACTGGACTAAAGTTAGTCTTAATACTTCTCAAAGTAACGGTCTAAGTTGTGCCATTGAGGATCTTTGCAACTATTTCCAAAGCGAACCACTTCACAAGAGAATATTTTCAGTTCATCCCTGTCAAATTACAACAAGCATCTCACTCTTGCGCCAAAAGAAATTGAAAGTAGCATGTGATATATGCATATTCACGCAAAAGTTATTTCAGACTCTTTGGCACCTCTTGTCTGCTGCAGCAATTCTGAAGAGCTCATCCATATCTTTTGATATCAACAGCTGCACAGCTTCAGAAGGGAGAACCACCTCCTTCAAATGCTTAATGTTCTCTTTTGAAAGGGAAAACATAAGATTGGCACCCTTGACAATTGTATTTGCAACTTCAAATGCCAAAATGGAAATTTTATTTCCCTTGGTTGCCATGCTGGATGCAAAGCCACCACTTAGGTTTAAATTTGTCATGCTGCTACCTAGAGTGTCCAACACATCTACTGCCTTGCCAAGCCCCACTGTACCTGCTCTGCCCAAAAGTGAACTCACTTCTGAAACCTGTCAAGGAAAATATAAGACAATTAATATTACTCCCTCTGTCCCAATTTTTATGACACTCTTTCCTTTTTATTCAATTCCAAAAAGAATGAGACCTTCCGATATTTGGTGACAATTTACCTTTAAAATACCCATTTTACCCTTAATGAGAATATTTAGCCACACAAAGATCTATGGATTATTTTAGATCACAAGTTTCAAAGGTCTACCTTTATTATTTCTTAATCTCCGTGCCCGGTCAAACACCATTACATAAATTGGGACGGAGGGAGTAATATTTGGAAATATAACCATTAATCTTCATCTTTAGGAAATTAATACTGAATACAACAAGAATTATTGCCAAAAGATGTCCAAGATAATCTTCTACCTACGTGCAAATCATACCACCATCAATACCAAGTAAGCTAAAAGCAGCATTGCAGCATCTTTTTTTAACAACTATAAGGAAAGATGACCAGTGGGATAGTAAGGGGAACAGAAAATAGTCAAATATATGGTGGAACATGAATGAAACTGATAGATAGAGAGAGTAAACCATAGATTCAACTGAGCATTTCATCCTGACTTTTAAATTCAACTTTGGGAATCTACATGCTCAGAAATAAAGTAAGAACAAAGTAGCATTGCAGCATCTTTAGAGAAAAAGTATAAAGACGACCGGGAGGACTTTATTTGAGGGGGAATAGCAAGTGGTCCAATATGTGATAGAACATTACAGGAACTGATAGAGAGAATAAACAATAGATTCAAAAGAGAGTTTCATCATGATAAGACACTGTATTTCTTTACATTATTCCAAGTGGCACACTATGTGGATTCCCTCCATCAGTTCCTGTATCAGTATTGATGGAAGCCCACAATAGACTCATGGTACGTATGGTGGATGGTGGTTTCATAAAGGGACTCTAGGTAGTAATGGAAGTGGAGGAAGCATGGACATATCTCATTTATTGCTCGTCACTGATATATTAATCCTTTGTGGGCTTCAATATAGACCAGTCAATACTAAGTTAAACCTTAACATGGTCTAAACCTATATCAGGACTTTGTATCAGTATACACAAGTCAGAGTTAGTGCTAATGGATGAGTTACAAAACATCCATAGCTTGGCACGGACTTGTAGGCAACTAGCAAAAGTGATTAAAATGCCAATATCGTCTTTGGGGTGCCTTAGAAGAAGATTTGTGACAACCTACAATCAAGAAATTCTAGAGAGGGTGGTGGAGGGAAGAGAATATTTGTCTAAGAGAGAGTAAGTAACACTATTGAAGTCTACCGTCTATATTATTCTCACATAGGCCGCACCACAACTATCGCAGTTATAGAACCTTGTGTGCTCCTTTAACATTTCGTTAGATTTCCAAGACAGTTATAACATCCTCTCTATTATTCTCACGTGTTTCTTTTTCTTTTTATTTCCCTTTTCAATTATTCATCCGACTTTTTTATAAATTATACATTCGCCTTTGTATCTTCATTTTTACAACCTATCCAACATTTGGCCATTGCCAAGACAGTGAAATTGAAATACTTCACATAATCAGAAAAAATGCAATAGGAAAAACACAGCAGCATCAGGCGTAGCCAAAGGAAATAGTAACGAATAGGAGACTACTCACCTTTGCCATGGCAACTTGCTTTGACCTTGTTGATCTGGTTTTATTTGATAAAGCCCTAGACAATCTAGGAATTCCATCATTGATATCATCCATATCAACCCCATGGGAAGCTGCATTCAACTCTGGAAAAGAGAATGCTGGTTCACTTGGTTGCTTTACTGTGCTTTCCCCAGGTGGAGATTGCATAGGATCATTATTTGCCTGTGTGGGCAATCTATGCGACTGATAAACTGTTCCAGCACCATAGCTGAAGTGACCGTTTACATGTGGTATGGAACGACCTGTTGTATTCTCACTAGTGGCTCTTCTAGAGCAAAGGCCACCCATTATCTTATAATGCTTCAACCTACTTCAATCTCGAGGTTTCCATCAACATTTGAGTCAAATGTTTATAAATGCCTTGAGAAACTTCTGCAGCAGAGGACTGATTGATATCATCAAAGCCGCTTGACAATTCTGCGCTCAAATGGGTCTAAACTAGACCAAGCAGATCCTCAAATTCAGCTACATGACCAAATTTACCATGGTTATCAACTTTGAGCATCAGTACTATTTAAGTCAACCGACTCAAACCACAAACCATAACATAAGAACAGAATGTCAAAAGGCACATCTCATTGTCTCAATATATTGACAATAAACAAGCAAAGCAAAAACTCAATTTACAGGAAATACTCACACATTAAACTTCAAAGCATACTCAAACAAAGGAAAGAATGTACAAGACATTAGCAGAAGATTTCAAATAACACCACCATGTTAGTAGATGCCCCACAAGAAACACTACAGCTCAAAGAGCACTACAGGGGCAGATGCAGTGTGTAACTTGAACTATATCTATAAAGTCAAATAATTTTTAAGTAGCTATACTAAAAGTTTGCACTCACTTCCACAAATTAGCAGGAAGCCACTGATACAAAAATCCAAGATCCACCTCTATAACATGAACTATCTAGAAGTCAAAACATGCCAAAATGGTCTTAAAAATCAAAACTTTACCTCATCAGTCAGCAAGAAAACAAGAAAAGAAACCGACACACTCACATAAACAGCTGTATAATAAAGAGGCAAAGCAAGCTTACCAAGTAAGATACAAAGGGGAAAAAATAAAAAGATGATAACTTGGATCTGAACAAAGACACAACAGATTCTAGTAACCCCTTTTTCAACAGGAACAACATACACTTGATTAAGGTGAGAAAGAAAGGGTAATACAAGTGATTAGTAGTTTTTAAAAAAAAAAAATGGTTTAATGGGTGTTGGATTTTTGGAGAGTAGGAGTTGGGGAAGGGTCAAAAATAATGGCAAAGAAGTAAGCAAAGAGACCCCCAAGTCAGACACGATAGAGTAGGCAAAGAGATTTTCTCTCTCTCTCTCACACACACACAGTTATCTATGTTCTTGAAAGACAACAACTTTGTTGCTGCTTTGTTGACTCTCCTCGTTAAAATGCTCTTATCATATTTTAATGAATTTAACAAATTTAGTTGAGTTCAACTTTATTATTCTTAGTAAGGTGATTAACTAATATGAAATCAAGAAGTTCAACTTTATTATTCTTAGTAAGGTGATTAACTAATATGAAATCAGGGAGTATTTGTTATGACACATATCCAGACGTAAATACCATATCCATTTTCTCATAAAACCAGGGAAATTAGATGCAGTTAAATGATTAAATTTTAATAAAAAGTTGTACACATTATGTATTTAATAAATTTGGCGAAATATAAAGTAATTTTTCCCCCAACCACCACGTCCACACCAAACACAAACGGTATAGCAGGCTAGACGCCATCGTGCACTTGATTTGCTTTTGTCTTTTCAATGGTCAAAGCCCCAAGGTAATCACACAGTCCGATTTAATTTATTTGTCTGATTTTAATTTGATATAAAAATTAAAAAAAACAAAAAAAATTAAAATTTATGATTTTAAACTAAAAATACGTAAAATATACTAAAATATTCTTTTAATTGTGGTTTTAACAGGTCAGGTGACTGAAAAGTGATTAAAAAAAAATCTTTTAAGTAAACTAAAAAGTAAAATAAGACAAATAAATCAAAATAGAAGAGTATAATCTTTTCTTTTTTCCCACGGTAATTATTAATTACCTTAAAGAGAGTAAAGAGGTCATTATTACCACAGTGTCATGATTAAAATATTATAATGAGCACCTTTTGCCATAAGTTCTCCATTACCACAGTTCATTTTTTATAATTTCAGTGCCAATCGCCCCCCTCGGAGCTTGCTTTCATGTACAGTATCATATAACTAGCTCACTACATACTTCTTTAGAGAAAGAAATATCAAATACACCTGAACTTATCTCGAAAAGTTATTTTTATACTTAAATTAATCTGACGATCTATTACACACCTATACATATTAAAAGTAAATTTTATACCATCCTACATACTAATGTGGCACAAAAAAAAAAAAAAAATAGGCGTGTTTTTCTGTACTTTTTTTCTTTGCAAAATATTGAATTTTTTTTAAAGATCTCTTCTTCTTCTTCTTTCCTCGATTTCCATGGAAATACCACCTTGACCACCACATATTTTCAATCAATTTAAAAATTAGGCTTTAAATTTATTATTTTTATCCCAAATGTTCAAATTCGCAATGATGTCTCACAATTAAAAAAAATTATCTTTCAATCGTCAAATAAAAAAAAAGTCATGTTATTGCTTAAATTTTTTCAAAGAGAAAATAAAAAAAATGAATAATGACATAAACTAAGAAAATATCTAAAATTCAAAAATAATGGGACTATGATTGATCTTACACTCACCTCTTATATGAACAGATTATAATTTATCTATTTCAATTTCATTTTTTTAAAAAAATAATATGGTGGTGGGTTTGCTAGTGGTGGGTGAAGAAGAAGAAGAAGAAATCGATAATGATAATGGTGATGGGTGACAAAGAAGAATTAAAGGTGATATGTTGGTGGTGAAGAACAAATAATTGGTGGTGATGGTGGCCGGATATGATTTTTCCGGTAAGAAGAGAGATGGAATGGATGAGTTTTAGTGATGAAGATGATATAAATTGGAGGATTTTAATAGTTAATTAGGGATTAACTAGTGTAAATATAATTAACAAAAGAAAAGTTAATGAATAAAAAAAAAGAAAAAAATATAAAATTTATAAATTCTGACATAGCACTAACATGGTATTGACGTGGCGGGCGAGTGTAAAACACCACATATTGTGATAGTGGTGTTATACATCTCAGGGGGTATAAAATTCACTTTTAATATGTATAGGTGTGAGATCACCAGATTAATTTAAGTGTGAAATTGACTTTTCAAGACAAATTCAGGGTGTATTTGATGTATTTTCTCTACTTTTTTATTTATAAGGGATTTTTAGAAAACACATACTTTTCTTTTGAAGGGTAATATGATAATTGGAGTAACTTTTTTTTTTTTTACCTCCCTAGGAAATTTCGTGGTGACTCAAACCGGCAACCTTAGAGCTGAAGGTGAAAAGTGCTTACCATCCGAACAACTCTCGCATGTGAAAATTAACTGTGCAAGGGCATACACTACGATTTCGGGAACATAAGTACAAGAAATTGCACAAAACCTAATTCTCATTTTGACAAGTTTTACACGTGCACCATTTACCTCGTACTAACTACTGATGCATTTTCCAGAGAACCACATCAAATTGCCCACAAATGTTACATGATAATCAACTCACAATGCCTCCTAGATAACCATATCCAATTCAGATGGATAACTGCAAAGTTCTGAATATTCTCAAAAAAAGAAACTAAATTTTCACAAAGGCCAGAGGAAGTGCACACCACCGGGCAAGCTCGAGAAGCATTCACTTAGAGCTGAGTTATGGAAATTGAAAATTAAAGAAAGATGTGAAAAGTTCGGACAAAGCAACAAAGGTACACATGGAATTACAGCATAGACCAGGAATTCGTAGAGCCTGATCTCTAAAAGCCAGTGACACAATCCTTGCAAAAAGGCATGAGTAGAATTAGTATCTCCTCCTGGGACTTCTAGAACGATGGCCATGTGGTGACCTGCAAAGATGAGGATAGCTACATATTAGTCGATAGTTCTTCAACGCAAAAACATTACAGATGTTCCAACCATTCCAACACAGATTTTGCAGTAATGTAGCCAGATTAGGAATTTCATTCTCTATTTCGGAATAAGAAATGAAGATGATGTATCATGAAAAGATGAATATTATCATACAAAGGTTCGGATAAACTTTCCTCTAATTGAAAAGTGAAAATTGACTTAATAGAGAACTAAGTCTCTCGTATGTCAGTAGTCTTCTTACCTTTCATTTTCAAAAAAAAAAATCAGTAGTCTTCCTACCAGCTCAAGAGGAACGAGCTGACTAGAAAATTCCTTATCTACATTATTTATCTCTAACTATTCCTATTTTTCAAACAGAATGGAGGGGGCACCAACAACTAAAGTTGCTACTTACAAACTGACACGTCTGAGCAACCCAAATATTAGTCTGTAGCTTCAACAATTACTAGCACAATGACATTTTGAGAATAACAAAGACAAAGTTACACATCCTCGGATCTTTTTTAAATGGATACATTAGAAACACCTTTAATACTGCCTGACACCACGAAGATAATTAAACGAGGGTCAACATACTTCAGGGAAACAGATGTGCTCTACTTACATCATTGCTGTCATACAATCCTATCTATAGGTTGTGTGTGAGTTCTTCATAATATATAATATCCAACTCCCCTTTTTGCCAAAAAGGAAAATCCCCGACAAGACACGTGTTAGTTTCGAATGGAAAATGTGAAGTGCCTACCCTATATATTTGACAATAAATGGCAACCCGTACCCCACACAGACATATTCCTAGTGTTTTTTTCACCAACTCAACCACTTTCACACCCCTCTCCAAAAGCTAAACAAAACCCCAAACTGCTCTGAACACATGTCCATGGGAGTGTGGGAAATGCATAAATCTTCACGCAATCATATTGTGACCATAATTATGTTAGGAAAACCTAATCCACCCCTACACATGTTCATACAACCACAGCAATCATATGTATATTTGCAAAGCAAACTGCTATCTAATTGCTGGCAAACTTGATGAATATACCAGACGAGAAGTCTGACATGAGTTTGCAGTTTGTCTACTGATGAGGTCTGGTTTTAACCCATTAAGCAAATCCTACTCAAACTTCTGTTTGGCAATGTTGGAACTTTTCTAGTTATGTACTGAGGGATAAGTTATCAAATTTTGCCTACAATATGATCAGTAGGAAAGCTAGTTCAATGATATCAGCTAGGATTAGACCAAAACTAGATTAATGATAAATGGGAATAAATCAACAACTATGCGTACCCTCAGAAAACAGCGGGGGAAAGGGAATCTGAGTGAACTGAAGGATACATTGTCCATTATCTCGCCTGAGAAATGGTGTTATAGAGGTAAAAAGCTACTATAACGTCAAAGACCACAAGGTGAAGCAAAAAAATAAGACAATATTGATCTCGCAAGCTAGCAGCCATTAAAACAAAAGGTAGTCCTAGTAATAGGTGGTTGTCATTTGATTCCACACACACACAACTGACAGCTGAATCAAGGGATACATGGAAATGGGTTGATAAATTTTATCAACAAAAAGCATATGGCGGAGGCAAGTGACAATTTCACTCCTATGGAGATGAAGGCTATACCACAGTTAAACGACATGCATTATAGTCAGTTTAATGCCTTATGTTTTTGGTGTAATCAAGGTTAAGCAAATAGCATAGAGAATTTTACAGATTATTTGAGCTCATGGGGTTTGTACACTTTGTGAAGCTATTATTGCACCTTCCTGGTTCACATTTGCTTTTGCAAAATACTTAACCCCAAAAGTTCACAAGATAACAATTAGGTCATAACAGCTAAGTGGTTGCAAATGTTTAAAAAGTGGTACTTTCAATCTCTGCAAATAATTCTGAGATCCAGATTTTTTTACCCAAGAAGAGAAAATCTATGCTCCTGGAGAAACATTTGCCAACATTTATAGAGAACATTGACTAGAAGTAAAAAAGTGTATCCTTGGTTCGGACAGCATTTATTCACAGCTATTCTACACACAAAATTAAATTAACTGGATTAACCAAGAAGATACCTCCTCCTAGCATTTCTCCTTCTAAAAGGACCTTTGCTAAATGCCCAATCAACATGTATAGTCTGAGTAAGCAGCTCATTCCCATCCATTTCACTGATAGCTCTCTCTGCTTCTTCAAAGTTTTCATATTCAATAAGTGCATAACCCTGTCAAATTGGAAAACTTTATTAAAATGATACCGCTCCAAACTAAGACAAATGCAGGAACTTAACTAGAAACAAATATCTATCTGGAGTCACTCATAATTAACATAACATTGATCCTGTTCTCTTCCATTACAAATTAATCAAGGAATGCTCTAACATAAGTTATATGGAACAAGGAATGTCAGTCACTTACAATTTTTTTGATAAAAACAATTTTGTCATCATCCAAAATCTTTTGATAGGAAAGTTTATTAGATTAAAGCATACAATGGGAATGCAATTCGTATAACAGCATGTGTGCAACCCGAAGAAGCAGCTACACATTCCGAGAAAGAAAAGAGCCAGTTTACCTTGACAAATCCAGAACGACGATCCAGATTCAAATGCAAATTCTTGATCTCCCCGAACTCACCAAATGTATTATGAAGATCATCTTCTTGTGCCTCTTCATTAACTCCGGTGACTAAAATAATCCATCCTTCGATGGCTGCAGAATTTTCCCCCATTAGAGACTACTTCTTATTTAAACCTTTATTAATCTTACTGGTAACCTCAAAAGAAGAAAAAAGGCAACAACATCATCCAGGTCTGAAGTATCATCTATCAGACATTTTGGGATGTTTATTACATCACAATTGCATAACCTGGAAAAAGTCTCAGATACCTAGCATAATTACATACTCCCTCCGTTTCAATTTGTGTGTCTTAGTTTGACTGCACACAAAGTTTAAGAAATAAAGAAGAATTTTGAATCATGTGGTCTTAAACTAAAGATATGTATAATGTACCAAAATGCTCTTTAATCTTGTGTGTCTTAAACATGACATGCCAGGTGGGATATTGAAATTAAAAAATTGCCAAATTAGGAAAGAGATATTCTACTTTTAAAGAGACTACAAAGAAAAGTAAGACAAACAAATTGAAATAGAGGGAGTATTATTTAAGTGCTGGTGACCTAGCAATCAAACAACTGAAATCAGCATATCAGATTCTGTTGCCCGAGTTTTCTGACTACTTCAGCAAGTGGTGGAGACCAAGTTGAGCCGTTGAGGGTAAGTAGGATTAGCTGTGCATAAAGCCAGCTCTCTCCTAAAAGCTAAGCAACAATCACAAAGTGACAAATTGACAGCCGGCTATTAAGTGCTTATTAGATGTAAATATATAGAAATGGTAGGCACTGGGAGTGAGTGAACTACCCGGGGAGAAAGGGGCAACCTCTCTATAGAAGGGAAGGGAAAGGGTTTAAGTAATAACTAGAACCCAATCCAACTAGTTAGCACATCAGCAATGTAAAGAACATGAAGCTGGAGCTTATAGCGCAATGGCAAGAGAAAAGGACCAAACTGCACCAATATGTACATTTAATAAAAAGAGTTTGCCCTATTTCATGATCTTTCCACACTATACGAAAATGAAGACCTTAACTCAATAAGATTCAAGTTGTTCCAATTTTTGTTTCTCGTTATAGATCCTACAAAATTGAAGATAAGTACAAGCATTATTTCACAGTGCTCCTTTCTCTAATCGGTTTTCTTTACACAAAGATGAACAAAACCAACTTCTATAAGAAGTAGATCCTGACTTCTTTACTTGTCTCTTTTCTAGTTCTGCAGCCTTAACACAGTGTCATTCACACAAGCAATTTAACATCGTTCAACTAAACAATAACAGAAAATAAATTAAACCAAAACAGAAAAAATATGTGGAATACATTCAATACAACCATATAGGCTCCTCGTGAAAGAATCTAACAGATAACAGGGTGAGCACCTAAATATTCAATTTTAAACTTCTAAAGATAGATCAAACACTCCTTAAGAGGGCCATTACATTATGTGCATTGCCAACCTACCGCAGCACTTTTTCCTTTATTCAAACAACAACAACATACCCAGTGTATTCCCACAAGGTGGGGTCTAGGGAGGGTAAAATGTATGCAGACCGTATCTTTACCTCAGAGGTGAAGTAAAGAGGTTGTTTCCGATAGACCCCCGGCTCAAGGCAAAATATGACCAAAAAGACGTAATGAAAATACAAGAGATATAGACAATAAACGAACACAACAGATAGTCACAAAACTAAACAACAACAAAAAATACTACCATCGCACTACACGAAACACTAGAAAGTGTTCGAAGCGAAAGAACAGGAAATGACAAGAGAAGTACTACAACTACAAATAATTGCAACCAGACACTACACTCCTACCTACTCGCACGATGCAATCCTACCTACTACCCTTCTACCCTAATCCTTTATTCAAACACAAATACCCAAAGAAAAACAATTATAAGAATAAGCACTTTTTACCTGTTAAAATTAGGATATCCTAAACCTAGATATTCTCTAAATAAAAGTCTCTAACCAGACTAAAACATCTCCTTAGAGACTCTTTAGTCTTTACCCATTACCCGGACTGTCAACCTCCAGACGCAAAATCCTAAAGAACAAAATTATAAGTAACAACCTTCTAACTGTTGATTTATAAAAAATTTAGCACTAGCGTTTCTCCAAGTACAAGTCCCTAACCAAACCAAAAAAAAATCTAATTAATTAGATTAGACGAATGGTCAACCTACTGAAACATTTTCCGCTAATTTGAACAAAAATACATTAAAAAAAAAGGAAGTAGCAACTTGTTTGCGTTGTATAAAAAGATGAGGAAGCGGAGAAACTAACATCGTTCAGGTCCAGGGCCACCTTCGGAGTCGAGAGAATCAAATCTCGCAGCAAGGCGAGCATTCCGTTCAGCTTCAGCAGTCTCTTCACGGAAACCACGGCCTTTGATTTTCTTAGAAGCAGAAGAACCACCGCCGCCGCCTGTAATGGCTGATTTCAGCTTTGGTATGGGTGCCCTAGGTGATGAAGCGTCAACGTCTTCGTCCATCAGATCGTCTTCCTCTGGCTCGAAATCAACAGCCTCCTCCGCGTTCGCCATTTTCGCCGCTGCAGTGAAAAAGAGAGAAGTTTTGGTTTTTGATTCCTTTGTTGCAACTGAATATAATTGTACTAATGAAAGTATATTTATTGAAGCTGTTGCCAGGCAAGAGCTGGGGATTTTACTGGGAGCCGGGAGGGAAGGGTTTTTGGGTCATACGGATCTTCATCTTATCGGGTCGGGTCGGGTCGGTCATTTAAAAGGTATGAAGTTCTTTTTTTTGATTAATAAGAAAATATTTACAATAATTCCATAGTACCAAATTATCCTATTTGACACTCTAGAATATACTAGTACTAAAATGAGAATATCAAGATGAATGCACACTCATATTTCGATGAAATTATAATTGAGGAATGTGATAGAATGGATGAGATTCTTTCATCTTTAATTTTGAGAACAAAGAAAGTTCTACTAAGGAGCATTTCCTCCTTAATTGAATCAATATAAGTATTACAAGTATTAAGGGAATCAGACTACTATGCTAAGTTGCATCCAATAGTGTGGCCTAATAGTTAATGAAGTGGGTTAAGAATCATGAACATGAATTCTTTCCATTTATTCTAGCCTTAGTGAACAGAATTACCTGATACGTAGTGCTAATGGAAAGTGACAGATATCTCGTGAAATTAGTCGAGGTGCGAAAGCTGGCCGAACACTATGATCATAAAAAAAAAAAGAAAAAAAACTACTATACCAAGCTTTTTTGATGTCTACTGTTAAAGTAAATTGTGTACTCTTTACAATTTTATTTGTCATGGTGTATGAATGTGAAACGATAATTTAATGGGAAAATTAGGTAGAATGTCAGCCCATCAAACTTATTTACACCAAAAATAGCCCGCTTTTAAAAAATCATCCATTTATTACATTAATTGACCATTTGGCCATGTTAATTTCCAAGCTTTTCACGGCTTTTCCTTCTCTCTTCTTTCCTTCTTTCTTTTCTAAAGATGTCCAATACCACTACGACCATCTCTGTAATTTTTTCTTAACTCATTTATTAGTCTTCTTTCTTATTCCTTTTCTTGCACAAGTTACTAATTTGAAGATTAAAAAAAACAGTTACACGACAGAAAATAGTGTCACTGTATCAGAGATTCTGTCAACTTATTCTCTTTCATTAATGATTTTTTCTCCAAATTAAGCCTTCTTTCTCCTTTTCTTCTTTCTTTCTTTCCTTCCTTCTTCTTCTTCTTCCTTTATTATATTTTCTGGACAGATTTGAAAAAAATAATAGAAAGAAAAAAAATCAAAAAGGATTGAAAAATCCTAATAAAACTTCATCGTTAATGAAAATTCTGATGAGGCTTCATCGTTACTGATCGGAGCTGAAGATTGTTGGTGTCCACTGGAGTTGTGACATAATACTATTGTTGGAGCTCAAGTTCGATGATTTCGACGGAGCAACGATGTGGGTTTGTCCGTCTGGGTCTCGTTGTGGTTACTGATTGCTTTTCAGTTCATTGGGAGCTTCACCAGACCCATTTCAGCTCCGAGATTTTCATCAACAACAAGCTAATTGAAAGTTATGGAAAATCTGGGATGTTAAAGTATGCCAAAAAAGTGTTTGATAAAATGTGTGAGAGAAACACCTTTACTGAAAATTTAATGATAAATGCATATACAACATCAAGATTGATTTTTGAGGCTGAGGAACTGTTTTACTTAATGCCTGACCCTGATCAATGTTCGTGAAATTTGATGGTTTCGAGCTTTGCTCAATGTGAATTATTTGATTCGTTGATTAAGTATTTTGTTAGAATGCATAAAGAAGATTTTATTTTGAATAAGTATACTTATATGGTTGTGATTTAAGTGCTTGTGCAAGGTTAAGGGACTTGAGAATGGGAACTCAACTTCATGGCTCAGTTGCTAAATATGGATATGTTACTATTCGATAAATATACAATATCAATACATGTTTATATATCATTTATACAATATCAATATATTGCATTACTATTTATACATCATATATACATGTTCATACATTATTTATGCAATATCCATACATTACTTATAGACTATATAACTATTTATACAATATCGATAGACGTTTATACATTATTTATACAATTTTGATACATTACATAACTTTTATACAATATCGATACACGTTTATACACTATTTATACAATTTTGATATATTACATAACTTTTATACACTACCGATACATTACATATACATGCGGCTATTTTTTTTGTAATTTTTTTTTGTGACTAGTTCATTTTTGGGCTATTTTTTTGTAAAGAAAACTTGGCTATATTTATTGTAAACTAATTATTTTATTGTACATATTTGAAATTATCCCTAATTTAATTGCAATAAGCCACTAAATATACTCTTTTTTCAGAAGATATTAATGGGTTGTTTGGTTCACGAACTAAATGCACCATAGAATTAACGAAAAAGGGCCAAAAATACCCTCAAACTATTCGAAATGGACCACATATACCCTCCGTTTTATTTTGGTATAAAAAATACCCTGCTGTCAGCCCAACGGACCACATATACCCCTCTACTTATCAGTCCATTTTAAAAGATGATGTGACAGTTCAACTTGGCAAATACCTTCGAGTTTGGGGCTAAAATTGTCCCTCATCTATTAGAGTAGGTTCATTTTGGTCCCTCAAATATAATCCTGAGCATATTTAGTCCCTTAACTTTACTAAAGTGAAGCACTTTTGGTCTTCCTAACATAATAATGTTAAAAATTAACGAAAAGGATAATTTTCTAACGGTGTAAATTTGACAGTGTTATCTCTTTCTTAATTGATATACATTTTCTTTCTTTCTTGTCTTCTTAATTTTTTAGGATTAATGTAGTAGTAGCTATTTATATTTAAAGACAATACTTTAGAACACAATAATCTGCCCACTCAAAAAAAATAACCATTTTCTTAATTGCAGTAACAAAATGGTCTTAAAATCAGTGGCGTAGCTAGTAATTTGGTGAAGAGTGTGTGAATTTCTTCTTAATTATGTTTAAGAGCGTGCAAAATTAAATATATACTCATAATAGCTAATACTTAACCTCTATGAGTTTGTATTTTACAAGTCACGTGGGTGCCACATGGGTTTAACACTATTATTTTTAAACGGATTTTGTTAGGGAGATGAAAAGTGCTCCACTTTAGTAAAGTTAAGGGACTAAATATGCTCAGAGTTATATTTGAAGGACCAAAATAAACCTACTGTAATAGTTAAGGGACAATTTTAGCCCCAAACTCAATACCTTCCACTTGGATGGCAAATAGGATTTACCCATTAAATTAAACTCATTACCCAGCAGACCCTTTACCCACGTGGCAGTCCAACTATTCCTTTCACTTTGCTTAACTAACTCCTCAACAAAGAAAAGGAAAAGGAGAATCATTGTTATTAATAAGGAATTCTACCCACAACATAGTGCTTTTTACCATTATGAAATAACGAATCAAGCTAAATTACACTATGCTATTCTAACCTTCAGGTGAGCCACTTTTGACAAATATAGTCCTTTCTGTTTCACTTTTGCTGAGCTTTTGCAGATTGAACAGATCCGCGGTCCAAATTGAATAGGTACTAGAACATCATGGGTATAAGCAGTGCAAGAGCAATTGTTAATAAATGGGTAAAGGGTCTGCTGGTAATGGGTTTAATTTAATGGGTAAATCCTATTTGGCATCCAAGTGGAAGGCATTTGCCAAGTTGGACTGTCACGTGGGTGCCACATCATCTTAAAAAATAGGCTGTTAAGTAGAGGGGTATATATGATCTGTTGGGCTGACGGCAGGGGTATTTTTGATACCAAAATAAAACGGAGGATATATGTGATCTATTTCGAATAATTTGAGAATATTTTTGGCCCTTTTCCGTAGAATTAATACAAAGACTGGTCATCATTCATGCTGTAGGAATGCAACGTCAACTTTATCCAAAGCGAGCCAGCAGTACAATCACTTGCTCCATTATTTTTCAGTAATAACCTTTTTCTTAAAAAAGCCTCCGTCTTGAACTGAGTTCCGAAACAGTCTCCACGTCTTCCCAACACAGGGATAAAATGTGCGTACAAATTATTCTCCTCAAACTCTACTTGTGGAATTACAGTCGCTATATTATTGTTGTAACCTTTCTTTTAAACATAATTACTTTAGTACTAAAATAACTAAAGACCTTTTCTAAAAAATGGTTCAGCAAGTACAAATATTCAAGGCATGTGGACCTAGTACCAATCAAAATATTTTGAAAACAGAACAGTTCTCACAATTTAAAGTAACACCACCCTCCAATGCATACATTCCAACCAAGATGTCAAGTTGCCAGTTTCCACAAGCGGAAAACGCAGAAAAAAAAACATAAAAAATTGACGAGGTCCATGAGGCTCGAAGAGAGGAGTAATAGTGCTCGCTTCTTTAAAGTGAAGTGCACTATTACAAAATTAAAAAATACAACATATCTCATGTAATTCCACAAGCGAAGTCTAGAGAGGATAGGTTCATTTTGCGCTCTTTGTTTGAAGAGCTCACTTCTCTTAAGCGCTACCATGAGACAACAGTCCATCGCTTTGCATCACTTAGTCGCGTCAAGCACCAAAGCGATGCCTTCTAATAATAGTGCTTAAATTTGAGAGGGTCAAAGAATCTTACACATTCTAAACGATGTAGACAAGTTCCATTCCATTCTCTTTCCCTCTCTAAAAGCATATACTTCGAAGCAGAAATACAATATACGATATTTTTAACATTTCTGCTTATTTCTACATGGTAAGAACAGTAAGGAACTCAAGTGGACCCAACTGATTTGCTTCTTCAGCACAAATTATTGTTCCATTTCTCATTTGTAAGCAAGTACAGGCATGATTGCAGCAAGGAAGAACCAGTTGCATGGACCTTGTTGGAATACAACACTTCAAAATGGTTAGAAAACTGATTAAGGAAAAGATGAACGGGTGAAATCCAGCTGTAGAAAACAAAGTATTTGCTTCAATGTCCAATTGGACTTCTTGACAGCGAAAAATTGAAAATTACCATTATGAACTCTCTTCTTCATTGGGTATCTGAAATGAGGTCTTCAAGTTCATCGATAATGGCATCATAGCAAAAGAGGTATTGCTCCTGAAATATACAATTAGATTCTGTACAATAAGTATTTAAGAACCTAAGAGCAAAGATTAGATAAGACTTAAGAATGTTGAAACACAGTAGTATAGATGCTGAGGGTAACAAATACCAAAAGAGAAAAGAGAGTGTAGCTGAAAAAATGCAAGACATTTAACTTGCTCTCAAAGTAAAAAACAAGAACAAAAGGAATCTGGGATAAAAAGATTTTGTGGACCTGTTCTTATGGAGGGTGAAAACAAATTGTTTAATTAATACTGTTTGATTAATATGGTTGCACTAAGTAATAATCAAGAAATCGCCTAAATTTCTCGGGGAAATATACATGGCACTTGCTACCCTTTTTTTCTGATAGGGGGACCTGCGACTTTCATTTTTTATAAAAAGGGCACCTGTTAAAGATGCTACTTTAACTAGCCAGAATTATTGCATCGGAAATTATCCACTTATGTAGTAATTTTTTTTTATGACGGTGGTGTCCGGGCCAGCTTGCGCACACCTAGATTGTTCCACCGGGTATCTGTTTGTGAAACATAAGTTATATTATCCATTTCAATAACGAAGAGAAGCTGATGTACCATGGTCTGAACCATCCCAATTCGCTGGGATCTAAAAATGGTTATCGTGTTAACAAGATCTAGAGCAGACATATCTCCAACCAGTATTCTTTGGATGGTATTATGGATTGCACAGTATGTTCCAGTCCTACCAATACCTGCACTGTGTAAGAGAATGAGGTGTCAGGCTTTAGAAAGGATCAATTACAGAATCTTTAAAAGGAACATCTACAGGGATTATGATGACAGAAACCTGCAGTGCACCACAATTGGTCCAAGACTGGGTGGGACACTAGATGTCCGTTTCAGTATTTCACGAACAGCAAGAGTGTCCTTTGGAACTCCATGGTCAGGCCAGTGGGGATATTGAATGTGTAAAACACACAAAGGTGGTTCTTTTGACTGGCAAATAGGAACGAGAAAAGATCACACATTTATTGCCATCTCCCTCATAATATGGGCAAGAAATTAACGTTAACTATATATAAGGATGACAATTGATGGGAGAATTGGGCCACAATTACATACCATTGTGGAAACTACTTACAAGATTGGCAAAATGTATTCATTATCAAAAAAAGAAAAGGATTGCCAAAAAGTACTTCAGAATTTGTACTGCAAAGTGAAAGACTAAGTTTTCTTTATTTCCAACAATAAAAATGTCAGAATTGTGTGATAGATATCCATAAGAGATTGCCGAAATTACTGTAGTACCAATTATGAAACCTTTTCACAGAAGCAAATGCTTAATTCTAACCAAGTAGTCTATTGCCACCTACTACATGGCAAGAAAAAACTACAGCTGCTACAAAAGTAATTAAAACACAAGATAAAATGAAAATAACTAACATTCAAGTTGTCCTCATGTAAGGAAGAGGGGAAACGGTTTTGTCATCTATCTCAAACAGTTTCTCCAGGCACCGAAGATTGTAAAAGGAGGACCGAGAATGCAGGCAGAAAGGATTCCACAGTAGAATAAAGTGCTTCGAAATGAGACTTTGAAAATAGTGAAGGAGAGGTGAGGAACCACCAAAATTGATAATCATTATCTATGATTACTTTAAACTCTTGCTGCAACTAAAACGAGGCCTTGAAACCAGGCAAAAGGCAGGGTTCTTTCCAAGCCAATCAGTCTTCCTGTTTGGTTTAAAAATCAAAAGTATATCCAAAAATGTTTGGTTTATAACAAAACTGGCCACCAGTTCAAGCTAGAAATGGAGTTGCATCAATTATATGCTTAAGAGGTGACAACGAAACAAAAATGACGCAATACTATCCAATTAATTGTTAAAGTAAAACGGATGGTCATCATCATCTGATATTGCAAAATATTCCCCATATGCTGCAATTCCTTCTTATTTTTGCTCTCATAAAAATAGAACCCAAATCTGGGGAGAACTTATGCAAAAAGAGCTATGCGTGCTCATAGAGATTTAAAGAAGGTTATCCTAAAGCCAAGGACACATATTACTGGTGAAAGAAAGTATCAGTCTGGATACATAAAATGGTGCACAAATCAAAACATGTACATCAGCAACAAAAACCCACCATCAAATTAATCAGGTATTAGCTTCAGCGAGTTCCATATCCATGTCCAACATAATAAGATTCTTCATGCTAATTTCCTTGTGTAACACGGACATAGAATATTTTACTAACCTCAATATAGTTCACCTCCAGACATCGCAAAATCAATGAAGTTTGAGTCGTCTTTATCCACTTTGTAACAATACATATATTGCCAAATCTTCTGGGACCACCATCTGCCTGAAAATAATCCCCACACTTGACAATCTGCATTGCATTTTTCACAAAGAGGGAAAGATGAGATAATAAAAATGACGCAAATCACCAGCTTAATCACTTACAAATAAAAACCTACTCGATAAATGCTTAAATTCGTTCAGACGTTGACAGGTTTTACAAAGTGATTGAAAGGAAAGGACTAGTAGCCTCTCTATTTGTTTGCAGAGTTATATATAATCCAGAATAAAGGTCATGAAACAAGGTCTCTATCTTCCTTTTATCCATTTGGCACAGGAAATTGTTTCTCAGCTACTCAGGTTTTAGGAAGATAGAAGGGAAAGAAGAACTTATTTAAGTCTAAATTCCAATCCAAGAAAAACCGCCAAGCCTTTGCACGTTAGACTTCGCTAATCCTTCTGCAGTTCGAATAACCAACAAAATTATAACAGCTTTGAAACTAGAGAAAGAACACAAAAATAAATAAACAATCTGCACAGCTTATTAGAAGGAAAATCCAGGGATTTTTCCCGTGATGGAATATGAACTACATTTGGGACCTTCCCCAACAGAAGTTGATTTTCTGCAAAAGTTATACACTTCCAAGCTTTATATTCCTCACAAAGTCACAAGCTGGTGACCACATAATATCCTTAAGCATCACACTCTAGAGTCTACTTATACCAACTCCATCAATATATGTCCAAGCTCTGAAATAGTATATAGGAGAAACATATCCTACCCAGATAGTTTGACAGTGATGACTATATCAAATTCCAAAAGACCTTAACCCACCACCTCTGGCTTGAGTTAGGGCCAGAAAGGATGATGTGAAAGAATGCAGGTAGCAAATGAGAATTTAATTTAACACCAACCTGTTTTTATTTTTTTGAGAAGATAAGCAGCATATATATTGAAAATACCAACCTGTTTGTTCCTTTCTGTATATATTATTATACACATAGAGGCGTGAAATAAAGATTTCCAAGACAGTATGAAATTGCTAGATCTAATTACAACAAAGGATAACATCAAGAGATGAAAAAGGCAGAAAAGTTAGTATTTTACCTATGAAGCAAATTTTGGATCAGAACCCTTGTTAACATTCAATGATTACCTGGTAACTTAAACAGTTGAATACCTTGTAATTGTCAACCAACTGTGTAAGCATCACAATTACAGGACAGCGATGCTGGATTATCATTTCCCAGAAGTCTTCAAAAGTGTGTGGTAGCGGACCTTGTGTTGCAATAAACTGAGACACGCTTTCGGATATCTACAGCAAAAAGGAGCATTATAATGCTCATGAAGCAGATTGTTGGAAGAGAGCTTGACATTCCAAGAGAGTATGGGAACAAGTAGCATGGTTAACTAATTTCAAGTGATGGATGTAGAAGCCTACCTTAATGAAGCTTGCATTTATATATCCCCTAGCTGATGGGTCCAAAACAACCCTGTTATTGTCAACTGAGAAAAATGAAGCTTGATATAATTATTCACAAAGTTATAATACAAAACTTCAAAGTCAAACGAAAATGAACAGAAACTGATCTGCATACATGGCAGAACATCAGTGTATCGATTTTTGCTAATGTTTACGCTGTTCAAAGCCGCTGAGCATCTACTCTTCATTTCTGAAGCTCTCATCCTAGTTGCCTGAGTCATAAGAGATGTTGTTGGAATTCAGGATAACATCATGCTACGTGCAGAAAGACATGATCACAACAAATAAGAAGCAAAACAAACAACATCATGCAACAACAATTTTCTCAAGACATAAGACAGCTGTCCTTTGACATAAATTTAGCTCAACAAATCTGAATTTTTAATAATTTTCAAGTTCATTTATCCTGTCTACATCATTTTAAGTGGAGCCGCCACCAACATCATCCACCTGAAACATCTTAAAAAGGATTCTTGAGATTTCTTTTTGGATAACTAGATATAAATGAGAGCGGGAAACACTACATAGATGAAGCACCAAGGGTGTTGCCCATTGGTCAATAAAGTGGATTGAACACCATGAGGTCTCAGGTTTAAGTCCCAACAAAGACAAAACACTATGTGATTTCTTCCCACCTGTTCTAGCCTTGGTGGACAGAATTACCTACCTGTTGCTGGTGGGAGGTGGAAAGTATCCCTTGGAATTAGTAGAGGTGCGTGCAAGCTGGCCAAGACACCACAGTTATCAAAAAAAAATAACACATAGATGAACCTAATCACCAATGGAGCTACTCAATATTTACCAAAAACTATTGAAAGGTGTTATTTTGCTTCATATAGACACTTAAGAATTAAGACCACCTAACTCCCAATATAACTCCATTTTTTCTCTTCCGAGTTGATACTTTGAGTGAGGCCTTTCAAATTATGTTCCACATCTCAAGAAAGTAATAATTTTAGTCTCCTAAATGTAAGGGCACAACTAAGCGACTTGATCATTAGAAGAAACCTACAGTGTTGGGAGATGGGTGAGTTCCACAACCTATTGGAACTACTTTAAAAGCAAAACATCACTCCAACAGGTAAAAGTTCTTGATTATGAAATACGCAAACATGAGGAATTTTTGGATTTTAGTACTCCTACCACAGACTATTAAAAAAAGAGAAGACATAACATTCCCGCACATCTCAGTCTGGATTCCTAGAGCTCTGATGAAGGTATGTTTTCCAGTGACCGCAAGGATAGTCATCCTTACCGCAGAGAACTTGAGCAACCGGAAGATAGGACACAACAGCTGGTGCTATATGTGCAAACAATCCTGTGCAGATGTAGATCACTTGATCATGCCTTGCCCACTAGAAAGCTGATTATGGTGGGTAGTATTGAATCATAGTTCAGGGTGATGCCAAATACAGTGAAAGATCTCATGTTCAGTTGGAGCTTTAGATCTTAGAAGAAAGAAATGGAGACAGAGCGCGGATGTAACCTGGTCTGTCCTAATGTGGGTATCAGAAGAGAAAGGAATGGAGTTTTTGAAGGGAGAATAATATTGTTATAATATGTTGTTCATAGAGAACCGTATTTTTGCAAAACTTCTCTACCTTTTGTATACCCTAGTACACTGGGAGCTTTCCCATCACATCAATGAATAATTACTCTATGAAAAAAAACTAATCCTTTTTTGACCAATAAAATAAATTCTAATTCTAATCCTCTAAGCATGATTTCATACAAGAAAACATAAAGAATGTTAAATGAGAAGCAACAAGTTCTGGATTATCATATTAGCATAAGATAAATGGACCGAGGGGAAGAATGCTGCAGAAATTCTATCTCAAAAAGAGCAGTTTGCTGAATCAAATTACTTTTACCAATCAAAAAAAAAATCTATCTCAGAGAGACATTAATTGTAGTGAAAAGATGTACAAACTCAGAGAAAAGGCTAGCTATATGGTATAGAATGTAGAATCATGTAAAACATACTAGGACACATGCTAATTGCTAAGAGCCTAAAATTGTTATTGAACACAGTAGGAGATGTTTTAAAATAGCATATGTTAGAATATTGGAAGCGCTAAGATTTCAAGTTAGCTACTGTCCCAAATTTTTCTATCCATCAACCAGTTAACTACTTCTCGATCCCTAACTACTAGTAGTTGGCTCAATATCAATCGACTTAAGTCTGTTTCATATGTCACAACGAATTTAATCCCTAAAACATTCATGATGTTATCACCAAGTTTAGGTTGGCAGTCATCCTATAAAGAGTAAATGATTTTCCTTTTTTAAACAGCATGACAGTAAAAATCCAACTAAAACTCAAACAATTTCCCAACACTTTAATCAGTCAATCAATCAACTACGTCTTAATCCTAAATTAGCTGGAGTCCACAAGATAAATCCTCTATACACATCCCGATTAATATGACCCATTTAATATGTTCCAGTGAATTCTCTGTTTAGAGCATTCACACTACCGCAATTTTGTCCAAGAATTGAAACACCTATGTGAAGAAGAAACATTGAGAAGTCCAATGGCACAGCAATTCATTCTCAGCATAAAATCAGGATGTCACAACTAATTTAATGCCTAGACCAGTCATGATGTTATCACCTAGTTAAGGTTGGCAGTCATCCTATAAAGAGTACATGATTTCCCTTTTTAAATAGTACGCTGGTAAAAATCCAACTAAAACTCAAACAATTTCCCAACACTTCAATCAGTCAATCAATCAACTACGTCTTAATCCTAAATTAGCTGGAGTCCACAACATAAATCCTCTATACACATCCCGATTAATATGAGCCATTTAATATGTTCCAATGAATGTTGTTTAGAGCATTCACATTTCACACTACAATTTGTCTGAGAATGGAACCACCTATGTGAAGAAGAAACATTTGAGAAGTCCAATGACGACAACAATTCATTCTCAGCATAAAAAGACTTGCCTTTTTTTTTTCTTTTTCTTTTTTTGATGACCATGGTGTCCGTGCCAACTTTCACGCACTTTGACTAATTCCGTGGATACGTGCCACCTCCCACCAGCAACAGGTACCAGAAGACTTGCCTTTTCTTATTAATACGACCGTGAATATCTAACTAAACAACAAATAATCACCACAATTCAATCAACTAAGCAATCAACTACATTGTATTACTAACTAGTTGAACTTGTAGTATAAATACTTTATATCCATTCTGCTCTATTTGGGTCCATCTCATACTCACTCCATCCACTTTAACTTGTCAACAATAATAAAAAATAGATGTCCAATTTTACTTGTTCAGTTTGGGAAATCAAGAGATAATTTATCACTTACTCCCCGGTCCAACTTTACTTGTCCACTATTGACTTGACACACTTATAAAGAAGCTATAAATAGAAGGGTAATTTTACCATATCACCCTTTAAATATAATAAATACAATATCTTGAAAAAATAAATTGGGAAAATGACTATAGTTAATGATAAGGGTAAATTAGGAACTAAGTGTTAAATTATCTTTTGATTTTATAAATTGGACAAATATTGTTGGACATATATTTTTAGTAGAGTGGACAAGTAAACATGGACAGAGGTAGCATTGACTATAATTACTTTCCAATGCATTTCCCAAAGCATTGACTTTATTATATTCAAAAAGTGATATAGTAAAATTATCATTCAATTTATTGTTGCCTTAGGAGTTGTGCCAAATCAAATACTGGACAAGTAAAAATAGACTGAGGGAGTACATCGCAAATTCAACATTTAGAGCTTTCATAACACACTCCTCTTATATCAAATTGCGCCAACATTTAATAATAACAATTAAAATTGAGAAAGAAAGAGAGTACTTATAATGCAAGAGAGGGACCTGCAAAGTCATAAACTCTTGTCGGATTTTTTCGGGAGCAGAAAACCTCTTGTCCTTGAAGAGTTTGAGTGCTTCCAAGCAATAACGATGCTGATCAGGTGACAGAACGACTCTCTTCGGAACTGAATCGTCGGAGAGATCGAAAGGCTTGGTGGCCGACGACGACGACAGGAGTTTACCGGAAGTAGCCATCGCCGATCTCCGGCTCCGATTTCGACTGGAAAGTCCGCTACCCGTGGCTCCGGATTCGCCTTTTTTATTGTGCCTTTGTCTTGTCTCACTCACTACTCACTACTCACTACTCACAAGTAACACATGTTTTCAATTTACGTGTCACAGCAAAAATAAAATTTGTGATCTAAAATACTATTTAATTATTTATATGATGACTATAAATAATTTTATTATGAATAAAAAAAAGTTATATTATTTTCGTAAAAAAGTACTCACATTTTTTTAGAACAAATAAAAAAAAGTTATACAAATTGAAATAAAGGGAGTATTTGTGTATAGTTATAAAAAAAATTGAACTGTTTCATCATACAATTCGTTCGAGTTAGCTAATACTTGCTCCATTTTAATTTATTTGTTTGATTTTAACTTGACATAAAAAAATTAAAAAAAATTGAATTTTGTGATTTTAAATTATAGATATATAAAATCTATTATAATATACTTTAATATTATTTTCTTAAATATGTCATGTGAAAAAATTAGAATAAAAAAATTATCAGAAAAAAAGAGATTATTTTTTTTCAAACAGACTTAAAAAGAAAAACGAAAAGACAAATAAATTGAAGAATAACAAGTAGTGCTGAGTACTCATATGAGTCTCAAAATATTTGTTGTGTTTTTTATTTATACCTTTCTTAAGAAAATATCAATTAGAATTGGTGTTTGATTATTGCATTCTTATTTATATCTTAAGATATAATTTTTCTTCATTAAATATTTACTTTATTTATGTGTTATAACTAAGGTATTTAATGTTTTCAATAATAACTACTACGTACTAAAGAGTAAAATGAGGGAAAAAAAATTTTTGTCTTGAACTTATAAAATGACAAGTATTTTAAGATAAATTTTTTTAATTGGGATAACAAGTATTTGAGGCAAAGAAAGTATATATGATGTTTTTAGGTGTTTAAACTGATCTTGTAAAATATTTAATTACGTTCCATCAAGTCTCTGTGCACATTCAATCTTTCCTGAGAAAAAAGCATTTCTTGTCTTTTCTTATCTGTAACTTGTTTGTCTTTATTTATAAAGGAAGGTTTTTTGCAAATGAGTCTCGTATTAGTGTTTGAAAGTCGAATAAAATTATAATATAATAGAGTAAGGTTTGAGGCTCACTATCATCAAGCAAGAACAATCGGTTCTTTCCACAGGAGTCACCATTGATTTTATTTATTTTTATGATAAATCAATGTATCAAAATGCAATCTGAGATCTTATTTATGTTTGATACATCCGTTTACAATATTCACATTTGACTTTCATCTCGATAGATGTATTATTATACATTTTTTAATATTATAATAGTCTTTTTCATAAAAAAAGAATAAAATAGCAGCTCAGTGCACTAAGCTCCTGCTATGCGTGGAGTTCAAAGAGATGCATGAGCAAGTTGATCAAATACTCCAAACACGTATGTCGCTCATAATAGCTGGCTTACCTAAATCTCGTAGTAGACGTGACTCGTCAAATAATGACAAAAGTCTTACTTAGATTTATTTTCAAGTCTTTTACATTAGACACGTTGAATTGTTTATTAACTTTAGATGAATGTTATTATTTATAAAATAGCTACTTCTTTTTATTTTATTTAAGTTTTTTAGATTTTTCAAAGCTTTAAATTAATATAGATATTTAAATTTTCATTTTCAATATTGAATTACTAATTGGTTAGTAATATTTGCTAACAAATTTTAAATATGCTAGTAACCTTTCTAACGAATTGCTAATGATTTTTTTTTGTTACTAACGTAATAATAATCATATTAACTAATGAATTTAAAGTTTGTTGGTAAATTACCAATAAATTTTTTTCGTAATTAAAATCACTAACTGATTATCAATGTAATTTAAAAATAATACTATTGAATTTATCAATCAAGTTGTTATGTTTTAGTATAGTTGCTAACGGAATATCAATGACACTTTTTTCGTTATTATATCTATCAATTGATTACAAATAAAATTTAAACAATAAAGAATCAAATTTACTAAAAAAAATTTCATCCGTTAGTAAAGTTACTAATGCAATATCAATCGAATATTAGTTAGCATATTTACCAACGAAAATCTTAGAGTCAAGATTCACAAATTGTCAATAATTTATTTTGTTATTTACCAACTGAATTTTAGTTAGTAACGTTACCAACGAAATCAAAATGATTGGCAAAATTTATCATCGAACTTTTTAGCAGCAGATCAATATCCGTTGGCAATCCGTTAGTAATACAATTTATCAACTGATTTTATCAATTTACCAACGAAATTTATTGTTGATAATTCAGGGGTTTCTTATAATGACTTACATAAAGTACTGAAATAAAAATCAAAATGATACTCTGGTTATGAGCTACTAATTATCTTTAACAATTTTAAACTTCGTGAGTATGAATTTTTCTTCCTTGTACTTTTGTGATGTCTCAACAGCTCGTTCATACTTTCAGCCCAATACCTCATTGCGATTTCCACAGTATATGTTAGCAACTGTGTGAAAACCAGTTAGGAGTTATTTTTTTTTTTTATTTCAACAATAATATTTCTCACATGAGCAAAAAGGAAAGCTATATCACTTCTTTTTTTAAAAAAAATAATAATTATATTTTCTACAGTTAATGCTCAGAAATCAGAGGACAACAAATAATCTAATAACTATATATGGACAAATGAAATTATTCACCTGAAATTTTTTGAAGATGATATCATCATCAAATGAGATATGACTTCGATATGCATAACAGTTGTAAGAGCAACGTTTGACTAATTCATTCATTCAACAAAAATGAAAGACAAAAGTTAAGACTTTATACTAGGACAATGAGAAACAAAGCATGAGTCAAATAGTGGAAGAACCATAAATTTCTTTAATTTTGAAGGAAATGAAGTGACCCAAAATTCTTTAATAAATAATAACACTGACGGATTCTTTAAACTTACAAAGTGGCAACACAAATTCTGTGCAAGACTGGGTAAAGAACCATCAAGAAGGAGGGTAGTTTAAGCTACTTTATCAAAAATCAAATTACATCGATGAATTAGAAATAGGTACAAATTTAATTTAAAATAGCAGTGAAAAAATCATGAATGAAAAAATTATAAATATTCAATTATTATTGTTTGAATAATATTGAGAAATTTTTTTACAAAAATTTGTGTTTAGATAGTTAAATTTTCTGGGAAAAAAATATTCATGATAGTTAAAGATATGAGAGTGAAAATTAAAAATTGAACGTACTTGAAATACTTGAACATGAAAATATTATTATGTAAGTTCTGCTTGAAAAACTTAAGCAAATACCAAACTTCAAAATTTATTGCAAATAAAGTTTAAAAATTTCACAAAAAAAAGTCAGAAACACTTCAAATATTATTTTATGTTGATATGATTCGAAAGCCTTCCCAATAGCATAAAAATTCTAAAAAACATGATGTTATCAAGTAACACTATCCTCACAGATATTTTTTCAATCTATATGTATATACATTTGCAATCAAAATATTATGTATCAAGTGTATCAATTTATATCACACTATCCTTAAAATCATATCCTTTGAACACATATGCCTATAGCAACTTGCTAATCATTTTTTTTCATTAAAAATTGTGTGCGATCGTTCATGTCATGATAAGCATAAAACTGATACCTCATCACCGGCTAACAATTGTAGTTTATCTTGAGAGAATTTCATGGGATTTTGAAGTACATTCGATCATCACTCTGAACATTCAATGGAACCTCAATTCTCATGGCCATGTCAAACCTCACTGAAATAATACTTGTGTCCAAAAATCTTGTTACAAGAATCAAATCAGTCTTCACCGCATTTAAAAAATCGTGCTCATAATTTTTAATTAATGTAAACTAACTCTGTCAATCGGGTCGGGTCAATCTGAAATCAAATCGGATCAATTTAATTTTAGCCCGGATCAGACCAAATCGGTGTAAAGGAGGCTGGGCTGGACTGTTCTACCTATTGGGATCAATACTGACCGATTTACTTTTTTTTGATCGGAATCTAAAATCGATTAGCTCGATACTCTTACATCATGAACAATATCGATTAACCCATATCGGTTAGTCCGATTACACTTATAGTCTATAAATATTATTATTGTTGGACACTTATTAATAACTAATAAGTAATAACTAATAATAATTAGAACATAAATATTAAGCATTAATTATTAACTAAAAAATTATATTTAATAAAATATACTTCTAGAAGTTTTTTTTAAGTATTGAGTATTGCTTATTAAAAAATATGTAGTCGTTTAAAATTTTAAGTTTGTATATAATTAATAATTATTTTTTAAAATAATAATATTATTTTATTAAAATTTGGTCCGAACCGACCTGGTATGACCCGGACCCAGACGAATCACTTCTAACCCATTTTAATTCGAATCGGTTGAACTCGATTATCACAATTCGAAACTCAACCCGATTTTCAATTCGATTGAGTCTATTTTTCATTAAATCGCTCCAGCTCAATCCGGCCCATTGACACCCTTAATGTAAACAGAGTTTCTCAGAGGGTTTACATATGAGATCGATAACCTTTTAGTATGAACCAGTCTTATCGATTCAATATTACCGTTCGAGTTGACAACAACCTGTTGTATCAATATTAGAGGAGCATTTGGTTGAAGAAGGCCTGCAACAGCGGGTTGTCCAAGAACGCCGGTCAGATCACCAAAAAAAGTTAAGAGGATGAGCGTAAATTATCGGAGGTATGATAGGTTGTCCAAGAGTGCCGATCGGATCACCGAAAAAGAGTTAAAGAGAATGAGCACCAACTGTCGAAGGTATGATGGGTTGTCCAAGAACGTCGATTGAATTACCAAAAAAAAGTTGAAGAGGATGAGCGCCAACTGTCGGAGGTATAATAGATTGTCTAAGAACGCTGATCGAATCACTGAAATTTTTTTGAAGAGGAGCGCCAACTACAGGAAGGATGATAGGTCGTTGAATAACTCCAGCCGGATTTTGAAGTGGATGAGCGCCAACTGCCGGAGGTATGATGGGTTGTCCAAGAACGCCGATCGAATCACCGAGAAAAAGTTTACCGGCGGGTTGAGCATTTATTGCGGCGTTTCATGCCTCTAAATTGACATCATCATTTGGAGGTACACATTTATTAAATCCAAATTGATGAACTCGTCCTCCGACGATTCAACCATGGTATTAATCAAGAAGAAGAACACTGAAAGTAATAGAATACAAAAATATTATAGGGTTACTAGATAATACGATAGTTGTATTTTGAAATATAGCAAATATGAAAAGACTGGCATATTTATATTTCGTGTTGAATATTGAGTATTAACATAAATACCCGAGAATATACAAGTATCTGTGAATATAACAAAAAAAAAACGTATTGAAAACACTCCTAAACTTGGCGCGAATTATTACTTTAGTCCCCGAACTATTGACAGCCTTAAAAACACTCATCTACTTGATTAAGTGAATATAACAATTAAATAAGAGAAAAAGATTTTTTTTCTTTTAAAATAAATTGATTTTTTTTACTCCATTCCATCCCCTACCTAGTACCCCATCCCCACCTCCCTCCTAAGCTTTAAAAAAAAAAAATTAAAATAAAATTAATTTTTTTTCTTACCCTCTCCCCCCTCCCCCCCTCCTAATTATTTTTTTTAAAATTTTGTATTGGATATTATAAACGATTTTAGGAAAAAATTTCTACTTACATATCGAACACAAGAAAATAAGTAAGATTTTCTTGTAAGTAAAAAATATTTTCCTAAAATATTTTTTTTAAAAGAAAAATAATTTTTTTTTCTTTAATTGCTAAATTATTAGCATTTAATTTTAATTTTTTTTTACTATATATATCTATGTGTATGCCATATCAGCAAAAAATTTCATATATACACATATGTGGCATACGAGGGGTGTTTTTAAATTTACTTAATCAAGTAGAGGGTGTTTTTAAGGCTGTCAATAGTTCGGGGACTAAAGTAATAATTCACGTCAAGTTTAGAGGTGTTTTTAATATTTATCTCAAAAATAATAATTGAGTTTTCTAGATGAAAGCTATTTTATGTTTTTTTATATATGATGAAGAGGTTATATTATTTTTATTTTCATGTGTCTTGATTTGTTGTCAAAAATACCTTTAAATACAAATAACTCTATAACGTATAAACTCAAATAATTTTTAAAAAATGAAAAATTATGGATCAAAATAAAACTCTAATGATATATAATAAACAAAAGCAAATGAAGACGTTTAGTAAACATCAAACTCTAAATTAAACCTCAAAGTTCAAATTTTGAACTCTTTACTCCTCTCAAATTTAAATCTCAATTCATACAAGTCTAATGGATAATGAATAAGTATATCATAAATTAATTCGTGTCAATTATCAATAAATATAATTTTTGCTCAAATACACCATCTGTAAATAATCAACTACTTGATATATATAAATTAAACTACTATTTAAAGTATATCATAAATCAACTAGTGTCAATTATCAACATATATGATTTATGCTCAACTATATTATTTGTCAATAATCGATCACTTGATATATATAAACTAGACAACTATTTGACTAAAATAAATAAATAATCTATAACAAATCATAGAAAATATAGACGTCTAGTAAACACCAAATTAAAGCTTAAACTTCAAACTCCTTACTTCAAACCTCAAAATCTCAGTTTGCACAAGTCTAATGGACTATGAATAAGTATATCTTAAATTGACTGATATTAATTATCAACAAATATGATTTTTGCTCAACTAATCATTTGTCAATTATCGACTACTCTACATATATAAACTAGTCTGCCATTTTAAGTATCGAAATCGACCTTGTGAGCAATCTACAATTGACCAATAAAATATATAGACAAGTACTTGTATATGCCTAAAAAGGACTATAATTAATTAAATTAAGAGAATTAGTACAATTTAAATATTGTAAATTTATGACTAAACATTATTTGAGAGTCCATATTGATTTTGAACATGATCAAATGAGTCTTAGGTCATGCAATAATTCTAAAGTACTAAAATATGATTAAAAAGGATAAAATTCAATAAATTAAATTAAATTATGTGAATTAACATCATTCAAACATTGTAAAACAACTTATATGGTTTTATGAGAGTCCACAACAATTGAACACATGATCATATATGTTTTAGAAAAGTAATGTTTATGAGTGGTCTTAGGACAAGTAATGTTTCTCAAACATTAAGTTTGTTTTGAAGAAGTGATTGTTACAGTTCTTCCTTATATCCTTTTGATCATATATTCAATTGGCGTGGACTCACATATAATGTGATTAAGTTATTTTACAATGCTTGAATGATGTTAATTTAATTTATTTAATTATATATATTTTTACTCATACTATTGATGGGCTATATATTCATATGGTCGATGCTAGACTGATCAAATGTGCAAGTATAAATAAAGCTTCTACTGTAGCATAGACGAGGTGGTTTAATGTATATCTATATTGACAAGGACTGATATATGATTATAAAAAAACAAAAATTAAATAAATTAAATTAACTTATGTGAATTAACATCATTCAAGCATTGTAAAATAATTTAGATGGTCCTATGGGAGTCCACCACAATTGGATATATGATCAAATGGATCTTAGAACAAGTATTGTTTGTGAGGGGTCTTAGGACAAGTAATGTTTGAGAACAAGTAATGTTTCTCAAACATCAAGTTTATTTTCTGAGGAAGTGATTGTTACAACCATTGCTCTTCCTTATACCTTTTTGATCATGTATTTAATTGGCGTGGACTCACATATGACGTGATTAAGTTATTTTACAATGTTTAATGATGTCAATTTAATTTAATTTATTTATTTTTACCTTTTTTAGTCATACTATTGATTGACTATATATTCATATGATCGATGCTAGACTAAACGAATGTTATAGGATGTATAACGATCATAGTCGATTATAGACTTTGTGGTATATTATCAAGTGTTTAATTATAAATTTGTCATTTTAATTTCTGTCATTTTAGACATACAATGTGATGGTTTATAATACACAATTAAGATTGATTTTATATTACGAGAGTCTATAATTGATTATTTAAGAACAATTAATTAGTGGGGAAGATTATAGTACTGGTTGTGATTTCTCCGATTACAGCCAAAAAATGAATCAAAAATAGCCTGAAAAGGTCAAAAATCACCGAAAAAATAAGAGCTCAAATGCACAAAAATGAAGGAGAAAATGGAGGTTGGTGAAAGAAGATTTGTATTTATTTTTTTTAATAAAATTTGTTATATATATATATATATATATATATATATAATATTTTATAAAACTTTTCAACTGAGAAACTAAAGTGTATTATTTAAAACTTGTGTGTTAGAGTTGTAAGATTTTAAACTTTATTTGATGATGACATAAAAAGTGGACCTTTTGCAAATTTCTCAAGACTTCTATTATTTTGTCAAACTAAGTTTTCAAA
This sequence comes from Jaltomata sinuosa, assembly GCA_003996215.1. Taxonomy (NCBI): domain Eukaryota; kingdom Viridiplantae; phylum Streptophyta; class Magnoliopsida; order Solanales; family Solanaceae; genus Jaltomata; species Jaltomata sinuosa. Next base: position 192,191 of record QJPP01001558.1, read on the forward strand.
GTGGACCGTTTGCCAACTCTCCCTAAGTACCTTCATCCTTCAGTCAAAGTTTAAGTTTTGGGCTAAAATGATCTCTTATTTATTAGAGTAAGTTTATTTTGGTCTTTCAAATATAACATGAACATTTTTAGTCTCTTAACTTTGCTAAAGTGGAGCACTTTTGATCTCCCTAACATAACAATATTAAAAATTAATGGGAAGGATAATTTTTCTAACGATGCAAATTTGACAATAGAGAGAAATATATCAATAAAAGAATATGGGAATGCATGCCAATATAATTTCACAATTTTATAGGAAAAAATAACACGCTAATAATAATTTATATTAAAATCTTACATTTTTAAAATCAAGAATTAAATTTACCAGTGATGAAGATTTTCTCTAGTCTGTTAGTAATTTCTTCACTGTCTTGATGTTGAAATAGAGAAAACGTGAAGATGTTTATTTGATATTTGAAAAATTAAGCCGAAAGTCAATTAACATAAATAAACACTTATATATAGAAGAAAGAGAAAACAAAAAACATAAGATCAAGAAAAAAGAGGCAAAGTTTAAAATGAGTTTGTATTTCACGTTTGTATTTTACAAGTCACGTGAGTGTCACATGAATTTAGTACCGTTACTCTTAAACGAGTTCTGTTAGGGAGACCAAAAGTGCTCTACGTTAGTAAAGTTAAGGGACTAAATATGCTCAGGGTTATATTTAAGGGACAAGAATGAACCTAATTCCATAGATAAGGGATAATTTTAGCCCAAAACTCGTATTTTTACAAGAGGCTATTTTCACAGCTCGAATCCATAATCTCCTGGTCATATGACAGTAACTTTATCAGTTACGTCAAACTCCTGTCGCCATGAAAAAGGATTGAAAGGAAAAAATAACAAAATACCTAAAAAATACACTGACCTTTTACATGCAGAAAGGAAATTAAATTTCTTGATTGATTAGGCTTATAAATTAGCTGATCTTTGTTTTTTTTCCTTATGCTTCTTTCTTTTGCTACTATAACAAGAAGGAGGAATATTTAGCTAACTAGAAACCAAAATCCATATAACAATAAGAGAGATCAAGTTTCTAGTCAAAATATATTCTCATGAAAACTGCTGAGTTCCCTATGCTTACTAATGAAAAAAGTGAACAGGGAGATAGTTTTATCTTGAACAGAGATGTTGAGCAACAACATATCTAGTGTAATTTCACAGGTGGAGTCTGGGGAGGGTAGAGTATATGCAGACATTACACTCGGAGATTAAAATTGTTCTTAAAAGGCACACCAGAGATTAAAAGATGATACAAGTATATACACACATTTCTGTTTACTCTTATCTGGTGCTCAAATTGCTTACCTCTGAGGAAATTGCAATTAGAAGCTCCAAAACATTGTGACAGTGAAGTTCAACATAGATACAAGATGACTCCTAGTTCCCCTATGAAGCTGGCTACCTGGGTTGTTTTATGGACTCTGCATCTTGGCCAATCCATTTACTACTAATCTCGATTCTTCTAATCAACTGCAAATCTTAAGTGAAACAACATAATAGTAGTTTACAGTACAGCACCCACTCGTGCATTTGTCTTGATGTGATACAATTGAAAGGGGATAGAATACGTCTTGATATGATACAATAAAAACAACGATATAATCTGGGTTCCACAGAAACAATTCTTGTTTATTGTGTTACAAAAATCATTTTCAAGCCGTTCATCCCATGGCACTCTATGTAAGGGAACACACACAGTGAAATGAAGACAGTTCATCTAAATTAAGACGAGGGGAAGGAACTACACTTCAAAAGAATCAAGAATAGCCTGTAGAGTTTTCTGTGATGATGCCCACTGTTTGTCATTGGCACTCACCACACAGAGGACAACAGTATTTCCCTTAGCCGTTGCCTTTGCTAGGTTGTGCGATCCAGTAAGAGCATATGGTGTTTCAAGAACGTACTTGTAATACTGCAAACACAACGATAGAAGCATTCTCTTCATCAGGAGTTTCAAAAGAGCAACTGTTGCAGATAACAGGAAGACCAAGTGCATAGAAATACATTGTGCTATGGAATACTCAGAAAACATATAGGAATCTCTTGAGTAGCATGTTTTTTTGGAAGATCTAATAATCATGTCCCTCATAAAAGCACATGATTAGGAGCACTAACAGAGAAATCATTATCTTAGAACCAGATTCTGATATTTTTTCCAGGAAAAACATAACTATGCTGCTCCTAACATTTGCTAAATCAGGCTGTTACACATTGTCAGGACAGCAGATATAACCTATGGATAATTTTCTTCCTGCCATTTTCTCCACTAGATTTTAAGGTACCGACTAAGCAACTTAGACTCATTCCGACCATGTTTCAATGTAGCTTATGAGTAAACCAACAGAGACAAGGTTGCTAGCCAAGCCAGTCCTCTTATGTGTTGGAAATAAGGGATTAAGATAAGGGGGAAAAGATCAGTTTTTCAATATGAAAAATGGCTGAGAAAAAGAAAAGGACTATCACCGTTAGATCACCACGTTTCTCTATAGAAGTCTCAAGGAGTTCATCTGGATCGAGAGTGTTTCCCGTCACAAAAGGGCCAAGAGAAGCAATGACTTTCTCAGGGGTCCCAATGTCTTCAATAGTTGCATTAGGTTTGTTCGTGAGACGGATCAAAGGAGAAGCCACCACTTGAACTTTACCCTGTTTTTCATCTTCAAACTTCACTTCCACCCACGGCTCTGCACACTTGGGTTGGCAATAATTACCAGATAATATATTAGCTATACGAAGTTGTTTCCAGGTTGGAGGAAGAATAAACGTGTAAGGCTGCACATTTCCTGCAACCAACTAAATATAAAGCATCATAAGCATCTACAGAAAAAAAAGGAAAAGACTATTTTATGTTGACAGTAACCTTCATAAGCAAATCATGAGAAAATGAAATAAACTAAAAAGAAGGAAAAGAAGTACTAGAAATGATGTGATAACTAAGAAATCGGCATCACTTGATTGGACAAATAACCACAATAGGCCACAGGCAGATAAGAAATGAAGTGCCAATTAAGAAAACACTCTGATTGCACCCTCATATCTGAACTTGCTAATTGCTCAGCAAGGATGCAGACCGCACCACAAAAGAGATACTTACAAATTGATCCAATGTTACTGCCAACACCATTTATTAATCCAGAAACTACAAAAACATCAAATGGCAGAATATTTTACTCAAACAAAATTCTTGAGAAGCAACAAATGCAAGGTTACATGGACTAGGATCCTTTTGACCAAAATGTTGCATAATACCAGCAAATGCATTATTTGGCTACAACCTGTCAATCTGTTGCCACATCTTAGGTTCTACACAAGTTTCACAAAGACATGTGTTGCTTGCCTATTTTAGATCTGAATCCTAAACCAAGTAGAGACTAGCTTTTCTTTCTGACTAGACTACAATCTATTTTCTCAAGGAGCTTGGAACTTGTTTTTGAGATAATAAATTCCTCAAAAGTAATGAGAATACGAGTATTAAATCATTTTAGGCTCGGGCTTTAAAATAGGCAAGTTCCAGAATACAGATAACTAAGGACCTAAGGGCTAAGAGGTAGTCAATCAATGAATTAGAGACTTGTCTTCTGTCCAATTTTAAAGCTACATCGCTTTTAGATCCACTTAACTTTGCCTAAGCTTCTAGATCTAAATACAGTCAATATTCTTTCAGGTTAATGAGCTCGTTATCAGGATATTGCTTGCAGAAGCTTCTCGCAAACTACAGAAACTATGAAACTTTTCCTGACTCTGGAGTGACAAGTTGTTCTTACCCAAAATTCAAAAAGAAAATGGCATAATATATAAACAGACATTGAAACTTGGCCTCAGCTGACAAATAAGCATTCCAACTTTGAGAGTGCACATCTAGACACCTCAACTCGTCCCCACTGTGTCATTTGAACACTCCAACTTACAAAATGATCATCTAGACACCTCCAAAATTTATGTGTCACATTAACGAAAGGTGTCTACGAGACACAATGGGGACAAGTTGGAGTGCTTAGTTATCAGTTGAAACTAAACTGAGGTGTCTAGATGTGCACTGTCAAAGTTGGAGTGCTTACTGGTTAGCTGAAGCCAAGTTTGAGTGTATGTTTATGTATTATGCCAAAAAAGTCCTACCATTAGTCTAAAAAAATAATTCAAGCACAAACCAAAACTATACTGAATTGCCCAAAAATCAAATCAACAAAACAGTTTCCGTACTGATTAGCCATTTTACCCAAGAAACGGTTTTTCTTTCTATTCAAAAGCTTCTGCAAATATGTACTCCCTTTGTCTCAGTTTATACGATTCACTTTACCTTTTTAGTCAGTAAAAAAAAAACACATTTCTATATTTAGTAATAATTTAACTTACTCTTAATGAAATGAATATATAGTCACACAAACATTATGACTTAATTTAGACTATAAATTTCAAAAGTCAATCTTAATTTCTTAAACTCCGTATCAAGTCAAACTAGCTCACGTAAATTGAGACGGAGGGAGTAATAACTTTTAAAAAACAAACAGTTCCGCAGGGATAGAAGAAGAAAGATGAGAATGAAGAGTGGTCGACATAATACCGGCACGAAGAGCAGGAGTGTCTTTAGGAGTGGCTTTGAAGAGAACAAAATTAGGATCAGTAGGAGATAGAGGCAAAAATGAACCAACTTCAACTTCTCGAGCAATGGAAGGAGGAGGAGGGGATAGGACCAGTGGCATTACTGAAAGCCCAACATTCATGAAATCTCTTCTTGATAGGCCTATGTTTTGATGATGGGGTTTTGCAGATGTTAATGCTGGATTTGTTGCATTTGTGAATATGGAGGACAGTACTGGCTTCAGCGCCATTTCTGTTTCTGTTGTGTGTGTGTGTGTGTGTGGAGAAACGCCAGAGCCTTGTGGATATATGCTATGGGGTCCTTTTATCCGTTTTGGGGGATGAGGTCTGGCTTCTGCCATGTCTCCTACGTTTGGATGCGTTTATAAGTTATGATTTATAACTCAAAACGTAAGAATTTCTAATTTACCTTTCGCGTTAATTTTTATTTGTCACATTTGAACTTGACATCCCAAAAACAATAATTACCATAACTATTTTATCATACTAACCCTATTAATTTATGTTTAATATTAGGTCTTGGAAAACGATTCGAAAAATAAGTAACTAATGCCAAGGACAATACATGAAAAAAATAATTGTCTTTTCTTGATATATTAAAAGTAACAAGTTAAATTAAAAATCTATTTTTTAAATAGTGAACAAGTAAAAGTAGACGAAGGAGTATGATTTTTGGCTTATTTTTGTTATTTTGGCTTAAAAATAAGTTCTTTGGTAACTGATTTGAATCATGCAAGTATTAATAATGCTAGTATTAGTTATACAAGTATTATTTATGTGGAGTATTAGTTATTCCATCTTCTACCCCGCATAAGATAGTACACTAATTTTCTCATAACACATATATATATATATATATATATATATATATATATATATATATAAATATATATATATATGTACTTATTAGTTATTCGGGTTTCTAAATTGCTAACCAAACATCTTATTAATTTTATACATGAATAACTTATTTTCTAACTAGCTACCAAACATTTTTTTTTGTTTAATTTTGGCTTAAAAACACCTAAAATAAGTCAATTCAAACAGGCTCTTACTCCCTCCGTGCATTTTTTCTTTCATGTTTTTTTTTGGCAATCTCATAAAAAAAATATTAACTAGAAAAGTAATTTAACTAAATTATTCTTATATTCTTTAATTTCATTTTTTTTAAAACTTTAATTTCAATTTAATACTATTCTCTTATATTTATTAAGGGTAGAAGTGAAAATAATAATTAGTTACATCCTGATTTTTTAAAATGACAACTATTTTGGATCATCTAATTTTTAACAAGGAGGACAAGTAAATTGGACCGGAGGAGTATCTTTCTTCTTCTAATACTTTTGTATACTTATTTGTTTGCACTACTACTATATGTTACTGCGATTGTTTTGTATATCTTGCTATTTTGTTGTTGTTATTTTCCTTTATGATTACATTTTTTTTGAGCCGAAGGCCTATCAGAAACAGTTTTTCTATCCCTCAAAAGTAGGGGAAAGTTCAATGTACATTCTACCCTCCCCAGATCCACTTGTGAAATTAGACTAGGTACGTTGTGTTGCTGTATTTGTTTGTAGATGGAAATTTTAAAAAACTTCGGTTGTTATGTTAGTTATCAAATAAGTTACAGTTTGCTGCTTTTTCAGAGCTATATGATTTGCGAAGTAAATCTATGATGATTCATTTTTATCAATTACACTACTTGCCAAGAAACTTAACTGGTGCAATAAGCAAGTTAGATTCTTACAACAACAACAATAACAATAACATACTCAGTGAAATCTCACAAGTGAGGTTTCGGGAGCGTAGAGTGTACATAGACCTTACCACTACCACGTGGAGGTAGAGAGACTATTTCCGAAAGACCCTCTTGCATTCAAAACTAAATAAAAATCCAGTAGCTGAAGAGGTGTGGCATATTTCTTGTTTTCCACAAGTTGTCACAAGTAGTTCACTGTTGTTGCTGTTTTATTAGGCTGCTGAAATCTCTTCTTGCATTAGGCAACTCTATGGATACAGCTTCTTCTAAAGCAGGATGAAACAGAGTTACAACTCTTAACATAATATTGGGTACAAAAGAAGTTACATATTCTGCAACAAAACCATATATAGAAAAAAGACCTTATACAACTTGTTTCTCAAAGTAACTTTGGAGGATCACATCAAATATGACATTCTTAGTCTTACTTTCACGTTATTTGAGTTGAGGGTCTCTCGAAAACAGCCTCCCTACCTCCACGAGGTAGGAGTAAGGTCTGTGTACACTCTACCTCTTCAGACTCCACCTGTAATGTTGTTTAGTTTACAAATAGAATAAGCAATAAGCCCAAAAATGCACACTTTTTTTTTTTTTGAACCCTCAGGAAATTCACAACCTCTGCCCTTGTGGTGAGCACTTTGTGAAAACCCGCTCACTGTGCAATATCTCGCAAACCACACAGAAGATGTAAACCGTACTAGGCAAGCCCCATGCGACGAGCTCATGATTGAGTGGCAGACGGAGGCTGGATTCGATCTCGAGTCTCCCATATGGGAGACCCACCTTTTTTGAATACCTTCCTTGTGTTTCCTCTGATTTTTTTGAATGTTGCATGTGTTTTGGTCTTACTTCATAACACCATTAAAATTCATAAAGAGAAGAAGAAAGAGGAAGAAGAAGTTAACCCACCAGCAGAAAGTAAGCAAACAAAGAAAAAGTGTGACAGACCCCCCAAAAAGAGATTTGAACCTTAACAAAAAAATTGTCCAATATTTTAAGTCATGCATATGTTTCGATAATGTTGCTTCAATGTAACATTTTGGGGTTATGAATTTTATGGCTGGACAACTATCATCTCATTTAAAAGACAATTATAATTAATACATTATTACTAATGCATGAAATTGAATGTACAAATAATCTATTATACAGTAACTATGCTTCAATCCCGAACAACAAATAACATATTATAAACGGTCAAATTATATTAATAATCTTATGAAATTCTTTATAATATGTCACTAATCTCACTACGATGTTACTTAATTTGTCTCTTTTGACTTTTTCTAGTTTTCCTTTTTTGCCTGCCTAAGTAATGTATCTTCCACATGGGAAGAAATTACATACATTAATGAAGATACCATACAAAGTCATATTTTACCCACACTTGCAACCAGCAAGATTGTGTAAACTCTTTTTTCTTGAACGACGCGTTAGAAATGGTTTAAAAACACACTTGATAGTGATAGTTTATGTATGAAACTCACAAAAAAAATGTTAGTTCAGGTGACCAAATTACGTAACAAAAACGTAATTAATGATTAAGATTCACATGTTGGCAATCAAATGATGCCTATATCATCCTAATTGCAAACTCTTCTTTTCCTAAACCACTCTGAACAGGACACTGCAGAAATGGAAGAAATAACCAAGAAAGCTCATGTTTTAGTTCTCCCTTTCCCTGTACAAGGCCACATAAACCCAATGGTTCAATTTTCAAAGAGACTGGCATCAAGAGGAGTTAAAGTGACCATACTCATCATAGAGTCTGTTTGCAAGAACATGCCAATTAAGGCATCTGGTTCAATCAAGATTGAGTCCATTCCACATGATGACTCTCCGCCACAACATATTGACAATTTTTTCGGATGGTTCTTTACTTTGATATCTAAAAACTTGGGAGAAATTGTTGAGAAATTATCTTGTTCTGAGTACCCTGTGAAAGTTCTTGTTTTTGATTCCGCCACCACTTGGGCAGTTGACTTGGCACATCAACTAGGACTCAAAGGGGCTGCATTTTTCACACAATCTTGTTCTCTTAGTGCCATATACTATCATATGGATCCAGAGACAAGCAAAGTTTCTTTTGATGGCTCTGTTGTATCTCTGCCTTCACTTCCACTGCTAAAAAAGAAAGATTTGCCTTCTTTCATATATGAGAGTGATTTGTATCCAACTATTACAGGACTTGCCTTCAGTCAGAACATCAATTTCAAGAAAGCTTTTCTTCAACACATTTGATGCATTGGAGAAGGAGGTACACTCTCTCTCTCTCTCTCAACACATCTACCATACGAAATATCTCTTTGTTATATTTCGACGGTAAATACTTCAACTTTGAGTATGCATACTTAAACACCTCAACTCGTTTCCCCTGTGTCAGTTGAACACTCCAGCTTACAAAATGATCATCTAGACACCTCCAAAATTTATGTGCCACGTCAACGTCGAGTGTCCAGAGACACAATGGGGACAAGTTGGAGTGTTTAGTTGCCGGTTGAGATCAAGTTGAGGTGTCTAGATGTGCACTCTGAAAGTTGGAGTGCTTACTTGTTAGCTGAGGTCAAATTTAAGTGTCTGTTTAGATCTTTTTTTCTTCTTTTGATACGTGAAATTCATCCGTTCATATTGAAGCCCATTAAAGTCACATATCTGAAAAACAGATTTAATTGGTTTCATTTCTTTTTAGAGGAAAACCGATCCAAATCGAACCATGAACACCTCTATGCCTACACCAATAATCTGAAGTTTCTGTTGTGGAATTTGTACAGGTAATCGACTGGATAAGGACTCGATACCCAATCAAAACTATTGGACCAACTATTCCATCAATGTATCTTGACAAGAGACTGATGGAAGACATAGAATATGGTTTGAGTCTCTTCAAGCCTAATGGTGAAACTTGTATGAAGTGGCTAGATTCAAAGGAAATTGGCTCTGTTGTCTATGTATCATTTGGAAGTTTAGCGAGTCTTGGCAAACAACAAATGGAGGAACTAGCATCGGGATTGATGATGAGCGACTGCTACTTCTTGTGGGTTGTTAGAGCTACCGAAGAGAGCAAACTCCCGAAGGAATTCATGTCCAAGGCAAAAGAGAATGGACTAATCGTGAATTGGTGCCCTCAGCTTGATGTGTTGGCTCATCGAGCAGTTGGATGTTTCTTTACTCATTGTGGATGGAATTCGACGCTGGAGGCACTGAGTTTGGGAGTGCCAATGGTGGCCATGCCCCAGTGGTCAGATCAACCAACTAACGCGAAATTTATTAGTGATGTATGGCAAACAGGAATTCGCGTTAAGGTGGGAGAAAATGGTGTAGTTAATAGAGATGAAATCGCGAGTTCGATAAGGGAAGTCATGGAGGAAGAGAAAGGAGTAATGTTTAAAGAGAATGCAATTAAATGGAAAAAATTGGCTAAAGAAGCAGTAGATGAAGGAGGGAGTTGTGATAAGAATATTGAAGGATTTATTTCAAACTTGTAATGCACTAAACTATTTAAAGTACGACGATTACAAATAAGAGTTCATTACTCAAAAGATCATTCAACTATTGTAAACATCATTTTCTTTGAATCCACACAAGACTTTTTCTTTTCTTTTTCCCCAGTACAAATGAAATATAATGACTTTTATCACTCACAACTGCTCCAACTCATATTACAACCCAAACTTGAAAATTTAAAATGATTTGAAAGTTGTATTTCTGGGAGTTTTAATATTTACCCACAAATTATAATCTTACACCAACTACAATCAGACCTCTCTGTAATAACATTTCACGGTAAAGGACAAGTTTTCTTTATGTTATGTTCTATTATATGTCCTCTATTACAAATTTCGCTATAGCATCCAAATACTATCAAAATAAATGACACCGTTATAGAGAAGTTTGACCGTACCTAGCTATTGGCCATAGATTTTGAATCAGATTTTGAAAAATTAACTTCAAATATCTGTTTGGCCATAAAATTTGATCAGATCTCGCGAATCTGATCTTCAAATATTTTCTTCCGTTTTTGGGAGAAATTTCACTTCCACTCACACATGTCAAAAAAATTTCCAAGTAAAATGTATGTTCAAACACAACTTCAAGTTCCAAAAATCGCACTTCAAAAACTCAAATTTTCAAGTTTCAACTTCCTTTATATGGCTCTGCTGTATCGTTGCCTTCTCTTCCATTGCTGGAAAAGGATGATCTTCCTTCTAATTTTATCTATGAGAGTTATGTTGATCCGTCTATTGCAGGACTCGCGAACATTAATTTCAAGAAAGCAGATCGGCTTTTCTTCCAACACATTTGATGTATTGGAGATTGAGGCAAGCTCTCGAGTTTGGAATACGAGAGTCAAAACTAAATTTTCTATGTGAAATTGAACTTGTATCGATTTTTTGAAATAAAATTTAAAGTCTAATATGTATGAAGTGGCTAGACTCGAGGGAAATTGGCTCTGTCGTGTATGTATGTATCATTTGGAAGTTTGGCCAATCTTGGAGAACAAAAAATGGAGGAACTAGCATGGGGAATAATAATGATTAATGAGCAACTAATTGTGAATTGGTGCCCTCAGATCGATGTGTTGGTTATTCGATGTTTCTTTACTCACTATTGTTATTGTTATAAAGTGTGTGAACTTCTTGTTGTTGCTGTTAGTAACTTACATTTAGATAGATTAATTCACACTGAGTTGTTTGTATTTAATAGTTTAATGTCTTTACAAGGTATGATTGTTGTCTTAAATTTATCTTTTAAGACGTATGGTAGATAAACTCAATATTTACATGAGTACGTAGTAAAAGACATTGTATAAAACAGTACAATCAAACCAAACAAGAAAAGTGATATTAAACGATAACGAAAAATTTACAGTCTATGCAAACATTGTATCAACAAAGTGATTAAGACGATACATAATGGAACGAGGGGAAACAACAAACCAGGGACATGCAATGGTGAAGCACAAAGTGAAACTTGTAAAATAAATCTGTTTTTCTTGGTTTAGTGCATTACAACTATGTGGGAGTTTGGATATATGAATTGTAAAATTTCGAAAAGAGTAGTATTTGTTTTCAAGTTGAAAATTAGAGTTGTGTTTGGACATGAATACAAATTAAAGTTGTTTGTGATTTTTTGTGAGTGATCTGAAGTGAAAATTGTGAAAACAGTTTTTTAAATGGAATTCCGGAAAAGTATAACAATTCTATGTCAAAACAGTTTCTAGGAATAAAATTCCGGTAAAAAAGTGAATTATCTATGGACAAACGGGCAGTACTACATATCCTGTGCTATCAAGTTGATGGCCATTACATCAAGATACGTTGGTCAAAATTAGAACCTCTGTAAATATTCTATCTAGTACAGAGGTACATATATTTGCATACTTTCTGCACAATACAAATCAAAATGAATAAAGCCCATTCCACCTTCAATTGGAGTAAATTCCAAAGTAGGAATTTCCATGTTGTGGTTTGCTTTATTCTACCAAACATGGAGGTACATACAATTCTTGTCTAAAGCTGGTATAAAACCCCCAAAAAGAAAAGTCATAGAAAAATCTGCAAAGTGGTTGACACTTTCTATAAATTACCTACTTACCAGTGTCAAATTGGTAATGAAAGATCCTTTATATATCCCACTAGAACAACACACATTACACATCCAAAGAAAAGAAAAGAAAAATGGCTGGTCCCTCTCATCCAAAAACATCCCTCAAATCATCATCTACTACCTTAAACTCCATGAAGCTGATCAAGACCCTAGTACAATCCTTTATTTTCTCCCATTTATACCGAGCTCTACCGAAAGCCAAATCAATCTTGTTTCAGCTTGTGAAGAATGTTCAGTTAATCCATCATCCCATGATGAAGAAGAACAAGAAGAAGAAGAATGCCAAGTTGTTCCTTGATTCATTTAGGCTGCACTATAATTGGTGTTCTTCTCATGTCATGCCAGTGCCTGTCCCAACTGTTTATTATGACTCTACCTGGAATTCTATCATTTCTACTGCTTGTGATGAGTCAGAGCTCTCTGGCTACCTTCAATGGGTTGAAGTTAAGGCTAATTCTCAGGACAATAATGATATTGATAAGCTTGCTGATATGTTCATTGCAAATTCTCATGAAAGGTTTAGGTTGGAGAAAGTTGAATCTTCTAGGAAATTTCAACAAATGTTGGCTACAAGTGTATGATCCAAGCTACCAACGCAGTCTATTTCCTTGCTTTTGGAGAGGTAGGTATTGTGGGATAACAATATAATATGGAATACTGAGAAGGAAAATCTCTTACATCATGAGATTAGCTAGATGGGGTATAGAGAATTGTTACATTATCGATGGGCTTCTAGAAATTGTGCAATTCTTCTCTTTGACATATGTTAATACCTTGAGATCTGAAATTTATACAAGGGTTCTATTATCAACAATTTGAATGAATTTCTGCTCTCTCTCCATTGATTTTATTTAAACTAGATATGAGATGCCACGGGCTCAAGAAATTTAGATTGAATATTTAACTGTACAAACTACACTTACTTGTAAACATGAGAGTAAAAGCCATTTCATAAGTCCAGATTGAAATAACTTGAGATTGGTAGAACATAAAGCCAGAGTGAAATAAACTATACCAAATACCGAAACAGCAGGCATGCCACAAGATACTAATTGGATAGTAGTATATTCTTGGTTGCTGGCAGAGCATAAATTGTGTTTCTGGACAGCATATTAAGCCAAAACACAATATTGCAACCTACAACAATAGAAACATAAGTTAATAAACCAGATATACTGCAACAGGAAAAATGAATTCAATTTCAGAGCCAACATAAAACAAAAAGCTAAAAGTGCTTATTTTAAAAAAGTGAGGTGTTTGACCAAGCTTTTGGGAGAAAATAAGTGCTTCTGGGGAGTAGTAGAAGTTGTTTGTCATACGCTAAAAAAGTAGCTTTTTTCCAAAGTACTTTTTTTAAAAGCACTTTAGGGAAAAATACACTTGGAAACACTTTTTAAAAGCTTGGTCAAACACTAATTGCTGCTCAAAACTTTTTAAATTTATTGGCCAAACACAAAATGTTTCTCACCAAAAGTACTTTTTTGAAAAACACTTTTAGAAAAAAACTTTTTAAAATAAGCTGATTTTAGAAGCTTTCCAAACAGGCTATTAGCCTGCATACATCCTCCATGTTTCAGCAAGAAAAGAGCCACAATGTGCTTGTAAAAAAGAAGGATAATTTTGATTGAGTTTATGTCCTGAGCACTATCAGGTTAAACTGACTTGTAACAAAGTGTAACTCCTATCAAGCATGATATGATAACCTGAAAGTAGAGACATAAACACATTGATCATGGCGTGAATATCTGACGTTGACGATCAAAAAGTCTACTTTTTGCATTCCATTTTTCACACAGCTAGTAAAGTTAAAGTATACATTGGATTTGTATCTGCTGTATATAGAAGTTGCATATTAGTTTTCATCTTCATTTAACCTACAGAGGTTGTATACATATTTGTTAGAAGTTGTCCTAGTTTCATATCATATTCTAGTGCATCTGGTGAAGATCCCATTGCTTCTTTTCTACTTTCTTTTTCCCTCCCTTTTGAAATCCTCTGGCTATTGCCAGCCAAGAGAAGAACTTTATGCACTATTTTCAATACTTCCCTTGTCATTGTTACCCATCCATATTGAAGGGAAAAAAAGATTAGTTCTAGAGAACAATAAGGACTGCATGCACAAAACAAGGATATATGTCGACAGGGGCAAACAGTGTATATGTAGTGGGGGTTTGGATTTGCTTTCAGCACCGACATTGTATATTGATATGAAATCAATTAGAATTGGTATATATTAACAGAAAACATACTGCTTCAAGAGAGTGAGGTGCAGTTGGCATGTGCTCCTCAAGCTAGTTCGACTTCCAGATCTGATCTGCCTGTCAATCTCCAGATTGTGCTTTTGCCAGGAACCACCTAACTAAAGTAATACAAAGTTTAATAAGAAAATTGGCTGTAGACAAAATTAGATGAGTTTGTCCAGTGTATTAAGATACTGGAACTAGAAGCACCAAAAAGGGGTAATATGTAGTCTCAGAGGAGTTTGGGTGGGAGGGGGTGGGGGTGGGGGTGGTGTTGAAGCTCACTATGAATTAACCAAAAATGAGATCCTCAACGTCAAACTGCAGCTCGGCTTGCAAGATAGGAAAAATACCCCAACAGTTGTCCAAGTTCTTGGAACCAACCGGGTGTATGCACAGCCTCCAATCCCATTGTCATTAAAAATCGATCGAAACCATATTCCTGGTGTTCTTTGAAGAATTTGATTCCTGCAATAAATAACTATACACAGAAATTTTATGAGGAGATAATACTGATGTCAAACTCTAGCCAGATTGTTCGACTGATCAAATAAATGTTTCTCTTCAAAGGAAAATGATTTAAACTTCACAAGCTGTTTTTCTTCTTGTACACAGGGACCAGCCAATTAAGTATTAAAAATGCAGCAATATCCTCTTTAAGTTTCAAAAGTGCCATTGTTCTATTGTGGCAGAACTTCTTTCTTTTAACACTTGTAACAGGCAAATTGTTACAAAAAAAATTGATCAAATACTCCAGAATACAGAAGCAAAAACTAGTATACAAGATAATGAGAATAGGCTGTTATATAGACGTTGACTGTATGCAGAACTTCTGCATTTAGCGGTCTTCCTGTTCCTGATCTCCATCTACAGAAATCTTTGAGAAGTTCAAATTACAAGCCTCTTCAAAGGAAGAAAGCACTCATATACAGCATAGTTGCTTCACTGATGCTGTCCCAGAAACTGCATTTATATGTCAATGATTTGATTCCCCAGTTCGTCGAAAGAGAGAGTGCCGTGCTTTTCTCCTGTTAGCACATACCCACTGTCTTGGTATCTCAAGGTCATCTCCAGTAAGAGTTGGCACATGCCAAGAACCCTGCTCTGATTCCTATATTTCAATTTCACATGTGCAAAGTACAGTTGGACATTAGAATAACAGCTAAGGTGAGCTTAACTTACATGGATTAGTCATGAGATAGCTCACCTGAATAACAATTGAATAAGGTGGAGGCATATGGAGCTTCAGTCCGTCATCTCTTGAAGCTGTCATCCGGATCTGCAATACGTAAGTAGTAGTGTTAGGATTCTAACTGCTGATTGCCTAATTTGAAAGGATCACATTAACCCCAATAACATAAACTCTTCCAGCCCCCCATCAGATGAATTCTTTAGGAGAGCTTCAATTTTCACAAGCCTGCACCTATCTCTGCATTCTTTGACAACCAGCTATAATGAAGATTTTTGGTAATTTGAAATAATCATGGGCATTAATAGGAACAGTGTAACAGGACTTCAACTTTTCCTCGGCACAACCGTCTTTTTTTTGGTGGGTGTGTGTGGGGTGGGGGTGGGGGGTGGGGTGGTGGGGGATTATAGTAGAAATTAAGCTACTATACACTTAAAAGAGTATACCTTTTTCTATTCCATCTTTAGTAGAAAATGTAATTGAGGACTATAGCACTGTAATAAAGATTTCAATTTTTCATTGTTTAACATGTTACAGATGTGCCAGAATTTGTCAAAATAGAGAGAGATCAGACCTGATGTTTTTCCTTCCATCTGGGAAAAAAGGTAGTGCCTAAAAGTTGGAACAAATGGTCTCTCATCTCATCATTTGTCAAAAGCAAACCTTTGGAACTGACAGCAGCATATAACCAGTACCTGGAAAATAAGCTTATGCCTCAGACATTTGTATTGGAACCTAAACCTGCAGAAAAGAGAGCTCCTTTCTTTTGTTACAAGGTTACCCACAACTCTAGTAAACCCTTTTATCATGTGAAGTAACCTCTATCTTCAAAACTAAGAGCCTGTCGGGATGGGCTTATAGCTTATGGCTTATAAGCCTAAAACCATAAGATAAGATTTCTAACTTATGACTTTTTGGCTTAAAAACAAGTGCGTAAAAGCATTTCTTAACCTTACCCAAACACTATAAAAAGTGCTTAAGAGCTATTTTGGCTTAAAAGCACCTAAAATAAGCCAATCCAAACAGGTTCTAAAAGCCATAATATGAAAGCACTCCCGAAAAAAAAAAACATCGCTCAAGAGCTACATTGGTTATATTAAGAGCGTCTGGCTAAACCTAGAATTTGCATCTGGTGCCAAATAAGAGTTTCGTGCAAAGTAGGAAGATGAAGCAATTGTTTCAGGTTCAATGTCAGATCTTCATGCCATGATGCGTTGAAGTTATGTGTGTTGATCAGAAAAAAAAAAGTTGTGTGCATTGAGCAATGTGGAGAAGAAGAATTTGCTCTTGAATGGAGAAAATGTTGATGACAACCAGACAGTTAAAGAGAGAAGAAGAACAAAAGTGTGCAGGAGCGACTTTGGTCCCAACAAAGAAGAAAAAATTGAACGGAAGAAGAACGCAGAAAAAGAACAGGCTAACAGTTACAGGAAAGCAAGAAATGTCAGCAGAAATGTGGACTCAAACAGCTGGGTTACACTAGCAGTAACTGCAAGAAAGAAAGGGTAGTCAAGAAAAGAGATTTGGATTAACCACCAGATCCAAATATAGAGAAGGGTTTTCTTGGTATGCTCAGTAATTTGTTGAGCAAAATCACTATTATGTTGATGGCATCTGTTTAAATAGGATAATTTTTCTCCCATAAAATTTAATTATATGAGATTTGTGCCCTCCTGGAAACAAATAAATTCACCTACCTAGTAGCCACCAATTATTATTTACATAAGAGCTCAAAGTAAAGAGTATTACCAATCATCATTTGAACCATGTGGAGTGGCATAAAGTGCACCCGCTTTCTTCCAGCTTTCTAACAACTTCTTGTTATTAGGATGTTGAGCAGGACCACCAGTTGTACGACTTTTGTGTAAAATAATCAATGGAAGTTTCTTCGATTCACTCATCTGACTTAATTTATTGACAACAGATCTGAGCTGCAATAGAAAGAAATCTATATGAACTCTTTCTTATACACTTCAGTCTAGAACATCATCTTGAGAAGTTGACATGTTCCCCATCATGTGTTAAGAGGTACAGCATCCATACTATATTTGGTTTGGCTAGACAGTGGATGGGAAGGAACTGGCCATAAGGTTCATTTTGATAAATTAAAACCGGAAGACTTTGCAACCTTTTCCACATCAGCATCATCAATTTCTATTAAGTTAAAAGAGAAAAGGGGCAGTAATTCTGTTTTGCTCTCTTTCTTAGTCACACTAAATAACAAGAGAAGAGCGACGCAAACTAAGTCAAATATTTCTTTTTTTTGATAAGGTAAATAATTTTATTCACAATTGGGTAATCCACGATTACAAGTCATAAACCGAAAGAAGAGAACTTGGTCATACTAAATATAACACGATAAGAGGGACTGTAAGTAAGTCCAAGAGTCCCCCTCTCTACCACTGAAATGTACATATGATTAGTTTATATACACATATCAAACTGCATCTCTCATTCTACCCTCCCATCCACGCCCCTAAAAAAACAGAAGAAAAGAAACAGAGAAAAACGACGTGGTACCTGAGAGAAATTAAAATTACGCTGAGTGATAAGGCCGACATTTGCACCATCCACCACAGCATCGAATGGACCATGCTTCTGAAGCCAGTCCTGAGTGAGTGCAACATCTAAATCAGTTCAATATTCTTTCGGGCACTACATGCCTGAAGCATGGAGACAAATATTGGAAACACAAAGCAGCATTTTACCTACTTTAAATGAATATGTCTGCGCTAACGATCATTCAGATGATTCATGTCTTAAAGAAATCATTAGACATAAGAACATTAAATGCTAATTCTAGTCAGAGGTTGACATAAACAAACAGATAAGCTATTTCTTTTCCTTACAACATCATGATCCTATTTTATTGTTCGTATCCAACAATGCATAATAAAGACAAAAGCAGACAGCCTTTTTCCCCTACCTATCACTTGATCTGACATATCATAGAGGCCTTTCGTGGGTTATGCCTGGCATTGTGAAAGAACTGAAAGTTACCAAGAATTGCGGAAAGAGGAGGAGAGGAAGCAGGGCCTGGAAAGATGCCCCACTCGCACTTATGTGGGTTGTCTGTAGAGAAAGAAATAGGAGAGCTTTTGGGGGTGTAGAGAGTGATTTTGCACAGTTAAGGAAGAGCCTCTTACCCCTATTTTTTTTAGTGCACCTATGAATTTCCTTTATGTATAGATGATTTGATGACGTTCGTTGAAAATCATACTTTTTTGTAGATTTTCTACTAATTTGGTGTACTACTTGTACATATTTTTTTTGCCCAAACGTGCAATAAAATATTATTACTTCATCAAAAACAAATCATAGAGGCCTTCATCAAAAATCCTATTAAGGAATTCCAACCTATAATCTACAATTATAGATCTAGTCAGAGTACCCTATTATTTCTTTTATCTTTATTGGGAAGGGTTGATTTAACAGAAGAAAAACTTGAATGTCCGGCTTTTTGAGATGGCAGAAGCAGGGGTACAAACTCTAACTGTATGACAAAGCCATCCATGAGGCGCAGATGCTTAATGCAATCAAGTGTCGGACTTATTTGAAACTTTTAAAAGGTTTAGCAGCTATACAGTCATGTGCACCAGACAAGGCAGCTGGCCCTGATGGATACACAATGGCTCAGGCTTTCTATCAAAAATCTTGGGAGTTCATCAAAACAGACATCATGTGAGCCCTCGGTCACTATCATCAGCATTGCTTCAATATTTCATAACTATTTTGCATCTTCTAAATGCCATTAGTGAACCCAATTACTTCATCAAAACAAAAAATACTTCTAAAAGCACTAATACAACCAACCATGTAGGATGATATCCTGGCAAGTATTCAAATAATAAATCAGCACTTTACTTGACTGGCCGTAACAATTTTAATACCAACAGGAGAAATGCATACAATTCTACCATTTAACCGAAGAAGAAGGGTAAAACTATATTTAACTAGTAATAACATAAAATGCACCAGAAGAAAATCATCAGACCTGGAATTGCACAAAATTAGCCTTAACTTCTCTTTCACAAGCCAATTTAGCCAAGGAATTAGCAAAGTTCTCTGTCTCCTTAGGATCAATGTCAATGCACACAAGCTTTTCCCCACATGAACGACAAACTCCGGAGTTATCCATCTCGGCTCTCACCACATTCCATTTCCCCTTTCCCAACCACCCTTGTCCATGCCAACCACCCCCTCCTTTCACAACACCTTCCTTCACTTTCCGAACATCGTAATTCTGCACCCCAACCTCTTCAGCAAATTCAGACTTAAACCAATCCTCTATTACACCAGCAGTCTCTTCACACACCTGCCTCACACTTGCCCTTAATCTATGCATCATTTCATATACTTTATCATCCCTTTTCGACAAAGAACTAACTTTTAACAATGCAGATAGCTCAACTTCCTCAGCCACAACCCCTGATTCCCCCATATGTACATCAACTTCATAAGCCTTATCAGCCATTCCCTTTTCACAAAACCCAAACAATGCTGGCCCATATGATCTTAACTTAGGAGGAACACCAAAACCCTTCATTTTCTTCACTAAATCAAATGCCATTTCTGGGTCTTGCTTAGCAACTGCCAATCTAGCAACACTCGTAAACGTCGCCTCATTAGGTTCAACCCCATTTACACCCATCTGTTTGAAAATCTGAAATCCCTTCTCAATCCCAAACTCCTCAGAACCCGAACCAGAACAAAGATAGAGCAAAACATTATAATGATGAACATTGAGGGCAATTCTGTCTAACTTAGCTTCTTCATATAATCGAAGTGCTTCATGTAAGTCCCCGTGTTTAGAGCACTGGTCTAGCTGATGACGGAGTACACTTTCAGGGGCATCACGGCGGGCTTTCTTGGCAGACCTGTTGGATAAGGTTTTTGTGGGTTCTTGGAGGAAAGCAGCGGAAGTAGTGAGATGGGTTTTTTGGTTCATGGTAAAGGGATTAGGATGTGTGATTTTCTTGGTGTGAATTGGTTTGAAGAATTGGATAGGGTGAAGGTGAAATGGGTAAGGGGTTTTAGTGAAAAGGGAGAAGAAAGGTGAGGTTTTTATAGAAAGAGAAGGAGAGAAATAACCCATGCGACGAATGAGCATTGTTACAAAGTGTTGTAATGGGGATTTTTGGTCTGTTACATTGGTGGTTCAAGGTTGAGAAGAAGATGGTGTACAACAGTTGCACCTACTGTTGGATACTTTGACGGAATTGAGGAACTAATGTACCCACGAACTGGGCTTCTTTGGGTTCGGTTCTACTTGTGAAAAATCCAAATCAACCTAGTAGCTTTCTGCTTTCGAAAACAACCAATCTGCTTTTACCAAGCAGTGATATACAAGAAAATCAAAAAAGGGTCAAAAATGTTTTTAGAGCTAGATTGAATAAAAATATATTTCATTAACAGTTTGGTTCAAAAATATTTCTGTTGTTAATAATTTGGTTCTGTTCATATACTTTTCGATCAAAATGTCATTTTCCTAATAAATATTTTTTTTCTTATAAAAATATTGTAATTCATCATTAGCTTTTATTTAGATAACAATAAAATTATTTTTTCTAATAAAATAGGACATATTTTATTTCTTTAATCTTTTTCGAATTAAAGAAGGATACGCATTTGTTACTATAACTTTTGATTTTAAAGTTAAGATACAACAATCATAATGTCATAAAATATAAAAAATTATTGCATTGCTTTAAATTATAAAATATCCTTAAAATATCGTCGATAATTGTTGATCTTTTCTTCATTTAAATTTTAAAGTCAAGAATATATTAGCAAATGTTTATCCCGGGAAGGGTACCTCAAGGTGGTATAACTAATGAAAATGCCTCAATAGAGGCTTATCTACTCCGCAATTTAGACAAAAATAAAATTGTGATATTGGAATTTTGGATAGAGACGGGTAATATTTTAGTAGGTAAATCAACACCTTAAGTCATAAAAAAAAATCATCCTACTCCCAAAAATATAGATTGTTACAATCTGCCCAGTTGGCAACAACTTCATGAATCGTGATCAATAGCTCAGTGAGGAACGCCATTCGCCCTGCTTCTAATGTTTAAAAAAATAGAAAATCTGAAATGTAAAAAAAGAGTGGTAAACGAAAGTCATTTTTCTGGTCCCCTGCTCTAGCTGCTACTATATACTATCTTTAGCAAGACAGGAACATGGATGGAGCTAGTATACCACAAGGGGGTTCATCCGATCCCCCTTCGATGAAAAATAACACTATGTATATAAGGTTAAAATTATTTTTAATTTTTTTATAATAGGTTGAATTCTTTTGGTTTCTTGTATATTTAATTCTTTATATTTTTAACATCCAAGTGAAAATCCTGGCTCCATAAATCATCCTGGGTAGATATGGGTGATTTTTAGTAGGTAAATCAACACCTCAAGTCATGAAAAAATCCACCGTACTCCCCAAAATGTAGATTGTTACAATCTGCTTGGTTGAACCGGGCAATAACTTTGTGATCGATAACTCAGTAAGGTACGTCATCCGCCCTGCTTCTAATGTTTGATAAAAAATAGAAAATGTGAGGTGAAAACGGTGGAAAACGAAAGTATACCACAAGGGGTTCATCTGATCCCCCTCGTTGAAAGATAACATATTATATATAAGGTTAAAATTATTTTTAATTTTTTTATAATAGGTTGAATTCTCTTGGCTTCTTGTATATTTAATTCTTTATATTTTTAGCATCCTAAGTGGAAATCCTGGCTCCCCAAATCATCCTGTTGATTGAAAAACACTGAGCTGTTTTTTAATCCTATATTCTTCCATTGTAGTCCCTCTCAATATATCTACTACATTAGTTAATCCCACTCTAACTTAGTCATGTAATTAGTTGTTACTCTGCACCTCATATGAAAGAAGTGGATCATTCTATTTGCCAAATGACACTTTCTTGGATGAAATAGTTTCCTCCATACTGGTGCAGCTGTTGCATACAGGTGCTTAAATTACTTCTAGTTCAGAAGCAAGACATTAGAAGAATATATACAAGGGTACTGTCTAGGCATATTGAATCAAGAGTGATCAATATGAACTACAAATGCCAATAAAAATTGACATAGGAGGGAAATTCCCTCCAAGGTTCTTGTGGTTCTGAACCATACAATGAAATGTCCTCTGAACAAATACCCTCTTTCTCATTTCTTCTAATCCTATAGCTTTACGAAATTTCATGTGCAGAAAATCTCGAGTAGGAAGCAATGTCAATGAAAATATCCTCTTTGCCAGGGATGATCAAAGACAGATTCTTCCTCAGCTTGAGTTAACTCGAGAAAATCTCGAGTAGGAAGCGTATCGCTTCCTCTGGCTCTCTCCAACATATACTACACAATGACCTGTTGAAACACCTCTGGATGTTGAAGACCTCCTTAAGATTCTATTAGCCTAAATGATTAAGGGGAGTAATTGATTCCTATTGTCTCAAGAGATATTTTGTAAATCCAAACAAGGACTGAAAAGCAAAAACAAAGAATCTGAGAAATGCATAGAAAAAGAAAGCTTTGTGTAATTGTTCTGACTTGTGTTTTGCTCAAATGCTTTATTTATGTGTATATATATATATATATATGCTATTGGCAAATCCCATATCCAAATGCTTGCTGGTGAAAAATAATTTGGTGGCCACTGGTAACAGACTATGGCACATGATTGTTTCACATGGTTTTTCCTACTCTAATATTGTGGAAGCATTAAAAAATAAGTTTTTTGAAGAACAAAGGACAACCTAAAGTTGAGAGCCACAAGATATGGTGACAAAGACCCTGTATGATTAGACAGATAGGAACAAGAAGTACCACATCAAACTACTCAGAAGAAGGAGACAATTGGCAAATCATTAGAAAGTTCAGTTTTTCTACTACAAGCATGGTCATTGCATATTTATTCAGATACTAGTGTATATTTATAGAAAAAATTCCACTAACAATAAAATCATGGAAAAATTCTGTGTAATCATGTATTAGTATTAGCCAGTGACATCTTTTTTGTTGGAAAGATGTTCTGGTATTTCAACACATAAACAGGAGGAAAGAGAGACATGAATAGCTAATATGTTACTGATGATTGTAATAAATTCAATTGAACCAACCCCTGACTCCGGTGTAATTCTTCTGGAGTTACTTCTGTATGTAAATATTATCAACATTAGCATATATATAAAATCTACAAAATGATTAACTGCAAGGAGGCTACAGAAAGGCAGGCAGCATAACATGGTTTTGCCTATTACCAGCAAAACATAATATATCACTGTGTAATCAATACTTCATTTGAATGTCGCAAACTACTATGCATAATGCATTGATGAGAAATTCTGATAGGAGGACCTGATATGACAACTGATATGTCCATTCCGTTGTCAAACAAATTGAAGGAAGAAACTTGACATCTTTATCCTACCAAATTAGCATCTACCACAAATATAAGGTCCCATATCAGCACAGTCAACAGGCATGAGCACATGGCTTTGCCTAGGGTGGTTAGTGACAAAGACTTCAGTTCCAACTCAAAGCAGGTCTCCAGCCTCTTGTATAAATAATCCCCCTTCCATGAGCCTTTTCATCATCAAGGACAAGCTGCATTATCAATTTACCCGTCAGAAGTCTCTAAACTTCTAATTCACTTTCTTGTTTCCCGTTTTCTAGAGAAAAGATAATGCTTAGTACTAAGAAACTCATCAAGATGGCTAGGAGATGGAAGAAGTTCGCGGCCACACAGAGAAAGAGGACTTCACTTCCAATTAATGGCAGCGATGCAGACAGTTGTTGTACATCCTCATCCTCTAGAGCCGTAAAAGGCCATTTTGTAGTATATACAACAGATCGAAGGCGCTTTACCATTCCTTTGGCTTATCTTGAAAATGAGGTCATTAGGCAACTTTTAAGCATGTCCGAAGAAGAGTTTGGACTGTCAAGTGGGCGCCCTATTACATTACCATGTGATTCAATCATCATGGATTACATCATTTCACTGATCAAGAAAGGTGTATCTGCTGGAGGTCTTCATAATGCGTTGCTCCTCTCAATATCTTCATGTTGCAGTTCAAATTATTCATTGCACCAGGATTGTAGAAACCAGCAGCTTGTTGTTTATTAAGTCATGATAATCATCTTTTGTAAATGAGAGCTCAGTATAGTTTGTATAGCAGGTGAAAAGTAGGAAACTAAAATCATGTTTTGCAGATGGAATAGAGCATTTCTGAAAATTAACCAGATTTACAACTTTCTGTTTTCAACTTGGTGTTTAAGTATATCTATATTATTCTCAACTTTTAGCTGGCATTATTAACAGGAACTTATTGTTAATGAGGGCAATCAACTCTGTCGATCAAAACTTACTGATGAATTAAGCATGCATGTGCAAGTCTTAAGACATGAAAACTATCTCTAAAGAGTTCAAATGGAGTGAACTACATTTTAAGTTCATACTCTATCATTTCTAGCTTTAGAAGGAAGCTGCAAATTCAACAATCTTTTAGGATGTAATGATAAAAATCAATGGTTTCACTCTTGCTTTCTCTTCTAGTAATAGATCATCATGTATAAAAGTATGTGGTGAAGACTATCATGCATTATCTTTCAGGCACATATGTTCTCAAGTCCAGCTAGCTGCCGCTTCCAAATGTTTAAGAGTGCAAACAAATCCTACAATTTCACAGCACATAAATCTTGCAACTTGGAAAAAAATATATCTAGACATAGCATGTGCTATTTCAATTAGCTCATAACAATAAGCAATAATATCTGGACCCAGTCAAACAAACCACCTGACAGAATCAAGTGGTCTTAGTAAACTTGACTAAGTAATGAAATCAAGTAAGAAAATTTTGAATGGTGCATTCATGTAGACTTACAAGACCATAGTTCTACAGCATGCATATATTGATATGAAGAATAAAGCAAGGGTCAAATTCAAAAAAATATGCGAAGCATATAACATAAGACCTTTGGCAAATCCAGCTATCTGTATTGTTTGTATTTCTCTTTTCTTTTTTGACACCTCTCTCTTTCCACTTTTAGATGTTTCAATATGTTTAATTGCGTTTCATTAATAACGTTATTCTATATAATTCAACTTCATATAAGTAAACTCAAATTTTAAAATTTTTGATGTCGTGTTTTTCTCCATCAAACTAGTTAATAAACAATGTGTCAATGCGTAATAGTTGGTACTGAGTAAATATTATATACACCTACCTACTACTTGACGGAAAAAACAAATACTTGGATGAAAATTTTAACAAAAAAATGAAAAATTTAACAGCAAGGAGGCTGCAGAAGGATATGAGAGAACTATTAAAAAAAATCTCACCTGCATGAACAGGTAAGCAGCATCACATGGTCCTGACTTTCAAGAAAAATATGGTTTATCACTGAGAAAATCAATTCTTCATTTGAAGGCCACAAAAATGTTGTGGATGAGGCTATCAAGTCCTCCTGTTAGGACTTCTCACCAATGTCCAACGGTCCCATATCAGCAATCACCTACAGGCATCAACACATGCCTTTGCCTTGGATGGTTAGTAGCAAAAGATCAGCTCCAATTAGAGCATGTCACAAGCCTCTTGTATAAATATTTCTCCTTCCATGAGCCTTTTCAATTCAGCATCAAAGGTCTCTATATTTCTCTTTTAGTTTACTTTCTTTTTTCCAATCTTCCATAGAAAAGACAATGCTCAGCACTAAGAAACTCATCAAGATGGCAGAAATTTGTGGCCATGCCGAGAAAGAGGATTTCACTTCCAAGAAATGGTAGTGATGCAGACAATTGTACTACATCTTCATCTTCTATAACCGAAAAAGGCCATTTTGTAGTATACACAACTGATAGAAAGCGCTTTGTGATTCCTTTGTCTTATCTTGAAAATGACGTCATTAGGCAACTTTTAAGAATGGGTGAAGAAGAGTTTGGGCTGCCAAGTGATGGTCCTATTACATTACCATGTGATTCAGCCATCATGGACTACATCCTTTCATTAATCAAGAGAGGTGTAGCGGCTGCAGATCTTCACAACGCACTGCTCAGCTCAATTACTTCATGTTGTTCTTCAGCTTCTTCTTTGCACCAAGAATGGAATAACCAGCAGCATCTTGTTTGTTAAATCATAATCATCATCCCTTGTAAATTGTAGCTCAAAGTAGATTGAATAGAAGGCGAAAGTTAGGCATGTATGACAGATGGATAGAGCATATATGAAATTTAACTAATTTTATAGCTTTCAGTTTTCAACTTGGTGATCTGGCTTTCTCATCTTAGGTTAGTACAATTACAGGAAACTTAGTACTGTTGGTAGTCAACTTTGTCAATCAAAGACTTAATCCATGAGACTTTCATATTGTAAATATAAATTGAAGCATCTCCTTGGATTGATTAATCACATATTTAGGATAGAAAGAAGGTAAGGGTAAGTCTTCCTATCAATCCATTTTACAATCAAGGTTGAGTTTATCAAAGGTCCCTATTAGAAGGTCTTATCAAACATACTTAATAAGTGAGTCATATAAAGTGGGACAGAGGGAGTATATAGCAATTGGACAACTCATCATCCGGATGAAAGATTCCAAACTGTCTAAATCAACAACAACAAGTATCAAATTGTGCCTCTTATCAATCATTTATCAAGGCAATTAGTTTTTTTCATGTATGCTTTCTGGAAGCCTTGAAGCATCAGAATCAATATTCACAGTTGTCCTAAAAATCAGGAAGTCATTTACAAAATATTCAACTTTTCAATTTTCATTGTCCCATTACCAAAAATGTTAAAAAGTTGATATTCAAGAGAAGATTATCTCTGAACAATTTTTTCTAGACATCTTAAACTATTCAACCCAGAAAGTAATACTTCTCCTTGTTAAGCGAAGATTGAGAGAATCAGTTCTTTAGCTATAGCTACCAAAACAGTGGAAGACAGGTAAAGTCATCAACAGCAGAAATAATAGCTGAACAAGTCAACAACTTATGTTGGCACCCAAAGAAAAAAAAACAAGCGGAAAAACACACAGAAGCTGGTCTATCTGCTGATTAACAGGTCAGCAAATATATCCGAGAAATGACTCAATTTAAGGAGGCTAAGAGTGTAATTAAACCAAAGGAAGAAGCACCGTGACTTCACATAGGAATTAGCCATTTTGGCTCCAAGAACTTTCATCAATATAGATACTATTAGGAATTAAGTTGCAAAGACTAAATCTTAACTGGAAATCACTCAATTTAAAGATGGTAACAGTGTAATTAAACTCATACCAAAGAAGATGTCAACTCTTGACTTCACAAAGGAACTTGCCATTTTGGCATAAATACAATCAGCAAAATAAATATCATAAAAATTCTGTAGATTAATTTTTCCCCCACAAAACTACTTAATTTATAGACTGTAATAGTATAAAAACCCCATATCAAAGAAGAAACACTTCTTGACTTCACAGATGAACTAGCCAGTTTGACTTCAAAAAAGGGAAAATAAGCAAAGAAAATACCATAAGAAATGAAGAGACAAAGATTCTTCTTTTATGACTTACAGTTGAAGCAACACAATTGACACATCTAAGCTGACTTCCAAATCGATCCACAGCATGGGTAACAAAAAGTGCAGCGCACAAATCTGGAAACGTCCAAATTATATAGTACCTGATACACTCACATTAAAGAAACCAGAGATTTTTGAGACCTAGCGGATGAATCATAGTAACATAACTCAATTAGAGAATCATGTATATTGCGCTGTTAGCTTTCCATTAATTGCCTGGAAAATAGATATTGAAGAAGACATTATAACAAAAATCAAATGCTGAACATAAGACATGCTTTGGAATATTTCATGTAACATTCTGATTTGTACAAGACAACACAAAAGGATACTTATGAGGTGCAAAAATAGAATTCTTGAATCAGCAAAAGAGTCTGAATTTTAAAATTGTACTAGCATTGAACATTAAACAACGAAATAGAGTAAAGTTCCCCAATCATTTCATTGAGTCATGTATTACAAAAACTAATGCCACTCATCAATGATGGCCAAAAATCACATACAACAAGTAGCCTTTCTTTCTTTGTAAGGAGTGTCAATAAACTATAGGCATATATACAGTATAAATTTTTTAAAAATAAAAGGGGTTGCATCTGAGATTGTCTTGATCACAGACTGCCTAACCCACCAACAAAACCAATGTTCTATATATAATCAATCTATCTAATATTGTCTCTAACCAGCAGCTTTACACGAGTTTCCGCCTTCAGACTCAGCATCAATGTTCTATAACCAAATCACGAATGTGTGGCTGTGTCTTGAACGCTCTCTTTTGGTGCGGCCTACGTTATATGGACATGTAACCACTTTTCCTCTTCCTCGTCTTCGCAGGCTGTACATTGTCGGCTGATTTCATAAAAGAGTGATTCAAGAGCATGTTGGCAGTCCAACGCGAGTTTGGATTCCCAAACATCAGCTTCTGGTCCGTATTCCTGCTTAAGCACGGATTCAGGTGCCATGTACCTTTTAGTTCCTCTGATCCCCTGTTTCTGCGTCCAGCTCTGTTCCAAAGTCAATGCAAGCCCGAAATCAGCGATCTTTGCGACCTGGTCAGTACCAGTACCATCATCAACAAGAAGAATGTTGTCGGGTTTAATGTCACAATGAATGACTCCTTTGCCGTGAATGAAACTGAGCCCTAAAAGAACATTCTTGGTGTGTTTTTGGACTTGATACTCAGGCAGCCCTAAAACTTGATTATTCCGAAGACGAGCAGCGAGGCTTCCAGCGGAGGCATACTCGAGTAGCAAGTTGTATAGTAATAACCCATCTTCTTGAGTGACTTTAACTCCGAAACAAGGAATAACATGAGGACAGTGTTCGAACATTCGTAAGAATTCACGTTCATGTTCAAGTGATTGAGAGCGACACAACATACAAGATTTGACGGCAATGAGAGTAGAATATGTAGAAGCCAATGAAACAAAACCAAAAGCTCCTATACCCAACGTTCGACCCCTCTTCCACAAAATCTCCGATTGTTCTTCTTCTTCCATTGTTACAGAATAATAATTTGAGAGTTTTCTGTGTTTACAGGGGAAGGCGATTTGTTTACGTTTCTGTTTTTGTTTCCTAAGTTTTCTGTTTTTTTCGAGTGTTTATTGTGTTGTCACAATTTATAAGACTTACTTTGACTTGACAAGCAAGAAAAGAATTTTGAAAATTATGATTTAAAATAAACTAGTTAACTTGTCTGCGCTTAGTGCAGTCATAATATATTGTAAGGTTATTTACGATTTACTTTTTTGTTACTTTTTAATATCCAAATATTAAATAAATTTACACTATAAATTTTTGTAATTTTAATAGGTAAATATCAACATCATTTTTCCTTTCAACCAAATATAAATTCATGTGTGTTTAAATATTTGTCGAGTTTTGACCGATATCAACCTTATTACTATTTCATGTAAACTCTGTATTACACATGCTTATAATAAATATATAAAATAAACATTACAAGTTTTGGTTTCAATATATTTTTATACTCGTAATATGTATTTTCCTCGAATAAGTATTTCTCTTACAAACAAATTAAGTTTACATGATATATATTGGAATTCCTAAGGTGAGAAGATATAATTGATTTCAAAGCCATGGTCCACAAATTACTTTACTTTAAAATTTTCTTTTATGGCTTGTTACTTATAAAAATAATAAAAGCCTGAAATTATTTAATCAACTTTTGGTAAAATCATCTCCAACATGTTGTTAAAGAACATCAGCAACATAACCAATGCAATATAAATATCATATGTACGTTACTAAACTTAGAGAAACTGTACTTATCTATAAGATTAATTTTGAAAGTAGAATGAATCTAATATGGAAATTCCAATTATTCAAGCTAAAAGAAAATATAATATAATATTTATTGTTACAGATCGAAGAAAAATAACAGACGATAATGTAATATATATTTTTAGCCAAATATCACTTAACCTCATAAACACATGAATATATTCACTATAACGTCGGTGAACTGTTTTGAATTTCATCATTGATTGCACCAACAAATAGATAACTTGTTTATCCTTTGAACACCATAGAGCCTCATATATTTATAGTGAATGGAGAAGAAGAATCTAGCAAATGACACAAGTACCTTAGCTTGGGACTCACCCAAAACTCCTCTCGTTCCTGTTTGGAGGCAGTCAAGCTATGCAAATTTATAGGGTAAGGGAGGTGAATGGTTTGAAATTCAGTTAAACAATACCAATTCATCAAATAGTATGTAATTGATATAAAAAATAAACTGCAGAATTGTTGATTTTCTTAGAGAAAACAAACCGACAGGAGTTTGTGTTTTTTTAACACAAATACTTGAATGTAGATAAAGTGATTTCATCCATTTACTGATTAGTGAAAGCACCATAATTAGCAATATGTAACGGAAAGAGTGGGATATACCCCATTTACATGTTATTTAAAACACCCATTTAAAGGTTATTTAAGAGTGCTTATTTTTTAGACTTTTAAAATTAAGTAGTACAGGAAAAATTTAGGGAAAAAATCACAAAAAAGATAAATATGATTCTAGGCCTTAGAGAGCGCCACATCATCGACTTTATAACCCTCTTTTATATATATATATATATATATATATATATATAGATTATAGATATTTATGTAACTATAAATTATTTTATCAAGGATAAAATAGGTATTTTCAAGTTAAATTATTACTAAATATAGAAATATGTTATTTTTTTTTAAAATTGACTAAAAATAAAAGTGAGTCACTATTTTCCGAGTCACGACAGACATTCAAAGTCCTAGTCCAAAAAATTGAACAAGTCGAAAGCTTCTTTTGATATGCAAAATAAATTATTCTGATAAGCGTATAAATTGTTTGTGTGATTATAATTTTTGAATTAATATATTTTATTTAAGAGATCGGATAAAATAATTGTAAAGATAAGATAAAGTGGGACATGCTATAATTAAACGCGGAATAAAATTTACTTCCTTCGTTTTTAAATAAATAGTTGTTTTAACTTAGACACAACCTTGAGAAATTTACTTATTCCTAAAAATAAAGAGTGTTTTTACTAATTTACTCTTAATAAATATCTTGAAAAGATGCAACTCTTTAATACTTCCTTCAAATCACTTTACTTGTCACATTTTTTATTTACACGTCTCTTAAGAAAATATTAAGTAGCGGATAATTGCTTACTCTTTTCAATTTAATACTTATTTTTTTTGCACTATGTTAATCTCTCTTCATATTTATGACTAAGGGTAAAACTAAAAATAAATAACAAATTATGTTTTGATTTTTTAAAATGACAAGTATTGTGGATCATCTATTTTTAGTAAGGATGACAAGTAAAGTGGTCCAGAGAGAGTAATTCTTGGTTATTTAAAAATTTCTTTATTTAATGAAGGGTAAATTGAAAGAACACAATTAATGTCTTCTTGATTATCTAAAGAGTAAAGACATCAAATGCACCCTGAACTTATTTGGAAAAGTCAATTACACACTCAAACTATTGTGACAACCTATTACACACCTATATTATTTAAAAGTGAATTTATTTTCACCCTAAGCACACATAACCAGTCACATTGGTGGGAGGTGTATTACACTTACGTCATGTTATTGTCACATAATATTATGTAAGATTCCAAAAAAAATTCTCTCCATATCACCCAATTGCTTCTTCTTCATTATACACCATCAAAGCCACCATAGCACCATTATTGCCATGATACCATCACCAAATTCATATATTTCATCACCAAAATTAAAATAATCACCACAAATTTCATCACCCACAATCAAACCCACCATTGAAATCATATCATTTTCATTGTCACTACAAAAAATGCAAAGAATCACCACAAAATTCAACACCCATAACCAAATTCATCATTCACACCCATCACAAAATTCAAATCAAAATTGCACTACCGTCAATAAATTTTAATACCCACCAAATTAGAACAATCACCACTATTATCACTATGAATTTCTTCTTCACCATCTCTAATTTCTTCTTCTTCACCATCCATCACCAAATATCCACAGAATACCATCACAAGATTATCATCAATTTTTACTTTTTTTTAATACCTCATTTTTCTTTTTCTTTTAAATCTACGCTTTTTTCTAATCAGAATTTCACATAAAGGGACAAATTGAATCAATAGTAAAGAGATGATCACTAAATTAAATTGGTGAAAGTTACTTTGCTGAATTGGGTTTGCCAAAAAATAAAATTTCTCACTAAAGGAATTTTCGAAAATCTGTAAGTTTTCAATGGAACAACGATTCTCCATCCAAAAAGTTATATTTTCTTAACTTGTGAAATGAATTAATTTAGCTTGTGTCATTTTTTTAAAATGAAATGGGTGTATAATTTTTCTTGAAAAAAAGAAAGAAAGAATGAAGATAGAATCTTTAATTGTATATGAAGATTTGAAATGATATTGAAAAAAAGGGAGTGAGAAAAATGAAGTTTTCTATGAAGGTAAATGTTGAAAATGGTGGTTCACGGTGGGTGTTAAAGAAGAGAGAGGAAAGTGAGGATGAAGATACATTGAATTAATTAAAAAAAATATAAGAATGTGTGAAAGTTAAAAAAAAACACAAAAAAAATTCAATAAACGCTTTTCTTTTTTATTTATTTTAGTTTTGTGCCACATCAGCTTTCAGGGTGAAAATAAATTCAAAGTAGTACAAGTGGGTAATAGGTCGTCAGAATAGTTTGAGTGTGTAATCGACTTTTCGGGACAAGTTCAGGGTGTATTTAATGTCTTTTCTCATTATCTAAAACACCACTTATTTAGAAATAAAATGAAAAGGCTAAAAAATCACTTATTTAGGAACAAATGGAGTATATATTGCATTTGGTCAAGATTTTAGAGAAAAGGCTTGATATATTCTTTAATTTTGCGATTTAGAGTTGATATACTCTTATTAAAAAGTGGTTCACATATGTCGTTACACAAATGACTTAAATATACCCTTTTCGGCTGACCAGAATGAGAAAAAAATATTTAAAATTTATTTTTCATTAAACTAAAATTCACATAACGATATATTTAATCCTTCTCGCTAAGTTTGGGGATATACTTGATTTTTCTCAAAAAATTAAGGGAAATATTTGATTATTCTCGCAAAATTTAAAGTTATATTTGATTGTGAATTTTTTTGACTTCTTTGATTCGATGGCTGATTTGGTATTTTAAATATTTTCCTTATGGATTTATTTGTTTATCTTTTATAGAGTTTCTTGTTTCTATTTTATTTTTTCAATAAAGAGTATATCAACTCTAATCCGCAAAATTGAGAGGTATAGGCCTTTTTTCCTAGATTTATCTCAAACTTAATTCTTAGGTATCTCACATTATCTCACGTATCAAACGACCTTTTGCTATATTTGATATCCACAAATAGATAAAGAAAACAACCTACATTATTTTCGAAAAATATATCTATAATTAATTTTATAGAATAATTTTAGTAGTTGCTTAAGTTTTAAGAATTTTTTTAAGATAATTTAATTCACACTTAATCAAGAATATCTCATGAAAAATTAAATTATATGAGTTGACATAAACTCAATGATAAAAACAATTAGAAATTTAGCTTTTCAATAAGTTAAAAGAATAAACTCCAAATAAAATCATAGTTATATCTATATTATTCAATCCATTTACTTTATTTGTCCAGCATTTTAAAAACAGATTTTTATTTTTACTTGTCACTTTTTAACATATCAAGAAAATATAATTATTTTTTTCATGTTTTATCTTTAACATTAACTACTTATTCCCTAAATTATTTCTCAAGACCGAAGACTATACATCAATTAATATGAATGTTATTGTAAAATGCTTATATTAATCACTCTTTTTTTAAAGAGAGTGCAAAGTTTAAAGTGGACAAGTATGAATGAACAGAAGAAGTATTATAAAAAATAAAAAAAATAAAAAAAATAAAAAAACTCGAGCACTTCGTAAATGTATTCCATGTTGGATAAAAATTTAATTACAACTAATTATTGGGAACATGATTACTTCCTCCGTTCACTTTTACTTACTCGTTATTCCAGAAATAGATTTTCATTATTACTTATCACTTAATATCAAGAAAAATATTTTAAAAAAATCATGTTTTACCCTTAGCATTAACTATTTATTTATCAAATTATTTTTTCAAACTCTATACTAAACATCAATTAATATGAGAATTATGGTAAAATCTTCATATCTGTCGTTATTTCTTAAAGAACGTGCAAAATTCAAAGTGGATAAGTAAAAGTGAGCGGAGAAAGTATTTGTTGTATTTGTTACCTTATTATTAAATATCATATTTTTTTCTTGTATGATACCCCTCCTCCATTTTTACTTATTCAGTACTTCCTTTAAATTATTTTACTTGTTACATTTTTTGTTTACACATCTCTTAAGAAATTATGTGTTTTGATCATCATAACCTTATTTATTATTTTTAATCATTTAAAAAATTAATCTCATTTTGATAAATGTTATCTCTTTAATCTGTACTCAATAAATAAAAGAGAGTTAATCTAAACAATCACATAAGAGAGTAGGGGTGCTACTAAATGGCACAATTCCATTTGTAATAAAATTTAATTACGATTAATTATTAGAAACATAGCAATTTGTTATATTTGTCATCCCTAAATATGTCAGATCAAGTGAAGAAAGACAAATAAAGAGGTAGATAATCCAAATCAATTATTAGATCAAGAAGAATATGAGGATATTTCTTGTATGATACCCATTATTCTACCTCTCTTCCACCAAGCTTCAACTTCTTGTTCTTCCTCCATTACAAGTGTAAAGAATAAATCCAAAGCATTTTTTTGTTTTGGATTGTGAGCGTGTTTTGTCCAGTTTAGTATAATGTGGTTATATACAGGGCTGATTTTCTAATTTATGTTTTCCCTGATGGTCAGGATAGGTTCTAAGATAGTATATCCCAATTTAAGTGTGTAATAATATTTATATTGTATTTGCATTTGATAGACAATATAATTTATCATGAAATAAATTTAACCATCAACTAAACACAACATAAAATTCATCTAATTAAATTTAATCATATATCTCGCATATCAAACCACCCCTTACTCTATTTGATATCCTCAAATAGATAAAAATAAAACTACCGACATTATTTTCAAGAAATATATCTATAATTAATTATATAATAATTTTAGCAGATGCTTAGGTTTTAAGATTTTTTAAAATATAATTTAATTCATACGTGATCGAGAATATCTCATGAAAAATTGAATGATACGAATTGACATAAATAAATTATAAAAACAATTGAAAATTTAGCATCTCAATAAGTTAGAAGAATAAACTCCAAATAAATACGGATATTTATCTATACTATATTATTATAAAACGCACAAAACTCAAGTACTTCGTAAATGTATATTCCATGTAAGATAAAATTTAATTACAACTAATTATTAGGAACATAACAATTTGTTATATTGTCACCTTATTATTTAGTATTAAATTATTTTTCTTGTATGATACTCCTCCATCCATTTTTACTTGTCTTAATACTTTCTTCGAATCATTTTACTTATTACATTTTTTTTTAATAATATTCAATTTCTAGGATAGGCTTGCATAGTTGATTTGTCCAAATTTACTCCTACCAAATCCTGAATTATTTGTTTTTGGGGCTATTTTTTATCATACATATTCTCTTATTTATTTTTTCATTATACATATTCTCTTATTAGATAAGAGAGAGTTGGGCGGCAAGCAGGCACGTCTCCATCGACGTGCTTGCTTCCTCCAAGGGTAGTTTCATCATTTTATATGTTTTTGTGTATTTTTTTATTTTTATTTAGGCTGCGTCCTTTAGTTTTAAATTTATGCCTTTTGTTATAGCTTTATTACTTTAAATGTGGATGCTATTTGTGTAAATTTTAAAATTACTTTGGGTACCAAAAAAATGACAGTTGATGAACATAAATATTTCGATTATGGACATCCCAGTGGATCTCCTCACATATTTTAGAGTACAAATTAAAAATTATTTAATCAACACCACTTAATTTTTTTTTAATATTAATAATATTTATCATGTATTTATTTTATACTTAATAAGATGATTTACTACCATACAAATATATATTACTTATTTTACATTAAAATTTTAAATCATTTAACACATATATATTTGACACTATTTAAAAAAATAATTTGGTAAATAAATATTGAGCCGGTGCATAACACCGGCTTTTCGCCACTAGTAACTATATAAGGGAGGAAGGTTTGATATACTCCTCAACTTTGCAATTTAGAACTGATATATATCTCGTTATAAAAGTGGCTCACATGTATCATTAACATTACACAAATGACCCATATATACCCTTTTCGACTAACGAAAGTGAAAAACTAATTTTGATTTTATTTTTATTTTTTATTAAAATAAAAACGATATAGGGATATATTTGACCCTCGCAAAGTTCAGGAGTATATTTGTTCCTTCTCACACATGATTTTTTTTTTGCCTTCTTTAATTCAACAATTAATTTGTATTTATTATCTTTTATGAGCAAATTTATTTTTTTCATTTATCTTCTTGTTAAATCTACCAAAGATGTCCCCGATTTATTTATTGTTTTCAGATACAAAAAATTACTCCTGCATATAAACATGGCCTTAAAATTACTCCTCTTGATTTTTGCATGAGATGTGTGTAACGTTATTACATTACGCAACAAATTTTAAGTAATCAAGAGGGATCTACCCTATTAGGAAGGGTGTACGGACACTTGTTAACCTCGAAAAAAAATTCATATATATACCTTGACGAACTATCAAACATTTTAAAAATCTCTTAAACTGTTAAACATAGGGAAAAGAACATTTATACCTCAAAAAAGAAAATTATTTACCCTTAAATACCACATTACTTTCATGCCCCCTTTTTACTCTAAAATGACATATTTTTAAAAATAAAAAATTCGGATTGACGTCATGATGACGTCAATGTCCACCTTTTTGATGTCTTTTCTACTTTGTCTTTTTGTTTAATTTGAAAAAGATTTAACATTTTTTTGGTTCTTTTCCTTTTCTTTTTTTTTGTTTCTTTTCTATATTTTTTTTTTCTATTTTCTCATTTATGAATCATTTATTTTGTTCCCAAACCATGTTATTTTATATTTTTTTATAATTAGTTTTGACTTCTTTTTTTTTGTATTTTTTTTTTGTTTCTTATTTGTTTTTTCAATTTATTTATTTCTTATTTCCTTTCTCATTATTCTTTTTTCTTTCTTCCTCCATAATATAATTCTATTGATTTTTTTTGTTTTTTTTTCTTTATTTTTTTTATTTATATAATAAAGAAGATCATTTATATGTTGAACATTTCTTCATTTTTTATTTCTCTGTTTTTTTCTTTTCTCCTTCACTTTTTTTTCTTTTTCTCTATTTATCTTTCTTCTCCTTTTTCCTTATTTTTTTTATCAAATCATATTATTTTTAAATTTCTTTCACCATAATCTTATTTCATACTCAATTTTTTTTTTTCTAATTTTTTTTCAATTTCTTTCTAAATTTTATTTAATTTATTTTTTCTCCTTAATCTAATTTAATTCACTTTTTTGCTCCTTTTCTTTGTTCTTTTTTTTTCCCCGCTGATTTTATTGAGGTTTACTTCAGTCCTTTATGATACCATCACAATATATTATCTTCATTGAAGATTGTTTCTTCCTCTTTGATACTATCAAAGTATAATATACTCTGATGGTATTAAAGAGTAACTGAGCAGTGTTTTCACTAAAGGATTGTTTCTTCCTCTTTGATATCATCACAATATAATATACTCTGAAGGTATCAAAGAGTAACTGAGCAGTGTTTTCACCGAAAGACTACATTTTCCTCTTTGATATCATCACAATATATTACAGATATGAATATATTCTGGTGGTATCAAGCAGTAACTGAGCAGTGTCTTCATTGAAGGACTGCTTCTTCCTCCTTGATACCATCAAAGTATAATATACTCTGATGGTATCAAAGAGTAACTGAGTAGTGTTTTTCACTGAAGAACTACTTTTTCCTCTTTGATACCATCACAGTATATGAATATACTCTGGTCGTATCAAGGAGTAACTGAGCAGTGTCTTCATTGAAAGATTGTTTTTTCCTCCTTGATACTATCAAAGTATAATATATTTTGATGATATCAAAGAGTAACTGAGTAGTGTTTTCACTGAAGGACTATTTTTTCCTCCTTGATACCATCAAAGTATAATTTATACTTTGATGGTATCAAAGAGTAACTGAGCAGTGTTTTCACTGAAGGACTGTTTTTTCCTCTTACAGTATATGAATATACTCTGGTGGTATCAAAAAGTAACTGAGCAGTATTTTCATTGAAGGATTGCTTCTTCCTCTTTAATAGTATCACAATATATGAATATACTCTGGTCGTATCAAGGAATAACTGAGCAGTATCTTCATTGAAGGATTGTTTCTTCCTCCTTGATACCATTAAAGTATAATATACTCTGGTATCAAAGAGTAACTAAGCAGTGTTTTCACTGAATGAGTGTTTCTTCCTCTTTGATATCATCGTAGTATATTCATATACTATGATGGTATTAAGAAGTATTGAGCAGTGTCTTCATTGAAAGATTGTTTCTTCCTCCTTGATACCATCAAAGTATATTTGAAAGATTGCTTCTTCCTCCTTGATACCATCAAAGTATACTTTGATGGTATCAAAGAGTAACTGAGCAGTATTTTCACTGAAGGACTGTTTCTTCCTCTTTGATACCATCACAGTATATTACTATATATGAATATACTCTGGTGGTATTAAGGAGTAACTGAGCAGTGTCTTCATTGAAGGATTGCTTCTTTCTCCTTGATATCATCAGAGTATATTATACTCTGATAGTATCAAAGAGTAATTGAGTATTGTTTTCATTGAGGTTTGCTTCAGCCCTTCGATGAGATTACTCAATAATTCATGATATCATTTTAATATATCTATATACTGGCATGCTTTCATAGAGATATGTTTCAGTTCTTAAGAGACATTTCTCAGTCTTTCGTGATATCATCATAGTATATCTATATACCGGTATGATATCATTCAGGTCAACTTTTGGCATTTTTCAGTCCTCTATGATACTCACGTGATACATATCATATACTGACAAAGTATAACAAAATTTATGCTTAATTTTGATATTTTAATTTATATATCAATTTTAGCAAGTTACGAGTAATTTTTATAAAACTAATTACAAAAATAAAGTCATATTTTAAAGTTTTATTTTTATTTGCAAAAGTAAAAAAAAAAAGTTATTTTCATTAATTTAGTTTTAATGAATAAGCTAGTGAATTTTAGTATTTTTCTTAATTATTTTTTATTGTTATCTAGTTATTTTTTGTTATTAATATAAAAAAAATAGTTGATTCATATTTTTATTTCTTATTTTTCTAAAAGGAAAAAAATATAAAAAGTGAAAATAACTATAATAATTTTTAATTAAATTAACAGATAAAAGGATAAACATTAAATGCTAAGTCAAAATAAGAGGGAAAAAAGAAGAAGGAGAATAACATGCAATTGGGGGGGAGAGCTCTTAGGGCAATTACTTTGAATTGAAGGTCCATTAAGGGTAAATACTTTAAGTTGGGTCTATTTTGGGTAAATAGTTTCACAATTAAGTCCATTTTGTGTAATTTTCCCTTAAACATATGTGTTTTATTGGGCCGTTTGGCAATGTGAGTTTATGGAGAATTTTCCATATTTCATAGAGTTTGAAATAAGTAGCATGACTGAAATAATGTTGGAACAAGAAGTAGATTAAAAAGCCAAATATCAATCAACTACAATTCAAGATATATGAATGAATCCTCCTGTAGTCATTCCACTCTTAGGGCAATTTCACTCCAAGAATAGGCAAAAACAGAATTCAGACAAGTGAAACATCTGCTGCATTTCCAACTAAACTTTCATTGATTCAACAACTAAAGCAAAGAGAGGTACAAGATTGGAAGTTTGGTTTCGATAGGTAATCTTCAGCTGGTTTCAAGGGGTGAAGTAGTGAAAAATAAAGGAATAGAAGACGAGCAAGATGTCGCCTGATTTGTGACAATGCCAGCCTCGTTTGTGTTCAAACAATTTGGAGTCTGAATCACACTTCTCGTTTTTCATCAGTATCATTTTCTGCTGCTTGCACTGCGGTTTTTGCTTCCTTAGTTATGTTAGCCCCTCGATGGATACCTACAAATACCAGTAACATATTTGAATACCATTAGACATTAGATGAAACATGTTGTCTGAGGTCAATGAGAATATGAACGTCAACTGGCATGAGAAGACTCATTTATCATGCACAACAGATTAAATGGAAAAAAAGTTTTGGATTATGCAAGATTTTGGGTCCACAAATTCCACTTGTCAAACATAGGCAACCCTCATGCAACTTGTGTCAATTATGTGAGGCACAACATAACATTTGTCGATTAAATGGCAACACAATGTTGCGCATTTATATTTATGCTCTTCTGTTGTCTAGGAATTTTAACACTCCATACTGCCTTGTTGCAGTCAGCATAAAAAAATCTATCAACAGAGTAGAATTTATTACCTTGAGGGATGGAAATGTGATCACCAGAACCAATACCGTGGGTGAAACCTGCTTTGCCAGATGACCTGCCATGGAACTCTCTGATTAGAGCTAAGTTACTGCCGTTGGTTGTCTCATTCTCTGCTTTAGGCGAATAATTTTCTCCAGATGATGGCCTTGCAGCAGTTTTTGGAGCATACGTTGTTGACCAAGATCCTCCATTTGATCCAGCCAAGGACATTATAACATCTGCCTGATACATAGCAGGAAACTCGATCATGTTATGCTAAAGAATTTTAGAACTTGATTGATTCTACCATCTTAAGATTCAAATCAAATAGCAAAGTGCAATGCGATTTATTGGAAATATTGAAATGGGAAATTTGGGAAAATTTCAAAGCTAAGACAGATGATAAAAGTTTCTGTTAGATACTTCTCCCCTTAAATATAAACCCCCACCTTTGCCACTGTTCAGCAGTTGGAGATAAAAGAAATTTTCTTGAAATATAATTGAATCTTAAGACACAAATGATGCTCCTTGCACCTCACTGCATATTAGCAAAATGATTTTTCAATTCTAAGGTATTACAAATCAGTCGAACTGAAACTAGACATTGTTGAAGCTTCCGAAGACTGAATTTTACAAAAGTAAAGAGTACAAATAAGAAAGCTAAAACTAGAGAAAAACGACTCTTGATGAAACAACTATGTTTACATAATTGATTCTGATTCATGTTTTGATGACTGACAAAATTATAGGAGAGGTTGGGGAATGGATTAGTAGTCTGCTTATATGGACTTGGCCTTTTTGGGGTTGAGTTATGCCCAAAGTCCATATCTCTATGGTAGTGAATGTAGTTACTTTAATTTACAGCTGCTAGGAACAAAACAATTGAGACATTAGAAAAAAAGGAGGATTAGGAAATCAGGAACTTCGTGGCAGATGAAAAGAAGGCAGGTATGGTTTCCACAGGTAATAGAGGAAGCAGTGGAAACTGGAAAGAACAAGAATAAGGGTTGGCAGATGAAAAGAAGGCAGGTATGGTTTCCCCAGGTAATAGTGGAAGCAGTGGAAAGAACAAGAATAGGGGTAGAAGAAAGCAATGGACAAAAAGAGAGACCACGAGAGGGGAAGTCACCCTTTAGATAATGTACTTTAACACGACCAACCAAAAATATATTCATAATAGGATTTGAACTGCACACTACATTGTCAGTAATTAGATAATGTACTTTAACAGCAAGGGATAACGACTAAGAATGGTAGCTTGGAGGCCAACGTACTTGCTTCTAAGTACATCATAGCCCATGTTCAAAGGACTTCCACCAAGAACTTCTTTCAGAGACTAAAACTAGCTGGACCACAGAACGCCTTGAATGAAATTAATCTTGAACTAAAAATAAAAGACAACTATATGACAGCAGCTTTCGACTCAGAGATCAACATTCAAATGATTTTGAAAACCAAAAAAATTTCTTTCTTTTTGTGGGACCCCAAGCCTTCATTTTACGCTTCAAGAACCTAAAATAGGCACTTAATCAACTAAAAGTTTTTACAGTTTTTCCATCTAACTCTTGATGTGATACAACAATATTTAAAATGAACAAGTATTTAAGGGCAATACTCTTCACTTAAAGAACAAGGACACCCGGTCCCTGACGGTTCAAAACAAATGTAAGCTAATCTGGTTTATTAGGTATATTACAAGTACATTAATGCATTATTAAATTAGTTTAACCATAATCAACGAGAAGACTAACTGGTGAATAAATAGAATTTAGTCATGAATTACAGTAGAACTAGGATCATTTAGGGAAGACAAATTAGAGAACTTGTACAGATGGTCTGGAACAAGTTAAGAAAAATTCTAAGCTATAAGATTATTCTTTTCCTGAAGAAGTCCAGATAAACTTTATTGTAGAGATACGGCCCTTGGGTCTAACTCAATTCCAAAAGCTACGTCACGAGAGGAGGATTGCCCAAGACCATATAAGGCAACCACAACTCATTCCCTCAACCAATGTGAGATTTAACCCCCCCAGCCAGGAGTCAACTGGAGCGTGGATTACGGGAGCCAAACATTGAGAAACACGATAACAGGGATTGATGGGTCTAGGTCTGATACCATGTGAGATATGCCACTGGACCTAACTCAACCAATACGCTAGCTCATTAGGGGAGGATTGTCCAATACTATGTAAGGAGACCACAGCTCATTTCCTCAACCAACATGGGACTTAACATTTATTAAAACTCCAAGTGAAGAAAAAGCTCATATAAATGTTTTCAGAGCTTACTAAGCTAACCCAAACATAAGGTCAAAAGTCAAAACAATGTAAAATGATTCACAGTTTATAATAATCTGGGTAGGTCAGCATTTTCTTCGCAGATAAAGATTCATAGCTATTGCTAGAGGACTTTCCTGATGTATCCCATGCCATTTCTCAACATCAACTGAGAAATTAGATTTCATACTTGTATGCACTTAATTTGCTATGTTTAAAACAAGTGATAGAAAGATCCTCCAACTCCTACCAAGAGGTTGGAGTTCAAATAACTGAGTAAGCAAAAAGGGCCATTCATTAACTGTTGGTCGGGTGGGTGGGTTTTACTTATCAAAAGAATTTGCTACATTTTATGATATTTTCCTCTCCATGAAATAGGATATCCACATGTCAAAACCGACAAAACCTAACCAAGCATAGAAGTGGTCGGGCTGTTTCACAAGATCACCTAATTGGCATCCTTCCTAAACTAATGGATATCTCAAGTCATATGAAAAGATGCATTATTTGTTCTAACCCCAAGAACATGAAAAAAAATAATCACAAATATCATACCATA
This sequence comes from Jaltomata sinuosa, assembly GCA_003996215.1. NCBI lineage: Eukaryota > Viridiplantae > Streptophyta > Magnoliopsida > Solanales > Solanaceae > Jaltomata > Jaltomata sinuosa. The sequence continues at coordinate 236,129 of QJPP01001558.1, forward strand.
TTTGTCCCTCTATCGACCTTCCTGGAGTCCATGTATACTTCTCCAAACAACATAATACTAAAGGGTACCATTGCATCAAAAGACAATGAATCATTTGAAGAGGCATGAAGTGGCCTCATTTGATGCATAACTCTATGCTTTTCCATTGATATTTAATTGTTTTCATGAGCTCTATTATGAGCACAGCTGGCCCAGATATCTTGGCTTAATGGTGAAGGAAAAGTTATAGAAATCAACTTATTTATGAAAAGAAGGCATGGTGGAATTAGTCAGTTGCAGGAGCATCCAATGATTGTATTTTTTGGTGTCATTATGTGTGTCATCTGAAACAAGTAGCTAGAGCAGTTATTCTCCTGATAACATATCACTTCATCACGTGCTTTACTTGATAGTTGATACAATGTCATACAGTATTTTATTTTCCTCTACAGTTGTGCCTACCATTCAGATTTGATATATACCAGTACTGTTTCCTTCACTGTCTTCTTTACAGCAAGTTAAAACTTTTTCAGTGAGATAATTCTCCTCTTTTCACTAGAAAATGATGATTAACCAAAATTCTCCAAATCAAAACTAAACGGATGAAGAATTATATCGCCAGGGATACCATCAGTTATTACCATAGCCAAGTAAGTATGAGGGATTATGATTTCACATGTTAAACATCTTATTTACTATTGAAGCATGTTACTTTCATTTCACACAATATACCTGGTATAGTAGACTGACAAATTTAGACAAGTGAGCAACTAGACAATAACTTATCAGTTGGCTTACACACTAAATTCATTCACCAATCTGTTCAAAAGAAAGAAAAAGAAAAAACAACACAAAGACATACAGAAACAGTAGAAACACAGAAGAGAGGTGTGATTTGGTAAAGCAGAAGACAAACCTTGTTGGGATGGACATTATCGAAAACATGGGCTTGACCCCCGTAAAATATAGTCATTTGAGAGCCAGCAGGTGACGATCCTTGACGACTATCACGCAACAAACATCAAGAAGTCTCAATGATATTATTACAGAAAGTCAGACAGACATCAAAAGAGGCAGTTTGTGCAGTATCTACTAAAATTACCATGGGTTAGAAGATTCTAGGTCAGACAAGTGAAGCGCAGACTTCTGCTTAGCACCACTTAATGGCACCCCAGAAAGGCTTCTATCAGAGATTCCACCACTTGCATTAATGGAGCTCAATATTCCGGATCCTTTGATTCCTGTCCTAGATCCTTCATCAGCGGCTTGAGATATATTAGAAGGTCCTGCATTGGCATCTCCAAACCTGTTGGCTGACGATTGATAGCCAAAAGGTAAAACATGACTAGCACGTGGAGGATACTGCAAGGTGGGACCAACATTGACAGGAATAGCTCGATCCCACTTGGAAGCATTGGCATCAGTTCTACCAGTGGCAGATGGTTGTGATATTAAAGAGGCATGAAGTGGCCTCATTGGATGCATAACAAAGGACATCTCTTGGTCATGTGGTCGTCCACGTCGCTCACCCCCTGCATTTCGTAGTAGCTGAACTTGAAGAAAAACTACCAGTATCAGCGCAAACAGCAGGCACTATAGGATGATATGCAACCAACAGAAGAACAACTAGGAGCAGGTTTTCCTTTTTTCTTTTTTTCTGTTTTCCTGAATTTTGGTTAATAAATGAGGCAAAAGAGGAAATACAGACCTTCTGCATATGTGAGCTCTCCAATGCATCTGGTCGCAGCGTTGAAAATTTATCTCTTGTTGACCCCATCAAAGAGTCAGAATTGCTTCTTTTCGTTCCCAACAATCGATTACTTGTCTCAACCCCTGAAAGTTCACCCCTTAGGCCATAGAACGGCACTCCTTCAAAATGGTTTCCTACATGTCTTTCTACAATGATAAGAAAATGATCAAATACTGTTCAAATTTCCATACAGAACAACCATCAGAAAAGAAAATTGCGACCTCAAAAGTAGAACTATTGAATCGCTTGTTACTTTAAAAACGTTTCTTTTAAGCTAACTGTCTTTTCTAATAACAACAAGCATGCATAGAATTCCCATATGTGAATGCTAGAAAATCTCACCCTTTATCAAAGGCAAATGATAACAACATAAAGAGAAGTTCTAAAGTTGAGTCAAGTCTTCATAAGCTAATATTAACCCGTTTTGCCTTAAGAATTATTCACTTTTTTCCGGAATAATTTTTCATTTTATTTGAAAATCATTGATTGTCCATGAAAATTCCAAATCCAACTTGAAGTTGTATTTCAAATTTAAAAAACAACTTACAACCTGTTTTCAACTCACTTTTCACTTTTGAAGTTGTATTTAAGTTCGTTCAAGCATGAACATTATTCCAAATATTCTTTGTAAAAAGTATAACCAAACACAATTTCATCTTCAACTCCAACTCCATAAATTCCAAATAAAGTGAAAAATACTTGAAATCTATGACCAAACTCCTACTAAAATAGAATATCATTGACAAAAAGACGATATATGCTTATCAATTTTAAAGGATAGCTTCCCCAAAAGCTACTGAATCAATCAATTAGCTCAAGCAAACTTCCTCCACAACAAGCATTCCCTTTGCTTAGTCAACTACAAGATCAGCTTAGTTAGGTACAAAAACATATCACAAGAAACATCAAGCTTACACATAAATAAAAGCAAAGCAGCAGCATAAAAAAACAAAACATATGCTCATGAAATTAAAGCAAAGATAAAAAGTGCTAACTGATTACATCTCAAAATATATAGCTAACAACCTCTATTTCCCCTCAAATTGCATAAGAAAAGAAGTACAAACCATGAAGAAAGGAAGAAAGGTGAGAAAGAGGGTTGGCTTTTTACTTACCAGAACCTAGATCAGAAGTGGTGGAAATGGGACCACGGCCACCCCCAGAAGAAGCACCAACTGAGACAGAAGCTGACGGAGATGCCTCAGACGGCAACACCAACCTGCCGGACATCGCCGGAGATGAATCTTGGTGATACCCTTTACCCAAAAAATCATGAAAAGTAGTGGCTCCTGCTGTTTTCACTTCATCTGCTGCTGCTGCTGTACCACTAGCACTTTTGTTACTTTGGATGTGAGCCATACATGAACAAACAGTACCATCACCAACACACCCTTTTCATCCCTATACAAGGTGTGTGTTTGTTGGGGGGGGGGGGGGGGGCAAGAACCAAAAGAGCAACAATCTTTCACAAGAAAGAAGGGAAAAAGAAGGAAGGTAACAGGTATAAGCACTTCAGTGTGAGCTTATCTGCATTAACTTTTGCAGACAATTTTTACCCACAATTAATTTCAAAATGTGAAAAAACTAGTCTGGATTTTATTATACAAGAAAAGGGGGGAAAGAAGATAAAGGTAGTGCCTTTAAGAAGAAAAAAAGAAAATTGGTTCAAAATCCAGACAGCGAAGAGAAGAAGAGAGAGAAAGGGGGGCATTAAAATGCAAAAGTGACTGGCTTTTTCTTACACATATAGATATACATAAATGGGTTCTGTGTTCTTGGTTCTCTTGCCCACTCACATCTACTACTATGGCCTTATTTCTTTTTGCTTCAAAAATTACAGAGACATAGCATTGGGAAGGGAGAAAGCAGGAGAATAATATTCCCTCCCTCCCCTCCGTTTCGATTTATTTGGTCTATTTTAACTTGGCACTGAATTTAGAAAGGTAAAAATAATTTTGAAATTTTGTGGTTCAAAATTAAAAATATATCACATGTATCAAAAAAAATTTAATTTTATGGTCTTAAACATTTTATGTGAAAAAAAGTTGAAATTAAAATTGTTAAAAAAAGAGATATTAAATAAGAAAAAAAAAGTAAGTCAAATAAATTGAAACTGAGTGATATTTATTTTGATTTGTCACACTCTAAACTATAAATAAAATGGTATTTTTATTATATCATTCTTTAAATATAGTAAATTTATATTTTGAGAAATACATTAGAAAATAATTAGTAATAAAAATAAATTAAATTTACTAATAAATTGTCTTTTTCTTAAAATAACACATCATATTCCATAACTCCAAATTGGCTTAATTGAAGGAGAAAAGGGGGAAAAAGGTCCATGCTGGCTGCTACTTCCGGAGAAAAGCCAACCCGTGAAATTTGATTCTTCGTTTGATACAGGGATAAGTAATAATAATCTCGAGATAAAATATAAGATAAATTTATTTTATATTTGATAGAAGTATTAATTAATTTTGAAATTATTATGATTGATTTGTTGGTTCATTTTAGATTAAACAAAAATTTATTTACAATAATTCACTTGCCTTATATTAGAACTTCATTCGATCTAGCTAAATATTGGTTTTATCATACGTGATTCAAATACGTAACTTAATACAAATTAAAATTATCTCAAAAGATATTCAAAAAAACTAAATAAGTGAATCTTGAGTTTATCATTATTAGAAGCAACTAAATATGTACACAAACATTAATATGGATTGTGACAGAATAATTAGGATTTTTCCATATCTTTAATTAAGGGTTTGATTTACACTTCTGAGAATAAAAAGTTCTTATTGAAAGTGTCATTCTCAGAAAATGGACCTTCCACTGATTATAGTTAATTAATATAATCAAGTATCTATATGCTTAACTGTTATTGTTTTTATAACAATATAATGTTCAAATTTTCTGGAATTAAATCTTTTAATTGTAAATATGTCAAGTAGGATATTAGATATGAAAAAAAATACTTCCGTCAAGATTGAGTAAGCTATTTTAGCTGAATACTAATTTAAATAGATCAATAACAATAAGAAAAATGGAAGACATAGACATAACACACACACACCCAAAAATGGAAGATATAGATCAAGAATCTATTAACATATTTACGAATTTCAATCCTGGAAATATAGCATCTCACTTTTCTTTACTACCCAGGATTTCGATACATTTAGAAATTAAGTAGAAGAATAAAGTTTTTAACATTAGGATTTCACACTTGTACAGGTCCCTTTCAATACCACAGAAAGCATCCCTATTAATCAGGTAAACTTAGGTTAACACTGCTTCAGACCATAAAGACTTTTAAAGAATTTGAGATTGTATTATTTTTTAAATAAATTAAAAACATAAAACAAATAAATTAAAACAAATAACAAAGTAATATGTTATGTTTTGAAAAAAGAAGACACGTGAGTGGTGAGATTCTTTCATTGGAATGTGGAAGCGTTGAGTGGGGGAAGAATTTTGATTCTTTCTTACATATAACACATTCTCAGTCAGTTCAGCTTTACTTGTCCGTTATTAATTTTGCACAATTATTAAAAAACTATAAATAAAAAGATAATTTACTTTATAACCTTTTAAATATAATAAATATAATATTTTTAAAAAATATAATAGAGAAATAATTATTATTAATGATAAGGGTAAATTAAAAATTAAGTATAAAATTATCTCTTAATTTTATAAATTGAATAAGTATTATTGGATATTTATTTTTAGAATAGTAAACCAGTAAAGATAGACGGGTGAATATTGATAGTGTTATTTTTGAGTACATGTATTGACTCTGTCCACTCTTTGCTACTTGCTGCGCCCCCCCCCCCCCCCCCGCCCCCCCCCCCAAAAAAAAAAAAATCACTCCTTGGCCTTCGTGTCCTTTTGTATTTTCAATTTTTTTAATTTCTTTATTTGGTATTCGATATCTATTTTATATAGCTTGACTCATTCGAATTTGGCGTCGAAAAGTTTCACCTATTTTGAGAGCAGGCTGCTTTTTTATTAAAAGTCCGTTGGATATATGATATGAAATCATTTGATATGAAGTTGAAGTTTTGTTTGGATATGTAATTTGGATCTTTTATGTTGTATTTTTTCTCATAAACATGAAAACTTCACAACTTGTGAAAACATGTTAAATTTTTCTTAATTCTTATAAAAATATTATCAAATGAGCAAAAAATAGTTCATAAATAGGATATCGTAATATCTTAAGACGCTGCATTGATAAATTGTAAATCTCCATGTTCCTTTTATAAATAAATATTTGCGATTACAAACTTGCAAGCACACATAATTTATAAAGATTCACTAGTACAACATAATAGTAACCAATTATTCTTTAATATAATACTTTCATATGATACAATCAATCTCTTCAGGCCGATCGTGAGTCTTTTTCTTTTTTTGAAAAATATAAAATGATGATTAATTATTATTTTTTACAAAATATAAGCTTATCGGTCAATTTTGTAAAAAAGTTGAAACCATAATTTGGAATCCCAAATCATAATTTTTTGAGAATTTGGGATTTCTTCTCATGGTTTGAAATCATGAAATGAAATCGCATGTTCAAACGTTAATTTCATTTCATAAGATAAAATCACATGTTCAAACGCTAGCTAAGAATAGAGGTCGTTTGGTTGGGAACAAGTTATTTCAAGATTAATTATCCCGAGAATAGCTATCCTGAAATAAGTTATCTCACCATGTATATGACATAACTTATCTCATTACTATGGTATAAATAGTGGGATAAGTTATCTCAAACTTGACAACTAAACAAGGTACCAAAATTTTATCCCTAAACTATTTATTTTTATCTTTCACACCAAACGATTACCGCCCTATATCACAACCTTTGATGGTGTGTACGTTTCAAATTGTATCTACTTTAATGTTACTTTCCGGCAGAGAAAAGCATGTAATTAGAGGTCATTAACTTTTACTCATGTTAAAACGTTCAAGTTTAACTTTTCTTAGTAGCTTTTTGTCTGATTGAGTTAATTTAACACTAAAATGTTGAAATAATAAGCTTACTTTTAAGTGTTAACAGTTTGACGGTCCGATGAATTAAATTTGCGACAGTTTGTATAAGAGTTGGTTTGACTATCCTAACTGTAATAGAATATTTTTGAAATGTTAATGAATAAGACATACTTCTATTTGTTCAAAATCTGAAATATCTACCTTATTGGGTAACAGAAAAGGTATTGATATGCATATTTTGCCTTAACTGTTTATTTTCAACTCCAATGCATAAACTAAAGAAAATATTAATTAGAAGGGGATTTGACTATTTTACTTTATTTATGTTTGAAAATATAATTTCTCTTTATTTAATATTTATTTTATTACGTGTCGATCATTTTCCCATAATTAAAGTGTTTGTATTCAATAATTATTACTAAAGATAAAATGAGAAAAGAATAATGAATTTTGTCTTGAATTTCTAAAGTGACAAATAATTTGATTTGTTCTAGTTAATGAATTTAAATTTTGATAAGCTCACTTATTTTTTTAGTTAATTGCGTGAAAAGAATTAGATGACCAAAGTAAAACATGACTCGATGAGACCTGAACAAATACTCTAGTTAAAAAAGTCTATCCAAGATTAGATTAGATTAATACTAACAAATTAGAAGATGATGAAAATGAAATGATTAGATGATCACTAGCTAACTACTCCATTAACAGTAATTATAATTGTAATCTTGACAAATACCAATACCACATATCCCAGTGGCTCATGTCATTTATCAATTAAGTACAATATCATATATTAATCTCACTAATGGGGTTTTGCATTATCAACATAGCAAAGTCCTTTTTTTCGGAAGCATGCGCAAAAAGTTTTACATTTTTTTTTTAAATATAAGGTTACTTGGCTCTTTTTTAGCATAGGAATTAAAACAATAAGATATATGATTAATTCATATCAACAGATCCAATATGATCTACTTGCTTTATTTCTTGGCTCATCATATAACATTAATTGTATTAATTATTAACAATAATGACTCTCAAATATTTTGCAACGGATTAGCGATAAAATTTTCTATCGCTAAACCTAGCTAACAACGTCATTGTTGCAAACTTTGCAACTGATTCGATTTTTTCCATCACAAATATATATATATATTAGCTACGAGCATGTTATCGACATACATTAACTATGGAAATATGATTTTTAGCGATGGAATTTGTCCGTGGTAATTCATAAGTATCTTTTTCTAGTTGAAAAAAGGTCAAAAATATAATAGTGTTGACTTATAGATCTTTAAGTTGTTGAAACTAGTCATGACAAACTTTGATGCGACAATTAATATAAATGTTTCTTAGCATTAGAGTGGTTTCATGATTTGTTTATCCAATTGCCAGATACTTCTGAATCTTATTTGATTAAGATTTCACATTATTTCTCTTCTGTCCGATCAACAAAAAGAATAAAAAAAGAAATCCGCGTATAAAAGAAAAGAACAAATAAAGGACATTGTCAAAAATAATAATGAGAGTCTCGGTGTGATAGTAAAAGTTAGTATTAATGTGTGATTAAGAGGTTACACATTTAGGTTGCAAAGTTATCCTTTTACTGGATATACAAAATAAGACTGATATATAAAACCTAATAAGGTTCTCTGTTCTCAATTATACAAAATCGATTAAAGGGCTTGTTTGATATAACCAAACCACATGATATGTTGTATTTAATTATAATAATGATTAGAGAAATTAAACTAGGATGATTAATATGATTGTGACATTGATGATCCAAAATTCTTAGTGGAGCCCACATCAGCCACACGAACAAGCAAAGTTGGATGACATTTTTCCAATCCCATATGAAATAGTATGACTTTTTAAATTTTATTTTTATAAACTATGATGGCGATATTCCTATATACAGTACTATTTTTGTCCTTGACTAATGAAAGGAAATTGGTTTTCTTTCCAATGTCTAATTTATTTATCTTACGTGTATGCCATTAATAAGGACAAAAACAAGAGCATTTTAACACATACTACTCGAACATATTGTGCTTCCTTGAGTCGAGGGTCTAGCTACCAGAAACAATTTTTTTATCTTTTAAGATATGAATAAGGTTTGCGTACGTACACACTACCCTTCACAAACCTCACTTATAAAATTACACCGATATGTATTATTGTACTCGAACATATTGTGATAATAAATTCAGAAGAAAACAATTTGGAACAAAATATTAACATGTTAAGTTTGGGATAGTGAAAAAGAAGCCAATAAATTGTATTAGAGCTTAGCCAAAATGATTCTCAAAAAAAGTGTCGAAAAGAGAGGAAAAACTTTATGTGAGGGAGAAAATGGAAAGGAAAAGAAGCAACGTTAAATGAAGTCGTTGAGAACTATGAGGTCCAAATTTCAAATTCTAGCGGAGACAAAAATACTAGGTGACTTCTTCACATATGTCCTAGTTTTGGTGAACAGATTACTTAGTACCTGTTGTTGGGACGATTATTTAAAAAATAAAGAAAGGAAAAGAAAAGTAGAGAAAAGGACAGATCACATTAGAGGAAAGTTTGACATTTATGTGTGAAAGAGAATAGCCGCGTACTTGACTTGTGTCTAAAGGAGAATATATGAGTTTCAGTTGAAAGTGGAGACCAAAGGTATATCTTCATGAAGTATTTAAGTGATAAGAAATTTAATTTTGTAAAATGCTTCTTTAAAAGACAAATATTATAAAATTCAACAGGCTAAAATACCTCACAATTCCAAAAAGATTAGATTAATGCATGTTAAGTTGGAAACCCAAGTTGTTGTACAAATGCATAGAAGAATGATTTCTTCTTAGGATAATATAGTCTTTCTTTTACTTTTTTGGGTCCAAGGGGATATATTAGTCTATTTGTGATGATGTTTGGCATTTTAGTCATTACATATATATGCTCTCAAGTAGGAATTGAAGTATAACACTTGTAATCATAGGTTAGCTAAATTTGCAACTTAATTCGCTAGTGAATGATATAGTACTCTTAAATTTGAATTTGATGAAGTGAAAACACTTATGGAACCTCCATTTATAGAGTGGTACAGTAATCTCGCCATGCATCAAGAATTGGATGGCACACACAATTCTTACGAGTTCTCTGCACAAAATTCGAAGACTATCATGCTTGTTCTATTGAAAAACAGGCTGGCTTGTGGAGCAAACAAAAGATACCAAAATCATGTCTCATGGGCAGATAGCTTTTCAACATGAGGCTGCTAGCTCTTTTGAACATTTTGATCAATCTTTTAGCATAATATAATTTCAAACGCAAAAAACGTGGGAAAGGCAAGTTGCATTTAGTTGTAATTATATATATTTTTAGAAAAAATATATACACATGCAGACACCAAGTCCACATGCATTGTCACAGAAATATAGTGATTGGTCAACATATACTTTGTGATGTTCATAAATTTAAGCAACTTAAACATATTGAAGATAACTTTCTAACTGAACCAATGCCCATGTTTGTACAACATAACCATTGTAATCAAGCGGGGCCTTAGGAAGATAGTATGTACACAAACCTTACCCCCGCCTTGGACGGTAGAGAGGCTGTCTCCGATAGAACCTCGGCTCATGTTTGTATTCTTTTGTTTCTTTTTATATGTAGTTACCACCCTTTAGCACCATCCCTAATACAATGTTCTTTGCTTCTCCAAGATAGTAAATAAACAGTACCAAAATATGGGCACATAAATGGACAACTTAAAGATACACTTTGATCATTCCATATTTTCCAATTGACATAACCACTTGTGGAGAAAAAAAAACATAGGAGAAACTCAACAGCAAATTTTCTTCTATTAGGTTTTAATAAGATAAAGTCAGCAGTCAAGATGAGCAGGGAATGGGGTTAGTACATGGGTCTTTCAGGAGTAAATGAAAAAAAAAATAACAGAATACAAAACCTAATGCTAGATAAGACGGACACAAATATCTCTTCAGACATCAATTAAATATTTTACAATGGACATAAAACATGGGCTCCAAAAGGAACCATGGATGGAACATATTACTTCCAGAGCTTAACAAACTTGTCATGACTAGCTGAAGCAACCAAACCCGCGACTGTGGATACAGCCAAGGAAGCAATTAATCCTTCATGAGCTGTGAGGGTCATTGTCTTGTTTTCATTCATGTTCCATAGCTCCAAAGACTGCAAAATGCAATTCATATGCATTAGAATTTGTGAATCTAAAGATCTAGTGGATTGAAAAATAGCCTCAGTTGAACCATGGGGGACCAGGATTCAAATCCCAACATAGACAGAGTTAAGAGTAAGAAGCTGCTAGGTGTATATAATCTGCTGGATGTTAAAAAAAAACAATGTACATGACTTGCCTGGTAACAGCCGATAACAAGCAATGACGAATATGTAGGGTGGAAAACACATGAGTGGAATTTGTTGCCATTTGAACTAAGCTCATGTAGACAGTCCCCTTCACTACCCGGCCTCAATGTCCAAACCCTGACAGAGTCTTCACTAACAGATGCTAGGAGCTCGCCTGAGGGATCCCAGCAGACGGAATGAATTGGTTTTGTGTGGCCCTACAAACAATAGCAATATGTTAGGCACACCAAGTACTGGAAACACAACCCGAGCTAGAAAGAAACATACGACAACAGCTATTAATGCATGTAAACAGCGTTGAAGAAAATCAATAAGAGAAGTATATTTATACAAAATTCTCTCTCCTCAGCTCTTTCAGGTCATACTTTATTAGGCTAAGTAGAAGGTGTCTATTCTCATTAACTGTGCGAAAATCCTAAACTCTGCAAACGGAATAAAAGCTAGATATAAAGCAATGGGAACTAGTGAAACAGAAGTTTTACTACAATTAAAAGAACCTTACAACTGACAAGGAAGCTATCTGCAAAAACTATTTTCTCGGCCTACATGGAAATTTATTCGACACAACCCTATTTTCGTTAAGAGCAATGTGGGAATATGGTACTATTGATATTGTGAAGGTTGCATAAGGAAGTAATGAATGATTAATATCTCATGTTTCTTCTAAATATCTTAGCTATTTTCCAAATTTGTGATATTGAGATGGATTAGCATCTTTCAACTTCCAAAAGAAGTTGGTTAAAACACTAAAATATAACAAAGTTAATAACTTAAGTTGTACTGGTGTCATTAAGGAACACCAACCTTTAACGAATGCCGACAAGCTTGTGTTTCCACATCAAGTATCGATACAACGTTCTCGGCAGCAGCAGCAAGATATCTACCAATGCGGGGCTGGAATCTCACCTGAGCCGTCCCACCCTACTCGAGACATGAAATGACATTCAGAAGAAATGGAGGATCATATAATTGTGCATCAGTGTCCCCAATCCCCCGTGCTATGCACATATAATAGTAGATGAAGAATTTTACCTTGAACACTCTTGTGCAGCTACCATTGTTAATACTCCAATATCTTATTTCACCATCACCATCACAAGAACAGATGAGATCTTCTTTATTAGGATGGAAGTCAAGTGACATAACACCAGCAGAATGCCCAGTGAAAGTACGAAGTGAGTAGCCCGGCTACAAATATTACAGGGTACGTTAGGAAAACTTCAAGAAGGACAACCAGTTAGTCTTTTTGTTTCTCTTCTTCTTTGGTCATTTAAGTAACTGCACCATGATCCTCCTAAAGATGTTCATCAATGCAATTTTACCACAACCACTCCTCGTAACCATTTAAATGAATTTGAATTGACAAAATGACAGTCACCAAGGTCTTCCAAGCCAATTTTGGTTTGTTTCAGCGTCTAACATGGATACGGCCCATCTCAAAGTAATGTAAATATCATACACGCATTCTTCATTCGTAATATAATTTAATCTAGTGGATTCCGGCAATTTTTAGTTACATATTACTCTTTAGTTTTTAACAAATGTAAACTTCTTCCAGACCTCACACAAAATCAGATGAAAAATATAACAAACAAAAGCTCATAGGACAAGCTAAGTATTTTAGAAACCCGAAGCCAATTGTATGTCATGCTCTGTTTAATTTACCAATACCTTCGATATGTTATATAGGAGAGATATCAAACTGGCACAGCCTAGAAGCACTAAACACATATATCCCAAAAACAGATATTTAGCACACTCAAGGAAACAACTTGGATAGAAAAAATCTGAATCCAAAACATAAAAGATGCTAATAACGAGAAATAAATTATCAATCAAACACTAACGACGGTGTTGACTTACATTGTCAGCATCCCAAACCCTGACAGTCTTGTCAAAAGAAGATGTTGCAAGTCTTGCCATGCTTGGACTGAAACGAACATCAGTAATGAGTGACGAGTGCTCCTCAAGTGTAGTTTTTTGCTTCAAGGTATCAGTATACCATAAAACAGCCTGAAATAAAAGACAGACAATAAGCAGTACAAGTTATTCTTTAAGAACCAGGAATATGTCATTATGCACCATAACAAAAAGGCATTGTCACGGCAAGATTTTTGATACTTCTAAACTAACCTTTTTGTCATGGCCACCACTAGCTAGCAGTTTTCCGTCAGAGGAGAAGTGACAACAAACAACTTTACTGCCACTAGCCCGAACAGAATTCACTTCATTAAATGTGAACCCTATAATCAAAGGTTATTCCTGTCAGAATATGCCCCAATGCATAACTCCAGATAAACTTGGCAGTCAACACATTTCCAAGTTGACAAATTATACATATAGATTTAGTGTACAATTCATGTTCTTTGCTAACAAGAAACACCAAGAAATGACTTAGAAACACAAATCTTCACAACCAACATGCAGATCTGCAAAACAAAAATTATATAAACCAATATGAACTGTTAAGTCCCACATTGGTTGAGGGAATGGGTTGTGGTCTCAAATCTAGGGCTTGATTAGGCACAAGATCCATTTCTTTAACATGGTATCAAAGCCAGCTACATCGATCCCTGTTGTTGTGTTTCTCAATGTTGGGTCCCCCTGATATGCTATCCATGCTCCAGTTGGCCAGTCCTGGGCGTGCAGGGAGTGTTAACTCTAATATTGGTTGTGGGAATGGATTGTGGTCTCTTTATATGGTCTTTGCACAATCCTCTCCTAGCTTTTGGAGTTGAGTTAGGCCCAAAATCCATTTTTTTAACATGAACCATAGACATACACCGTAAAGATACAGAGATATTAGAAAGTAAATGCACCACAGAAAGGTACATTGTTTTGTTGGTGATCTCTGTAAAACCTTTTCTTTATTGTTCTCTGTAAAACCATCATTCTCTTTCCTTTACTTTACATTCTTTTTTATGTGGGGGGGCAGAGATTAGGCAGAACTAGAGGCCATCCTACAGAAATCAAAGTATCAAACACTAAGTTAAGATTTGAGTTAGATACTGAAAGGCTTAGAGAGAGAAAGGATTATGGCAGTTACTGACTAGTGATCAGAGCCTCCTTGAATAAATTTTTACCATAACAATTGAAACACAAAAGGAGGTGTCTATACAACTGATAAAATTCAGGACAAAGTACTAAGCCAGGGAACCAAGTTGACCTCACTAACCTTTACTAACATCCATACCACGACCAACAGCATCTCGAGGGTCCGCCTCGTCGTGAGATAAAAACGATTCAACATTATCATCAAGAGAACCATCATCCACAAAACGATCCATATCAGCCTGCACAAGATCTTTGTCATCCCACTGCCAAAATTACATTCAATGAGGACTGGGACAACCCATTAAGATTTCATCCACTGGTACAAGATAAAGCACTTTTATTACCAATTGATTTGATGGTGAGGTAAGAGTGCCATTATTATCTGCTCCAAACATTATCAATGGCTTTGAAGAACTTCCACTATGTTGTAAGGCAGGCATTGAAATCACATCTCCAGGCGTGTGAGTTGATGGTGTCGAAGGAGCAGAACTTGGGGAAGGTCCAGCGGTGTTTGCAGTTCCTGAGCTATTGGCGGGCCCCGAAGATGAAACAGGATGTTTTCTCTTTCTCCCAGTCTGGTTCTTTGTAGCCTTGAAAGACGAGAAATACTTTATTAGGAATCTTAATAACTACAAGCCTGTGAAACTTGAGAATAATCCAATATTAATCTTTCCATGGATCCCTCCCAAGTAATAAGAGATCAAGAGCTTCTATCAATAAACACATTACATAGTATTGTCAATTCATATTCTATGGTGTTTGGGATGAGACAAACTAGGTGAAATAGAATGCAACGATCAGCTAGCAATAAATTAAACACACACGGTCAGCAACTAGGACGAATTAATATTATCCTCTGTTTGTTTATGCATTAGGTAAGTGTTTTAGAAAGAAAATCTTTTCAAACTAGTGAAGTGGTGAAGTCAATGACAAGCAGAGAGTAACTAGCCATCTGCAAAATAGATAAAAGGCGGAAGTGCTGATATTCCAAAAAGATAAGCCCTCAGCCTAGTTCATCAACTCGATTCCTTAGCACACCCAACAACAAATGACCGAGAAAATTTTCCTCAAAATACAAAATTTGCTTGGTCAAACCAGACTTACGTTCAGAAATCATATCGCACTTCTTTCATCAGTTAATATTTTCTGATTGTTCTACAGCATCAAGAAGAATCTGGTTTTCTAACAGTAAAATTTTATGCCAACGAAACAAAAGAAACACAGGTTTTATGCAGCTAACATATTATGCTGCTAATAGAAGTTTCTATGGTATAAACCAGAAAGTAGAGACCTGATCATTTCCACGAAAAGAATTTGACATGCTTCCATCTCCTGTAACACTGCCACTGCCCATAATTTTATCTTGTTGTAGACTGTGATTTGAACTCTGTGGTTGCTGACCAGAAAGTGTGTGCTGGGGAAGCTGCTGTTGTTGTGATTGCTGTGGATTACCACTATGCTGTTGTTGTTGCTGCTGTTGTTGTTGCTGTTGGAATTGGGCCATCCTCAACTATACATGCGTGCAAAAAAGAAAAATCTAGTGATCAGATATGCTGATAATGTATGTGTCACGCAGCAATACGTGGTTAACACATGCAAGACTTATAGCTGACATTATTCGTGCGATAGAAAAAGATATGGTACCTTGAGCAAGATATCTTGATCTCCACGAGGCAAAACAGGACAAGGACCCTGTGAAGGTGAACTCATATTTGGGACAACATCACCAACAGAATTTGAAAGGCCATCCTTGCCCATACTAGAGTTCCGATTACTAAGGAGCATCCGTAGCCTTCTGCTTTCGACATCACTAGCAGATGGTGAAGTCAAATTCTGCTGTGCTAGGATAAGTTGTTGCTGGTGTTGTGGTGATAGCATTTGCAGTTGATGAAAGGGTTGAGAACCCTGCATAAAAGACTTTGGCTGCTGGAGAAGCCCTGACGACCTCAGCTGATCATAGCCCTGACATGTATGACACAGAAAAATATGTAAATTGTAAAATATCAATAAGGCTCCAGCTATACGTCTCAATCCAGAAACTATATACTCACTCCATTTCAATTATGTGTCTTACTTTTCTGAACGCCACTTTTTATATTTACTACTAGTTTTTAATTCCAACAATCCCATTTTACGCTTAGTGACAACCTCTTATAGGAATGACATGGCAGGTTTAGAATCACAAGATTCAAAAGGGTATTTTTGTATGTTATAAACATTTTCGTTAAGACCACAAGATAAAAAAACCTACTTTACATTCTTAAACTTTGTGTCCAATCAAACTAAACCACATAAAATGGAAGGAGGGAGTAATTAATATATAACACCAATCGTTAGTACACCCACAAACAAGAAAAAAATGCCTAGAAGATTGAAGTTTACAATTTTTTATATGTCAAAGTACAAAGGTCCAATCACTTGATTTACCAGCTACAAAAAAACATCAATTTGAACGCACTGTTTATAATCTTCAATAGAGGGTGAACAATGAATCCTTACAACAACCACCCAATGTAATTCCACAAGTGCGGTAAGCCTTACATTACTCCTAAATATACATACAACATTTCCATGAAAATCACCATATTGAATTCATCAAATTCTGATACATTACTTATGATCTGCTCTAGGGGTACCAAAAGTTCGCTGCAAGCTTAAGAACTCTCAGTAATTCCAAAGCAAGGGTGTCCTTACATCATGCTAAATTTCAAAAACCCAAATCATATGCCTTATACGGTAGCTAGGAGCAAACTTTAAGGAAACCCACTCACCCGACAAAAGAGAAAAGGTCTCATATGCAATTCTGACTTTAAAAGTTTATAACATTGGGAACCCTAAACGCCACAAAATTTGATTCCAATAGAGCAGAACCCCAAGTAAACAAATTTCGCATTCACGTCTTACTGAATATCAAAACTGTGCAGCTATCTCCTGAATTGCTAAAATAACTGTTTACTAACATCATGCAAAATGTTTGAACTGCAACAAATGCAATCATGGAAACAATTGACACGTAAAAAGGTTTCAGATGTTATTTGCAGAAATACAATATAACCTTTAAAACTACTATAAGGTATTGGCACAGCCAGGTTTCTGAACTAACACCATGTTATGACTACCATCCTTCAGGTAAACTCCAATATCTTTTTCTATAATTAGGTTAACGGTTGTTATCTTGATCGAGCCGTATACTGCCCATGTAAAAGTCATCAGCAAAATCACAAAGAATCTTCTTCTTCTTTTTTTGAGGGTGGGGGGGTTAGAAGCCAATAACACATAATGTCTTCTACTGTGAAACATAATCAAAAGGTATTTACAAGAGAATGCAATGCCAAGAAACAATGAAGCAACAACAAACTATAAGACAAAAAGTTAGAAACTTACGGTGAGGGGCCATCCTTTCAAAGTCAAATTGTTGCCAGCTTGATTTGATCCTAATACAACATAGTTAACTCAGTTCATCTGTAGATCAAGAAGTCTATGACAACAGATCCCCTACTTCCTATTTCCTTTAAGTTAATACCATATAATTATTTGATAATCGAAGTAGAAAAATAAGAGATATATCAAGGAGCAGGTTTTCAAAAGAAACAAAAGGACAACGGGGATCAGCAAAGATAATGTACCAGGAATTCCAATCAAGGATCCTTCGGGACCTGCAGCTCGGGGATTAAGTATCGGATTGATTTCAGTCTTTATGTCCTGCTGAAATGAAGCAATAAACCATGTGATTGAAACTACTGAAAATGAAACTCCTCAAACAGAGAAACTAGCGAAAGAAGAATACTGACTGGTGTAGACCCTGGAAGTTGCTGACTACGCGTCTGAACCTGTGGGGACATGCTACCGCTAGTACCATGCAGCATTTGCCTGAAAGTTAGTCCAACTTAGAAAGATTAATTATGTTAAAATTGCGTTCAATCAACTAAAATAAACTAAATTTCTTGGTTTACATTAAAGCAATAAACCTATGCTCCAAAATAAACAAAGAAAGAGTTTAATAAGAATATAAACCAGGTTACTTTATCACCTCCAGCTCCTCAAATTGCAAGAAGCCTTCCCAATGAAAATATTGCATAGATCAACATTAAGTTCATAGATAATAAAGTAGTGAAACCAAATCTTTTTCCTTGCTCTCCTTAGTTTGTTCTCCAAAAATAATGCTAACCATATTTCTAGCGATGTCTCATTTTAGTATGAACAGATAAATAAATTTAACCAAATTCAGAATCATACCCCGAGGGCTGCCCAGCTGACGCTGCTGCTGCAGATTTCAGCATAGAAGCATGATTTGGATCTAATAGCTGATTGACATTTTCACTGAATCTTTGCTGAAACAATAAAAATTCAAAAAGTTAATAGCTGAAAGGCATTAATTCTTTCCAAACCTCCACACAAGACTGCTACCTTCATAGCTGCATCGTCTAATCTTTCCTCGTACATCTTTGTAGCCAATGCATTTGCAGTTCCAGTATTTTGTCTCAGGAGAGAGTCATTTCCACCAATACCATTAGTTGTGCCGTTCAAGAGGTGGTTACCATCTCTGCGCTGTTGTTGCTGCTGTGCCTGCTGCTGTTGCTGTTGATGTTGTTGCTGCTGCTGTTGATGTTGCTGCTGTTGCTGCTGCTGTTGCTGCCTCTGCAATAAAATCTGCTGCATCTGCAGTTGCTGCTGCTGTTGTTGCTGTTGCTGCTGTTGCTGCTGCTGCAGATGTTGAGGCTGTTGGGATTGCTGCTGTTGTTGCTGCTGCTCCCTTGCTTTCATTATTTGTGTCTGCAATTTCCAGATTTACGTTGTATACAAAACACATGAAAAGCTGCGCAAAACCTTAGAATAGATGTACTTTCAACAGATCAACCAATAATGAGACAGTCATCAAATAAACACTTTTTTTAATCAGCGGATCATCAAATAAACATGTTTTAATCAGTCACTCAGCAAACAAACATACAACTGGTAGAAAGAATGACAGCTCGTTCTAGAAGCTAAATTCACTGCCCAAACTATGTTCTTTCTCGGTATAGATAAAACCTTACAGATTCCAACAGTTCACGACCTACACAAACTCAAAAGATTTTCTGGTATGCTTATTTCATTGTCCGTTATAGTTGTAAGAGGTTGACAGTGCATCTGCAGCCATGATCACAGCCAAAATTAAATCAATCATCCCCGTCCACACAACAGATCATTTTTTCAATTCATTAACATTCTAAAAACTCAAACATCAAGATTAGCAGGAAAACAGGCATTTTAAAAGACTCTGCCCTCTAGAATTCATTATGAAGGTACCAGATGCTTTAAGTCAAAACATAGAATTGATTACAGTTTGCATTCCCATACAGTAAGAATAAGAAAGTTTCTGGCAGATCTGCAGTCTGATCTCAAGGACAAAGGCATGCTCTGACAAGACCCTAAATATGAATGGGTTCATGCGGTTGGTGAGAGGACCTAGGATACATGGGATGTCCCAAATTGGGTTTCTCCACTGCAATCCCACACACAGCAAAAGGGAAAGGAATCCGGACAATGGGAGAGAAAATAAAGCGTCCCTATCATCAGTTCATAAAACGCACTAACCATATCAACAGCAAAAATGACATTACTATTAAAGAGTTAAGGTGATAAAGTTTCCATGAATCCATGAAAACATTTACCATCACGGTTAATGTCGATAAAGTTCAGCAAAACTTTGCATAATTATATCACAATTTAAGGCACAACAAGCAAAGCAGCTGAGTAGCTCTTTGCATTAATCAGCTAATAGTTAAGTGAATTTTTTATCCAGAAGTGAAAAAGTAGAAGGCCCGCTGCCTTAGTTGCAGCTGGTGGTTCTACAAAATATTGACACGAGTGAAACCAACATTCTAATCAAACAAATAACTGAATACAACCTAAAAAAGAAGCAGCTTTGGCATCACTCTTGTCTTCACAAGCAGTAAACTTCCTGCCTCTGGTATCGATACAACTTCCTAACGGTTCTCATGTAAGTTGTAACAAAAGAAGGAAAATAGCAAGAGACATCTTGACAAGAAGTTACTTCATAATTTCAACTAGGGACTACAAAACTAATCATATCAGAATAACTTAACTTAGAGTCCAGTTGAATAATACAGTTCATAAGACGGAAATTTTGTCATTAACCAACCTCGATATAAGAGGCAGCAACTTCCGAGTGCTTCTCATTGGTCCTTGCAATGAATATGTCCCAAAAAACAGACCACCACTCGAATAGAAAACCACCAGGAGCATCAATAGCTGAAAGAAAGACATCAAAAGGTCAAAAAAATGAAAACCAGAGAAAACCAACTGGGAAAGTGGAACCTCCTCTGAAACTGCTCAAACTTATAATCTCACCAACAGGGTCAGATGACACTTTCCCTTCAGCTTGAAAGGCCTGAGCAGAAGCCTTTAAATCTCTTTTCACTAAATAATCATGAATATAGACATCTAGCCTGTAATTTGAAGTACCAAAACTGTGTCAGTAACCGCAATAGAAATCACAGTTGAGATACAGATATTTTGATTGGAAAACTGATTGCATTGCGTAGCCAGATACGATTGAATTGATTATAGAAGCATGAGTTCAATTAGTCGACTAATAAGTTAACAAGGAAAAAAAACACATATAAAGAGGAGAGAACACTTGACCTTAAAACGACAACTTCTTATTCTTTCTATAGAACAAGCTCTGTGTATCTTTAACTTTTTTCACTAATGTAAAACAATTGGAGAGAACCAATTTAACTGCTAGAACTGCTGGTTAATAAAGAGCCCTACTTTCTCTTCACTTGAATCAGGTTTCCAAGAATCTAGATTTCAGTAATAATCAGAAGAAAAAAGATTCCTTTTTTACTAATTAAATGTGTTCAGTTCTTCACATTAATAGTATATTGTTAATCATACAAAAGCCCTAATCACCCAAACTCTAACTGCTGAGAAGCTTGTGTCTGGAGGGGGGGGGAACTTATGCAACAAATTCATAAACCCAATGCCATATTAACTATGCAAACCCTAGCAGCACAAGAACAAGTGAAAAAAACTCGAACTTTATTTTTAAAAAAATAGATAACAAAATACACTGAATTAAACAACCCCAGAACACAAATCTGGCAAATATCCCAAAAATTGGAACTTTACACAAAACCCAAAACACAAAAACTGAAGCAAACAGAAAAGGGGAAAACAGGAATGCACATACAACATATAATAACAACAATAAAAATAAAAAAGAAAACTAACATTTTATCAGCTTCCCAGTTGGTCTGAGACATGTTTACTCCAGTAATTCAAACAAACTCTTCTTAATAATGCCAGATCCTTAGTAAACAACTTCTTCTTCCTCTCCCTCTGAAGTATATCCCATCAATGAAAGTGCAAAAAAAAAAAATTTAATTACTAATCAATTCAACACATGAAACAGAATAAAGGGTACAGATAGAAAAAGCATATGGGTGTTTGTATATACCCTTTACATCTGTGGTTTTTGCATATAAAATTGGAATCTTGGAGATGGATGGACAGAAAGAAAATTAAAAAAGAATGATTTTTTTTTTTTATTTTCTTCAGCTTTTTTATACTATTTTTTTTCAACTCTGTTTCTTATGAAACTGAAATTCTCTTTTCTTTTTCTGATGATGGGTTTAGAAAAGAAGGGTTGGATTTGCTGGAGCTGATGTAGCAGATATTGTAATTGTTCAGTAAAGATGAATTTTGCACAACAAGTCCTTGCTTTTTCTCAAATTTTCAATCCAAGTCCTCGTAGAAGAAGCTGATCTGTTCCTTTGGTCTAAAATAGCCCTTGAGTATCGGGTAATTAACCATAATGACATCCTTAATGGTACCAAGTTGCTTTATTGCTTTATAATAATTAATTATCATGGACAGAAATGTCATTTCAAGTTGTTTAGTCTTTCGACAGATGTACTATCTCTTGCAGTATATTTGCATATAAAGTCCCTTAATTTTAGTGAATTTGCGTTTTCTTTTCATATTCTAGATCTTCAATTCTTCATTAATTTAATCTAGAACCTTGAGAAATAAGAATTGATCAATTCCGGGTAGGTTGCCAACTGGCGAAATGACAATTTTATCCTCTGATGTCAAAAAGGGTCAAAGTGGTTTTTTATTAAACTAACAAGATGCTTTGTCATTTAACACAAGTCTAAAACAAGTCATTTTGAGTAAAACTAGTGATAAGTATAACGGCTTCTAAAAGTAGGATTAGAGTAATCTAATTGGTTTTACTAATAATAAATATCATGTGATTATTAAAATACGTAATTCAAATTCTGAAAATATCTGTGAATTTATTATAATCCTTTGCACTCGCTTCTTAAAGAAAATGAAAGAATATTTTATTAAATTTTCTAGATAATTACAATTATATAAAACTAATTATTGATCTATTATGAAATACATATTTTGCTAAACTAATGTCTGGTTTTTTACGTCACGCATTTGGTTGTTGTGATATCATAACAACTTATTTATTGCTATTTTATTATAATATACATGTGATGTATAAGATTATTGGTCAAATAATTACGACTATGATATTTTATGTGTTATAGGTGACACTTTTACTAGGCTCAACAAATTAAGAATTCCTACCAAAACTCCTACATAAAAATCACAAAACCAATATTAAAGTAGCAAAAAGGGGAAATTATAAAAGAGAGAAATTTAATAAGAATACGTTAAGCTATTACAATTAAGGAATAGATGTCACCACCAATTACATTTAGGTTAGCATTGTTTGCCAGAAAAAAAAATCATTTTGGATAATAGTAAAATTTATAAGAAGGGATTAAAGACAAGTGAATTAAGGTCGATCAAAATAGCGAATCTTATTTACATTGGTTCTAAATTTCTTTTCATCTAGCTAAATCAACAAAGTAGAGATCGAATACAAGAATATAAACTGCTCACAAGAAAAAAATATACAAGAGAAAAAAGATGGAATGTTTTCTTTTATCAGAATCCTCAAATGGAGCTTCTCACATTTTTGGAGAGGGTCTTCCATGTCTTTCTCTCTTTTGAGATGACTTTTTTATAGGCTGAAAAGTTAGGCCTATGTCATATTGTGAAAAAATTATATGATAGTTCTGAAAAAAGGCTATTTAGTAGCACATGACTGAGCCTTGACGTTGAATTCGAAGTTGGTTTGGGTAGGCTGACAATAGACATGAGGCTGATTGTTGATCTGCCCGATGACCATTATGAGGGTGCTCCAGCAGAAAAATAATTTATTTTTGGAGAGAGATCATGTGAGTTATCTGATTTCAGAATAGCTTTGATTGTATCGAGGCAATATTGATCGAAGTCATTCAGAAAATTGTGATCTCTGAATTTTCTCGAGCCAAGGTAAGAAGGACTAACGTCTCTCCAGTTTGAATTCAGTCACGAATCATAA
Source organism: Jaltomata sinuosa (assembly GCA_003996215.1). Lineage (NCBI taxonomy): Eukaryota > Viridiplantae > Streptophyta > Magnoliopsida > Solanales > Solanaceae > Jaltomata > Jaltomata sinuosa. Next base: position 259,726 of record QJPP01001558.1, read on the forward strand.
TTTGATTTATTCGTTTGACGAGCGCGAATTTTGCCTTTACAGATAGTCCCCCACATTTTGGATATCCAATTAAATGTATCCGAAAAGTAAAACACTTGTCGATTCTTTACCCGAACAGAAAATAATTAATCATTGTCATGCGTGAAATGATGTGCGTCTCTTAGTATTTTGACAGTCCAACCTTGCACTCGAATAAGAAAAATATTGTAACTCGTGTCTTTTATTTCTTCGAGAACTTTGTTATTTTTGGAACCGATGGGTTTAGTTTGTTATCGCGTGTTATTTTTTTGGGGATCTTCAAACTATATATACATGCTTCTGTATTGAGTCAAGCATGTCGCATTTTTGGAAGTTTTTGTACTCTTATGTTTAGTCAATTTTGAGAAATGATTAGTCAAAATCGATAAAAAAAAATTAATCGACCAAATTGGTGAAAACGAACTTGCTATGCCTAAACAACGAACTGACGGTGATTACTTCCTTCTTTCAGAACTATGCCCAATTTTAAACGACTAGAGAATAAATTATAAGAGCATTAGATTGTTCTTTTAAGAATTTTGACCAATATTATGTAATCTTCTGTCTGAAGCTAGGCTCGTAGCTTAATTTGGATGCACAAAATTTTTGTCTGTTGTGATCATGAATTATCGAACGATTACTGAAAAAAAGTCAAAAAATTGCATCCAAATTTCTATTTAGAAAAATACTTTATCGTGAAGGTTAGTCACGACAACCTTTGTTCGGAACTATATTTCATATTGAGCGAATGGGATATACTCTCGAATTTAGAAATAAGCTTTTGGTCAGTGTTCAAGAATTTTGTTATTTTCTTAATCCTCATACTGTCAGCAATTTACTTACTATATTCAGGTATACAACTCCTGATGATGTGTTAAGATCTGAAATTGTCGTCCGATTGATAAAGAAGGAATGGGGATTAATATCTGGTTCTTCGTAAATGATAACACTTTACTATAAGGGTTAGCCGCCATAATTCTTATTAGAAACTATGTTCATTTTTTGAGCAACTGGAGCTAAATCGTTCAATTCACATAGGAGAACACTTAATCATAAGGATTAGCCATCATAGTCCTTTTTTCAAGACTATGTTCTCTTTTGAGTAATCATAAAAGTGCTTCTGGACTAAAACATTTTTGGCAAGCCATTTGCGGATCATTCTGCTCTATTATTCTTTTTTGAGATCAAATTCTTGACTAAATTCAAGTATATAACATCCGTTCACGTGTTACTTCTGACAATTAATCATTTGGTTCATGGAAAAGAAAGACGGAGAGAAATTTTTAATTTTTCATAAAGAATAACCCTTTATTTTGTTTAGGTACTTACAGGGAAGACGTCTCAATCTTATTTTAAACACAATATTTCTTTTCTGAATCTTTAGGAGTTGAGTCTGGAGACTAATTCGTGTAAATAATGACGGTAGCTTTTACGATCTAAGTCCAAAAATTATATTATCTGGCAAGAACTTTTATGATTTGAGTTCGAGAATTGTATTATTTGGTTTCAATGAAATTAATGCATCTAAGTTTGTGGTCTTGTTTGCAACAAAGATAGATGAGAAAAATAAAAAAATACATGGCATTAATTTAATTCATATGGTGAAATGGTCCTGTTGATACACGAGAAAAGGCAAATGACCTTTTTTTCAAAATTTTCCTTGAGAAGTCCCAGTATTGTATGCTTTGCTACCATGGTAGTCCAGTACCGTATGCTTTGCTATTTGGACAATCCTTGTATAACAGAACAATCCCAATACCTTATGCTTTATTATGTGGGCAGTTCTAATCCGGAAAATAATTACAGTACGGTATACTTTGCTACTTGGGCAATTCTAGTAATAGACAATCTGTTCATGTAATTATAAGTTAGTTTAAACAAAGAAACCTTGAGGGGTGAAGCTTTTTCTGACCCTTGGCCATATTATTTTTCTAAGCGATCGACATATCAATCAATTTGTAGTTCGGTGTTGACTTTTTCTTTGAGTCAATTTTGTCCTCTTACTATTCTGTGACTCAATAAGGCCCCTCATAATTCTAACTTAATCCTTGAGCACTGAATTTTTTTCCCTGATCATCTTATTAAATAAAGTTAATTTAATTATCAATCGTGACTGAGCAACTGGGTGACAAGGTTTGAAATATCGATGAATCATCTCAGAGATAATAGAATTTGGTACTAGTTAGTTTTTGTACCAAGACACGTGCTGAAAATGACTATCGTCACTACCTCTGAGTATTTTTCTCGTCATGTAGTTGATTTCTCTTAGCTCCAGACATTTGCCAACAAATTAGGAAAATGTCTTTTGCATAGTTATCCCATGACCAAGGAATATCTGACTATCTTAATTTGGATGATCGAAAGTTTTGATATTCATCATAGAACAAGTTTATCGTTGCTCCACCATCAATTTCTGCTAATTAGTGACACCGATCTTTGAGCAAATAATCTCGACTAAATCTCAGTAACTTATCTTTCAAGGAAATATCAAATATGTCTCCCAGTTATTTGGGATGTAGGACAGTGGAGATGGAACTTTCTCTCAGTACGTAATCATATATGCTTTCTTGAACTCATTTTCGAGATTCATTTTATCATCCAGATGTCTGACTCTACATGTTTTATGGGCAGAGGTGGGGTTGTCCTCTCGTTCTTATATCATTTTTATTTTTGCTCTCGTCTTTAATTTTGCACCCGTTCTTGTTTACGAGGGTGTTTTGGACCTTATAAGTCCATAGATTTCACTTGTTATAGCATATTCGAAGGCAAAATGATACTGCTTCGAGTTTCAGCAGATGAATCATCGTATTCAGTATCTGACATAATAGTAATTTTTTAATGGACATAAATTTGGTGATTCAACAAATAGTTAAAGAACAATAGATTGAAATAATACCACATCGTTTATCCTCATAGACGTTGTCAAACTGCTTACTGAAAAAGCATCATTATGAATAGCAATAGTATTTGTAAAAATTGATTAAAGATAAATGGATCAATATCGACAAGCTACTTTTCATTTGGCTAAATCGATAAAGTAGATATCGAATATAAGAATGTAAACTACTCAAGGGAAAAAAAAATACAAGAAAGCAAAAGATATAATACCTTCTTTCATCAGAACCCTCAAACGAAGCTTCACATATTCTTTGAGAGTGTCCTCCATGTCTTTCTCTCTTTTAAGATGACTCTTTTATATGTCAAAAAAGTTAGGTCCATGCAATAGTGTGGCACCACACTAGTTCTGAAAAGGTTACTTGATAGCATGTGACAGAGTTTTAGCGTTGGGTTCGAGGATGATTGGGAAAGGCCGACATTAGACTTGAGGTTGACTGTTGATCTGTCTGAGGGCCACTATGAGGGTGCTCCAACTGGAAAGCGATTTATTTTTGGGGAGAAATCCTGCGGGTTATTTGATTATAGAACACCTTTGATTTTATCGAGACAATATCGGGCCAAGTCACATCATAGATTACGATCCTAAGATTCTCTCAGGTCGAGGTAAATTAGACCAACGTCTCTTCGATCTACATTCATCCATCTGCCGTTCTTGATTTGTCCATTTGCCAAGCGCGAATTTTGCATCATACAAGCGAAAAAGGACTAATTGAGTTGTTTAAACCTCGAAATATAAGAGCGTTTCAACTTGCTTGTTGAATTTTAACACACACAAAAAAATTGCCATCGAGAACTAAACGAGTAATAGTGAAATAAAAGTTAAACCCATAGATCTTATGTGGTAAACCTTTACGAAATCACTATCCAACGAGCTGAATAATTTAGGATCCGTTTGGCCATAAAAAATATTCACTTTTTCAGAATTTTTTTTTCACTTTAATTTATTCGCAAAATCGTGTTTGGCGATGTAAATTTCAAATTTAACTTGAAGTTATATTTTAAATTTGAAAAATAGCTTATGACATAATTTTCTAGTTGTTTTTCACTTTTGAAGTTATATTTAAGTACAATCAACCATGAACATAATTTTGAATATCTTCTTGCAAAACATACAATCAAACACAATTTCGACTCCATAAATTTCAAATAAAGTGAAAAATATTTGAAATCTATGCAGACTATGCCCATCTTTCAAATTACTAAATGGCTTCGAGATCAAAAACACAAAAATAATTTATTTTATTAGAAGTTATAAAGAAAATATTCGAGAATAAAGAGCCTTATGTATTGATCATCGAGGCAATTTTACTTGGTGTTCGAAAGAATTAAATGATAAATTAATAACTTAAGGGACTCTAAACAAATTATTATTATTATCTATATATTTAATTAATTATAATTGATAGTGGTATCTTCAAATAATTGATTTGTGATCCCACCATATAAAGCTAATAATTCAACAACATATATTCTGAGGTATCAGTACATATGTTGTGTTAGCTAATAATTCATATATATCATTTGTTTTTGTATGATTTTTTTTTTAAAAATCATTTTTAATTACTTTAAAAGAGAAAGAGAAAGGCAAGTGTTTCAATTTTTTTTTTGAGAGAAAATAGCCACGTTGTGACAAAATTATTTGCTTTACTAAGAAAAAAGTATAATCCATAATTAGTCGTTGCTTACTCTATAATTATTCTTATTGTCCAATACAACACCACTTCATAGAAACAAAGTGAAGATTTCCAATTAGAAAATTCTGAAAATGAAAAATACTTTATTTTTAATCAAAAGATAAAATATCATATATATGCTTCTATTTAGTTGAAGAAATTGTTATATCTATTTTTTTATATTTGAATTTGATTTAGTTTTCAATTGTGTATTCAAATAAAATATTCACATTAAAGTCAATCAAAAAAAGAAAAGAAGAAGAATAAAAAATTAAGAAATATATTTTTTGACTGAATCGAACAGGTGTAACACACAGAAGCTTTATTTGCCAAAACTTCATGAAAGAAAGTTTCCATATACTTCATAAAATAAAGAACAACTTTTTCTTAATGGCAAAGAAGTTGACTTGCAAAGAAATTACTATCTTAATTTGCATTTCTTTTCCCTCCTTCTTCTCATGTCAAAAAGGGAAAAAGAAGAAGGAGAGAAAAATAGAAGTAAAAATATCTTTTATTTATTTGGTCTAGAAATATTTTTAAGAATACATAAAGAGCAAAAGTCAAAACATGCTTGTTTAGAAATAATTTTTTAAATCTTTAATAATTTTTTAAATCTTCCCCTTCCTCCCTCCCCCTCCCCTAAAAAAAATAGAAAAATGCAAAGGAGTTTGATTTAAATAAGAAAATAAAGTAAAATCAATACAAATCATGTGTTCCGATAGCAATACAAATAAGGGAAAAGGACGCCCCATGTCCATTAGGGCAAAGAAAATCCACCAAAATGATCATTTTCAAAGTTATGCCATGAAGTAGCCAATCGGCTAAACTATTTTCGGTTTGTAGTCTTTGAGTGTAAGTGTGTATAAAAACTGTATAATTATTGTATAGAATATGTATATGTATAATATTTCTATAGAAACTGTATAAGATGTGTATCAAAACTGTATAATTATTGTGTAAAAAATATGTATTTGTATAAGATTTCTATAAAAATTGTATAATTATTGTATATAATATGTATTTGTATATGATATGTATATAAATTGTATCATGTTGTATAAAATGTGTATAAAAACTGTATAATTATTGTATAGAATATGTATATGTATAAGATGTGTATAGAAACTGTATCATTATTGTAAAAATTACGTATATGTATGATTATTGCATAAATGTGTATAAAAAATATATAATTATTGTATATAAATTGTATCATTGTTGTATAGAATATATATCTGCATAAAAATGTGTATAAAAAATATTCATTTTGATAGAATTAAAAAATAAATAATAGGAGAGCTATTTTTTTTTTAAAAAAAATAAAGTTGCGAAAAAAATAAATAAAGCAACAATAGCCGCTAAAATATTTCAAAAAAAAGAAGAAAAAAAAGGAAAGAGGACTTAGCCGCCAAAAGTCAACAAATCTCGATCAACAATGGCGGCAATACATTTTGTATAATGAAAAGAAGAGACAAGGCATTTAAGGCCCAATAAGGGAAGAAGAGGAACATGACTCATTATATTTTACAAGGCCCAAACTAAATATACTCCTTTTGATTTCCATAATTAGAAAGATTTTCCCCTATTTTTTTCACTTGTAATATGTACTTAATTAGCTCCTTGTTATAAAGTATTATTATTATTATAGTGAATGTTTATACTTTATATTTCTTTGGAGAAAAGTTAGGAACCCTAACTTTGGGACCAAGTCAGTTTTTCCCTATAAATAAAGAGGGTTTTCTTCATTATAATTAATCGCAAAATCTCTAAGAGGAATCCCTCAAGAGAAATAAGAAGTTTTCTCTTCTCCCTCTCTATTCTTCTTGTTCTTATTATATTATTTTATAACATGTTATCAGCACAAGACTCTACCATCTCAAGTAAACACTAAGCATCGAAGAAAGTTACACGAGTACAAGGGTCAAGTATCAATAATAAATACTCCTTGCTGTCTTCTTTTAGTGATGATACGTTAGTGAAGATCTTACTAAATAGATCTATTAACATATTATTGTAGAGGTTGGTTTTCTTTAGTAATTTAATTAATATATCTTTTGTGGTGCTCTTTTCTAATCCCTAGATTTATATGATATTATTATATTCTTGGTCATCTTTGAGAAAATATTTGAGTGGCAGGAAAAGATGGCAAACAAAAGTGAATAGTCGGTAGCCTAAAACAACACAGTGATGTTCTCTGTACTGGCTTTTGGGGTAAATTTTAGCAGTGGTAATAATTTTTAAGTCTAATTATGATTATATTTGTTTATGTTGATAATTATTTGAAGTGGTTAAATTTTATGGTGCTTCATAATATCTAAAATAGTATAATATTTTGAAGCTTGATATTTGTCGAAAGATATGTTAGAGAAAGATTTTCTACATCATATGTATGCCTCAATTTGCTCCTGAAGTAGCAATATCTTGAAAGAGGTTATAAGCTATCATAAATTGATAGGCTTAAAACACGATTTATATTTTATTTTTGGGGAATGAGAATTTTGATTGTTATAAATATAGATCCATTCGATGAAGTGAAGGTGATAATATTTAGTAATGCATATAATGCAGACGTGTACTTGGTTGTGACTACATCACAACCCACCTCCGGAAGAGGTAGAATAATTGGAAGATTGAATATCTCCAAAGTTACTATGATAAGAAACACGTATCTGAAAAGTTATTTCGAGCATGATGAAATCACATGCCATAATAAACTAGAAGTTTATTGATATAAAATTCATGTCATAGTAAATCAGAAATTTACTAAAGCAAATACCACATGTCATGGTAAACTTGAAGTTTACTAGTACAAATAATTTAGCTATTGACATGAATGATTTTGCCATCTCGGATATGTGCATATTAAGTATTCAGCATACATTGAAGAACTAGAAGATTCTTCAAGAATTCTTCATGTTGTTTGTTCTCATGATAAGTTGACTAGATCAGCTAATGTTGGGATTGGATCCCACAAAATCTGAAAAGTATAAAAAGTGAATATGGGCCCGTTCACCCGTCATGTGATATGATGCATTTATAATGTGATCACATGTATGTTTATTGTCAACCTGCAGTTTGACATTCATAAAGTTGCCTACTCAATGAATTGAGTTGAACGCATAATTTTCATATTGTGTAATCAAAACGATTGATCTTGATAATGTTGGTTTGGCGTTTGAATGCCTTCAATAAAATAGCCGAACCATTGCTTATGAGAACAAACTTTCATGTATTGGTCTGAAATATGATATATTGTATACAATAACACTTGTATGCATTCAGACCAATAAATTATGATTAATTTCCTCCCTCAATTGGTTCAAGGTCAGGAACCAAATATTTTTCATCTAATTGATTTTAATGTGCGGTATATGATTAATGAATATACCATGATGCACAAAGATGAATTCCTCAAATAAGATAGAGGATGTATGTTAGTTTTTCTAACATAAGGGAGAGAGAATAAGCATCTATGAAATAATTATGAATTATTATCAGCATGATCCTCATTTAAAAGATAATTCAAATCAAATGCTAGAAGCATTTGCTGACCCAAAATTAATTTCATATTTAAATGAAAAATGCTCCTATTGCATGTCCATGAAGGACAAAGTCTACGGTATGCATGAAGCATGATAGACCAATCGATTTCAAATTACAATAATTCTTGAAAAGAGGAGAGGAGCAAATGATCATAATAAGGAGGTAATGTGCTTTTGAAGAGCCTACGACATAACACTTCATAAAATCTTATGAGGTTCGAGGTACCTGAAAATAATGAAGTGATGAGATCTCAATAAGTTATGTCGCATTGCAAATCGATACAAATGATATATCATCAATAATATCTTTTGATACAATAAAGCGCGATATTGTAAAAGATTGTGAGGATCTAAATTCTACGTTTATAATTTAAGCATTCTAGCGTAGAAATATTTATCAAGTGACATGGAAGGATGCATCTTGGTAGGCATAAAAGTCTTGCAATCTAGACACTAGAAGATGTCGTTGTGTCACTTGACAAATTTGAGATGAAAATCCTTATAGGATTCAAAATGCCTGTAGCATATACGAGTTTTTGAAAAAACTTGTTTATAATCCTCATACGGATTAAATCAATCAAGGTCGATGACTTGAATTGAAACTCTTGGAGAGTTTTCAAAAATAATAGACTATTTGCTGAAATGAAAAACTTGCAGAATTGGATTGGTCTTGAAGTACCATATCTTGTGCAATTGGTGCAATTATAGATCTTGCTATAATTATGGACATGATATAGTTTTACTCCTATATGGAGATACTGAAATAAGATTATTGCGTATTGCAAATGAAAAACTTCATATGAATATGTTTATCCTAACGATTATTGTCAAGTTTTTGAATATACAGGATATTCATTTGATCGACATAAGAGTTCGATACAGACAAATTATCTATTTTCATGAAGGGTTACTACTATACCATGTTATTTTACATGACAACCAAATCATGTTGAGATAATAACTATTCATGAAGCAATCAAGAGTATGTCACTACTAAAAACAGCTCAAAAAGAGACGTATAGAAAAGCGACAGACAACGTCGCTCCTGAAAAGCGACGGAAAAAGCGACGCTGTCCATCATTTTTTTATTTTTTTTAATTTATAATTATTTTTTACATAACCGATGGACAACGTTTCTATTTCCGTCTTTTTTTTGGCGTATTTTTGCGCCAAAAATATTTACAAATAATTATTTTTTATTTTTTATTATAAGCGATGGACAACGTCGCAAATATTAAAAAAAATAAAAAATAATTTTAAAGAAAGCGATGCTGTCCGTAGCTTTCTTTAAAATTAAATTTATATTTAAAAAAATATAAAGCGACGGACATCGTCGCTTTTGTTCGTCGCTTTTCGGTCAAGATGCGGTTAACTCATTTAAAAAAGCGACGGACAGAAGAGAAGTTGTCCGTCGCTTCTTTAACTATACAGAGACCCAATCGAGTCTCTTTCTCTCATTTCTCTCTTTCTCTTTTTCTCTCCTCCTCTCCTCTTCTCCTCCTCTCCTCCACCACTTGCTCCGCCGCTCCTCCACCGCCGCTCCCTCCTCCGTCAGCCTCCTTCCTCCAACCTCCTCCGATTTTGAGGTTAGTTATTTTGTTTATTTGAAGGTTAGGGTTTAATTTGAGTATTTTTATTTTCAAAAATTAATAGTGTATTCTAGACTAGGGTATGTTGTTGTTGTTGAATTCTAGACTATGATGTATATGTTGTTGGATTTTGAGAAATTGATAGTGAAAATTGATATATGAAAAAATTGATAGTGAAAAATTCCATTTTTAGATTATATTCTTAATTTATGAACTTTAATTAGTTTAGGCTTGCTATTAGTTTGTGAACCTTAGTTTAGGCTTGCTATTAGTTTGTGAACCTTAGTTTAGGCTTGCTAATTAGTTTGTGAACCTTAGTTTAGGCTTGCTATGAAAATTGATATATGAAAAAATTGATAGTGAAAAATTTCATTTTTAGATTATATTCTTAATTTATGAACTTTAATTAGTTTAGGCTTGCTATTAGTTTGTGAACCTTAGTTTAGGCTTGCTATTAGTTTGTGAACCTTAGTTTAGGCTTGCTAATTAGTTTGTGAACCTTAGTTTAGGCTTGCTATTAGTTTGTGAACCTTAATTTAGGTAATGCTTGCTATTAGCTTGTGAACCTTAATTAGTTTTAGGTTCTTTTTTGAACTAGAATTAGGTTGGTTCTTGAATTTGGAATTAGGTTGTTGAATTAGATTATTGACTTGAATTTGAGAACTTTGAATTTGAAATATGTTCTTGAATTAGTTTTGGATTTTGTTTTAGAATCTTGAATTAGTATTTAACTTTAACCTTTTGAATTAGGTTCTTGAATCTAAGTTTTTTTAAGTTAAGCTTTTTTAAGTTAAGTTTGTTAGTTTAAATTGTTAGTGTTGAGTTAAGAATTAGTTTTCAACTTTAAAAATGATTTTTTGAACTAGAATTAGGTTGGTTCTTGAATTTGAAATTAGGTTCTTGAATTAGATTATTGACTTGAATTTGGGAACTTTGAATTTGAAATAGGTTCTTGAATTAGTTTTGGGTTTTTTGTTTTAGAATCTTGAATTAGTATTTAACTTTAACCTTTTGACTTAGATTTTTGAATCTGAGTTTTTTTAAGTTAAGTTAAGTTTTGAGTTAAGAATTAGTTTTCAACTTTAGGAATGATTTTTTGAACTAGAAATAGGTAGGTTCTTGAATTTGGAATTAGGTTCTTGAATTAGATTATTGACTTGAATTTGGGAACTTTGAATTTGAAATAGGTTCTTGAATTAGTTTTGAGTTTTGTTTTAGAATCTTGAATTAGTATTTAACTTTAACCTTTTGAATTAGGTTCTTGAATCTAAGTTTTTTTAAGTTAAGCTTTTTTAAGTTAAGTTTGTTAGTTTAAATTGTTAGTTTTGAGTTAAGAATTAGTTTTCAACTTTAGGTTCTTTTTTGAACTTGAATTTGAAACTTTAATTTGGAACTTGAATTAGGATTAGGACTTGAACTTGAATTTAGAATTAGGTTCTTGAATTAGATTATTAACTTGAATTAGGTTCGTGAATGATCTTAGTTTTTTTAAGTTAAGTTATTCAATACTCTGTAGGTCCTTTGGTGAACCTTTTATGTGATTAGTCATCTTATTGATTGCAATTTAGTTTGTTGTTGATGTTGTAGTTGTTTTATGATTGTTGTGGCAACAATTAATGTTGTTTTGGGCTGTGTATTGAATTTGTTTTATAATTGACAGGTGGTGCATTTTGAAACATCTGGAAAAAATGTAGAAAAGCGACGGACAGGGTCTCTTTTGTCCGTCGCTTTTCTGGAATTTTTTTAAAAAAATACCCAGAAAAAGCGACGGTCAGGGTCGCTTTTCTGGAAAAACTTTACCAAAAAAAGCGACGCTGTCCGTCGCTTTGTTCTTCAAGTTCAAGAACAAAGCGTCGGCTTCCGTCGTTTTCTGAAAAAAAAAATTTAAAAAAAATTGTTGCTTTTTACTTGGCAACGCAGTCCGTCGCTTTTGGAAAAGCGACAAACCATTTTTCCACGGAAGTGACGCCGTCGCTTTTCCGTCGCTTTTGGCCAAAAAAGCGACGGCCAGCGTCCCTTTTGGCCGTCTCTTTTTAACTTTTTTTTAGTAGTGTGTGTGGCCAAGCATGCATAACCTAATTAAAAGGAGGATTCATAAAAGGAGATAGAACGAAGCACATTTCACCAAAGTTTTTCTGCACACACGAGCTCCAAAAGAATTGTGATATCAATGTGCAACAGATTCGTTCGAGTGATAATACGGCTGATTTATTCATAAAGTTTCTACCAACTGTAACTTTCAAGAAGATGGTACACAAGATTGAAATGTGAAGATTCAAGCTATTGAATTGATGTTCACATCAGAGGGAGTTAATACGCACTGTACTCTTTTTCCCTCACAAGGTTTTGTCTCACTGGGTTTTCCATGTTAGGTTTTTAATGAGGCAGCCAAAATGCGTATTATGAGGTATGTGTACTCTTTTTCCTTCACTAAAATTTTTTCCACTGAATTTTTTTTAGTAAGGTTTTAACGAGGCACATTATCCATCAAATAGACATTCGAGGGGGAGTGTTATAAAGTATTATTATTATTATTATTATAGTGAATGTCTATACTTTATATTTCTTTGGAGAAAAATTAGGAACCCTAACTTTGGGACCAAGTCAGTTTTTTCCTATAAATAAAGAGGTTTTCCTTTATTGTAATTAATCCCAAAATCTCTAAGAGGAATCCTCAAGAGAAATAAGAAGTTCTCTCTTCTCACTCTCTATTCTTCTTGTTCTTATTATATTATTTCATAACACTCCTCTCTTATTCTAATTAATATTAAACACTTACGTGCCTTATATGTTCCGAAATCTCATATGGTTTATATTATCGCTAAGTTTATTAAAAATAATTAAAGTTTCATCAAAATATGACTTTATGACATAAAGTCACTGAGCTATATACATGCCTTCGGTGATAAACAGTTAAAATCGTCTTAAATATGTGGAGCCTGATCTTTCGGACTTTAAAAGAAATTAAAATTTCAACTTTTAATCGGTTCAAAGATTTAAATTAAATGAAATTGTTTACCTACATTCGATATTTATATTGAACCAACTCCATGATCTCTATTACTTATAGAACTTCAATCCACCTCTATATGAAAAAAGGATCAACGTCAAAATAACTCACATCCATTCTTCTAAAGTATATCTCAACGTAAGTAGGATATGTAAAATTAGTTTCTTTTTCAACCTTCTTTTTCAGCTTTTTCATCTACAATTAGTGAAATACTGAATTTCCTTTTAGAAAAATGCCCCTTTTAAAAATATTAAGATGATTACGGCTCTAAACATTTTGATCAACTGATTTATAAAATATGTACAAAATGTATAAGTTGTGTATATTTTATATCCTAAATAAACATATACAATATATATAATATACATATCCTAATTCAATATGGATAAATTTTAGCAGCTCATATTTCAAATAAAAATCGCCGCATGAAAAATTTATTTTTGGGAGAATTGTCCCCACTGGTTTGCGAAATAATGTATATATTGTACATATTTTGATTATATTGATAAACTAGTTGGCCGAACTGAATATATCCATAGCTTTGTCTTTATTATTTGACATACATATTGTAATAATATATATTAACTATATTAATAAACTAGTTGGACGAACTATATATATCGGTAACTTTCCCTTTTAACATTTTAGTGCCTATCAAATTCAAAGTTTGATCGTGTCCATTGAAAAGTCGTCTCTCTTTCCCATGCAATGCTGAAGACATACCATTAGGCCCCTTAATCAAAAGTTACGTGCCACTGAAACAAAAGAACAAAGTGGTCCAAATATCATCAAAGATCCAAAAAAAACCCTGAATTAATGTCAGTAAACAAAAGAGAATTAAGAAGAGATGAATTTCCCCTTATTAATTATGTAGCTTTGGCTATGGCTATGGCTAATGGCTATATATACCTAAGATAGTTGTTGTGGACCTCTTTATGAACTATCACTCTCGATCAATCAACAAACTTTGAAATTACAATAGAGAGGAAAAAAAAAGGACAAACTATAGGATACGATAGTGACAGATAAATGAAATATCGATTTGTCGTTCGTTCGATACAAAATATACCTAACATATATATATATATATATACAATACTCCTATAATTTATAGCTTGTTTGGAAATTTGTTTGCATGGTTAACAAATATATGAAGAACAACATATATGTTAGCAGTAAGGTCCCGTGAACAGTTCTCTCTGCCACCACACTTGGAATAAAAGAAGAAGACAAAACTTGAAACAAATTAAAGTACTACAATTAATTGTTTGGAAAATTCTCAAACAACTGATATATACTTGGAAAGATAAATAAACTTTTCGATATAATTTTACGTAAAAAAATGGTTCTCTCAAACTTTTAAAGATATCCAGTTATATACAGTTATATACAATTATATATACAAACTTTTCATAGATCACAATTTATAGAGAAAACCCATTAAATAAGCTGTTGTCAAATTAGTTTTTCGACCTAATTCATATCCCAAAAGCTAATTTAAAGGGAGGTGGATTGTCCAAGCGTTATACGGAGCCTAAGGTATTCATTCCATTCATCACCCCTCCCTCCCTCATGCTGAGATCCTGGTATTCATTATCCAGAGAGTTTCACTGTCCAGTCTAGTGCGTGCACATTCATGGACCAGGGTATTTTCACCTGTGGGCCCACAATAAGATCGAGCTTGACTCTGATACCATATCAAATTAGGTTTTGGGCCTAACTCACACCCCAAAAATTAGCTCAAATAAAGAAGAATTGCCAAAGCCTTATAAGATGCACACAATTCTTGTCCTTCACCAATATGTAGTTCATTCCATTCACCAGTACTTGTCCCTCTTTCCTATGAAATTTACATATATACCACTGAATAAGGTGGACCCAAAATCATTAAACTTAAGTAAATGTAAAAAAAGATTTACAGAAAAGAAAAGAATTTCTCTTTAAATATTATATTAATCTAGCTATTGGCTAAGCTAGCAGGGTGTGGACCGTATAATGAACTATCAACTATCATTCTCATGAGCTACCATACTATTTGAGAGAGGAAAAAAAGGATACAAACTCACAAAGAATAAAACAAAAGAGTTTGTACGATTTCGAGAATTCTTTAAGAAAGGGACACATAAATGAAACATCGATTTGTCTTGTGCAAACAAAATAAAATGTACTATACATTATATGCATGCCGATTTGCTTATATATTGCATGCCTAAATTACAGTATACTATATTTGCCAGTGCCCAGTGTGTGGACCTTTAATTCCCATGAACTATATGCTAGCTAGCTTGAATTAAAACAAGAAACTACTATATATAAATATTATAGATATGCATAGTTGCATGATGGCAGCTAGGCATGACAGAATAGTGGTATATATATGGCAGTAAGATTTGGCATGCATGGCAAGTATGCCAAACTATTACGACTTTGAAATTCCAATTACTAGCTATTTATGCAGACTACATATTGGACGTCGTCCAGAAAATCCCAGTCCTCATAATTGTCTCTTGTAATAGAAAGGGGCGCAGCTAGGGCGTGGGTTGCGGGTTCGGCTAAACCTGTATATAGCTCTGTTCAAATCGTGTATTTTGTCTTAAAAAATCATTGAATATGTACAAATTATTAATTTGGAACTCAACAACTTGAAAATATTAGAATTAAAAATACATAACCTTCTAATACTGGCTATGCATCTAGTAATATACGTACGTTATTTTCATTTCCAATCTTATAATATAACAGACACCCAAGGGCCAAGACCATGTTTCTTATAAAAGGTGAGATAAAACTATTATTTTGATAGGATTAGACTTTTAACTTAATTATTCAAAATCCACATGTACTTATAATCATCGCGTTGTAATGTGTATAGAGGATGAAATGATTCCGCAACTATAAAATAATATTTATAATATACAAATTTGTTAATTTGTATGCACATATTATTTTTACTGAAAAACCTATCTACCGTAACAGGTCTTTGATTTCACTTCATCTAAATAAGAGGAATGTGCCGGGTCAATCCATTTAACCCATTCAACATGACCCACAATGTTAGGCCCATGGCCAGCCGTTGTAGTTACCTGGGTTGGGCCCATGACAGTCGAACTAAAGAGGTTTTACTTGGATGACTTACATAAAACACACATCTTTAGAAGTTAATTACTTTTTTTCTCACTATTTTTTCTTCGGATACATCCCAATCCCGCCTGATACATCCCAAACCACTCGGATACATCCTAATCCCACCGGATACATCCCAAACCACTCGGATACATCAGGTATCCCCATGTATCTGATGGGTTACAACATGTATCCACATGTATTTGAGGGGTTACAATATGTATCTGAGGGTTGAGATGTATCCGATAGGTGGGATGTATTCGAGGTGAGGTGATGGGAAGCAGCTCCCCTCCGGTAGACTTACCCATCCAGTTTATCCAGTGCATTACTAATCAAATTACACGTGTTCAAATTTTAAATTTAAGGGTTAGAATTTATTTAACCAAAACACCTTTTAAATCGTGGTTCAAATATAGTGTATTGGTTCTCGATCAATACCAATATGACAAGTTAGAAGCATTCCCAAATATTGTAATAGATTAGATTAGTTTAAAATTTTATATTTAAAAACTATATAAAAAGTACTAAATGTTGTAGTTTTTCTTATCTTAAAGTTTTCGGAGCTAAATTGAAATAGATTATTTTAAAATTTAAATTATATATTTAAAAACTATACAAAGAATACTATAAATTGTAATTTCTCTCATCTCAAAGTTCATGTAGTTTGACTTTTGAAAAAATAAATGAAACGTTAGTTTCTTTTGGGGGAACGGACGTGTATTTAATTTGACGAGCTTGGAATTTAGGGGTGGCAATTAAGCCTGTGCATGAATCGATTCGGATTGTAAACACACTCAATCATATCCGAATCGAAAAATCAGAATATTGTAAAATTAAATTTATAAATCAATTCGAATAGTATAATCCAAATTATCTTATCCAAATTGTTTCCAATCAATTCAAAAATTCGAGTTGATCCGATTTATACACAGTCATATCGACAATTTACCAATTTCTAGAGACTTGGCTTGAACAATGAATATAATTTTTAAAAAAACCATAAAGAAGAAAAAAAAAAGAGAATTGGTTGCAGAGAAAAAGAAAATATTGAATTGATGCAGCAAGATTTTCGCCAACATATATACTGTCAATACACTATTTTAACTACGGTTTAAAGGTGTTTTGGTTAAATAAATTCTGACCCTTAAATTTAAAACTTGAACACGTGTAATTTGATTAGTAATGCACTGGACAAACTGGATGGTAAGTCTACTGGAGGGGAGCCACTTCCGAGGTGATGTATCCGAAGGGTTTTTAGTTAACATGTGGTATATTAAGTAATTAAAATAAAATTGTGGAAGAGTAAGTAAATATGATAAGGAGGTATGTCTCTTTAGATAGTTTATGACCATGCATTTTTTTCCTTTATTTTTTTAACAAATATTTTAAGAATATTTGAATTATTAACTATTTGTGACTTTATAATATTTTTTTTTATATAATTTTTAAATATATAGTAACATTTATTTTTAAGAACTCAAACTCTCTGTGTCCTAGTTCACACCAAAAGTTTACATTGTACTGATATATGATGGGCCAGACTTCGGTTATTGAAAAGGGAAAAGTTCGTATAAATAGTGTTATTTGTGTTCACATTTACCAAAATAGTGACATTTTGCTTAATTACAAAATATATGTTATTGAAAAGGAAAATGTATGGAGATTTTGATTTCTAGCGGATCACCTGAAAATTAGGTCATAAAACATAGTAATATTTTGACTAAGAATTTCGAACATACATTTTTTCCTTTTGAAAAGAAAAAATTCCTCATATATTGTTATTATACTTTGTTTAGTTTTCTAGAACATGTTTATATGTTTGAGATAACGTCAAATTAATCAATTGAAAAGAAGTGGGTCAATTAATTTATTTAAATAGATCAAAGAATAACTATTTTTTTTTTACCTTTTTCTAAGTTGAACTCCAAAAATAAAACACGTTTAATTTGTCCATAAAATTCTGAAAATTTTATGTTTTTACTTTTTTCAAGAATTTGCAAAAATTTCAAAAACAACAAAAAAATATTTTCGCTCCAAATTACTCACAAAAATTCAAAACAACTCTATTTTAATTCATGGTCAAACACAACTTCAATTTCTAAATATCATTTTTCACTGTAAAACATAGCCAAATCCCTACTAAGAGACATCGGAGTTTGCGTTTGGAAGTAATTATTTTTATTTTAAAGAAGTTAGAATTGGCTAGAAATAAAAAGGAAGGAATTAGTAAGATATATATGTATGAGTTGTTTATGACACAGCAGAAGATACACTGCAGAAATATATCCAGAGGGAGATAGTAGATAGCTCTTCTTCATAAAATCATGCATGCATCATTATTATATTATTATTATAATATAATGTAACGTATCTGTCTGATATATAACATGACAGACTACAGAAGAAGAAGAAGAACAATATATACTTTAGAAAAACTGAAGAATGACGTAAGAAATCAGTACTCATAGTACAGAGAGTATGACTAATAAACACGTCCGTTTCAATCATCTACTAGTAAACTTTGATTATGAAACGGACGTGTTTACTATTTATAGAATGAAATAATCAACAATTTCATATTTATTAGTCATAATTATCACATCTCTTTTAAATCGTAGCACAAAGTAGATGTATAGCAAAGACGAATGCTAACTTTGATTGATTTGGTGTTACAAGAATTATCGTGTATTATTTCAAACCAAATATGTTAAAAAGGTAGTGAAAAAAAAAGATTATGGCATTAGCAATTAAAAAAAGATTTTTACATTTTTTAAATAGGTTTTTGGTTGGGTCGGGTTGGTACAAGTGTTTTTTAAATTTTAATTATTAAATTTAAAATTTAAAAATAGTGAAATTGAGAAAGTTCACCGGAAAAGTTATTTTTGTGTTAGAAAAAATAATTAAATTACTTTTGTGAAAAAAAGTGATAGTTAACTTACTATCCGTGAAATTTATCCTACGAACCTGCATCATTTGGATTTTCCATTTCCTCTTCAATGTGCTATTCACTAGTTAATTCTCCCTTTTGTTTTTTTTTGTTTCTCAGTAATCTTTGGATCGTTTGGTACGCGGACTAAATTATCTTGATAAATTCAATTATATCGTCTACAAAATACTGATTTAAATTTTATCCTGAGTATCCCACCTTATTTCGCGTACCAAATAACCTCTTTGTATTTTTTGATCAATCTTTTCAATTTATGTGATAGTATTTTTTTTTAGTATTGGAGAATTTTTGAAGTTGAAATAATAATGTGATTGCGTAGGAATTAGATGTTACTATATTGAGAAAGGTGGTACAAGGCATCGGAATATATGCAGAGGTTCGTCAATATTGGATGAAGTTCACATGATGCATGATGAGAGTACTTGAAGAAATTCCAGTACTGTACATGTAAGGAGTACACACATATATATATATAAGCAGTCGTCAACTCGTACAATACAAATTGTCAGAGTCCCATCATTGTCTCAATAATCAGCTGGTAATTAGCTTGCTAGCGTGACACTGAAAGAGCACGTCCTTAACTAGAGGTCACGAGTTTCAACTGTTGAGAGAGTAGCGCAAAAATAAATCATGCAGTGTGTGAATCTGAATTTAGTCAAATATTGATGCAAGTATTGAATACCGGGTGAAAAACAGAAAAAAAGAAGAAGAGATCGAGAGCCTGCAGAGGGTTATAAGCTGCTTTTTCAAACTTGGGGTATGTCCCAGTGGTAAATGATATAGATTAAGAACAATGGGGTTTTAGGTTCAAATTTCAACGGAAATAAAAAACACCAAGTGATTGTTGCTGGTGGAAGATGACATATATCCCGTGAAATTAGACGAAGTGCACGAAGCCGCCCGAACACCACGATCATCCGAAAAAATATTTTCATAATTTGTTTATTTTTAAAACTTATTATATAAGTTTGAATTACAATAACTAAATTACCAAAATTCATATTTTTCGTTCTACATTTGTCCCTAGCTAAAATTCGATATGTGAAGGGGCCGAGGGAGGAAATTGTATTTTCTGTGATGTTCAAGATGTATATTGGACCGAGATAGTTACACGTGCACATTTTAACTCAACATGGTTAAAAATATTTTGCGTTATGTATATAACTATACAAATTTATTTTCCACAATACCCTAAAATAATTTGATAGTGACAAGTTTTTTGAATGGTCATGATATAGAGTTATTCGATATCTATATTGATAAAAATAACATGTATCCTGTAAAATTAACAACGCGGCAAATATACAAAAGGTGTAAATTAGGCACAAACATCACAATTATAATAAGAAAAATAAATTAAAATATGGACGGATTTAATTTTTGGGTTAGTGGCGGTCATTTCTTATAGGAAAATGGTGCAAATATACTCTTTAATTTTGCAATTTTGAACGAATATACCCCTTGTTAAAAAAATTCCGTATATATATCCCTCTTGTCTATAGGTCTATTAATAAAAAGAGATAATATGCATCATTTGTTAGGATTGTATCATTTATTAAACAACGAAGGTATATATATATGCACCACTTTTTTTAAAGAAGAATATATTTGCTTTGAATATCAAGTTTGTGGGATATATTTGCTCCTTTGTTTCTTTCCAATATACTCTTTTTGGACCATTTTATTTGTCACATTTTATAGTTTACACGCTCCTTAAGAAAAATATTCTTATTTATTACTCCTCAATATTTTAATACTTTTCTCTTTGCACTACATTATTTAATATCTCTCCGATATATGACTAAGGGTAAAAGTGGAAATAAACAACTAATTATATTTTGATATTTTAAAATGATAACTATTTTAGACCATCTATTTTTAATAAAGACGACAAGTAAAGTGATCGGAATGGAGTAATCCTTGTAGGGAAAAAAGAATAAGAAGAAGAAACCAAAAGGGCTTTATTTCACACATGTACCACAAAAGGCAACTTTAATTATTGCAAGAAGCAAAGAAGGCATTACTTTACTTTATAGAGTGTTGGAAGAAAAGTTCATTTACATCCTCTAGCATTTAGTACTTACTACTTCTTTTTCTTTCTCATTTTCAGCACTATAACTACTATAACAAAGATTTGAAAACAGCTTTTTCTTCCATCTCTTATGAGTATATACCTTCTGTTATATGCCCCCTTTTTGTAATCTTCAGTTCAGCACTGATCAAAAAGAAAAAGATGTTGCTAGCTAGCTACATGTTACAAAATGTACCTATTAAGACATTGCCATTTCTTCTAGCTATAGTAAGTACACTGTCAAACTAATCATCATCACTTTCCTTACAATATAACATAACAATAAGATATTCAGTGTAATTTCACAAATGTGGTCCGAAGAGGATAGGATGTGCACTTATCGTCTTATACCTATCTTTGTGGGATAGAGATGTTGTAATTTCCGACGTAAAACAAATAATTTTTTTTATGTCACATCCAATTCGAAGTTTCATTAGGCTGTTTTAGATAAAAATTTAGGCAATGAACAAGCTGGCCACCACCTCCATAATTTTTTTTATCAGAGTGTGTAATCATCTTATCTAAAAAATTAAATCGTTGGCAAGATCACACTAGGGGTGTGCAAAAATCGGTTTAACCGATAAACCGAACCGATAAAAATATTATTGGTTTATTGGTATTGGGTTAGTGGGTTAACGATTTTTAAACGGTTTTGTAAAAAAAATTATTGGGCTATCGGTTCGGTATCGGTTTTAAGGTTTTAGTTAATGGTTAAACCGATAACCCAATAAGATTATATTTAGATTATATTTTTATTCATAATTGTATAATAGTGGCTTTAGATTTTAAATATATACCCTATTATTTTTTGCATTTTATAGTTGTTGTCTTAGTGTTGTTGTTTTCTTTCTAAAGTCATTGGTTTGATAGCATTCTACCTATCAGTGTTGCTTTTCTTTTTGAGAAATTGCTACCGTTGCTACTGTATTCAAGTTTTCTACTTAATAAGAAAGAAAATAAGTTTATTTTAGTAATAACGTATTTGAATTTGCTTGTGCTTGCAATTTGTATAGATATTTATGCATGAAAGTAGTCTATATATGAAGAAGAAAATAAGAGAAATCAAAAATATTATAGGAGCATTTTCTTATCGGTTAAACCGATAACCGAACCGTTAAGGACCAAAAACCGATTAACCAAAAACCGATAACGAATATTTTATTGGTTTAGTTATCGGTTTTGCATGTTTACAAACCGATAACCGATAAACCAAACCGATAATATACAAAACCGAACCGAACCGAACCGACCGATGCACACCCCTAGATCACACCTATATATATATATATATATTCTTAATTATGAAATCCACATGCCTATTCACGTGCATACTTGATTATTTTTCACCCAACAATTTCGTCGATTATCTCTTTTCGGGACGATGGTTGTTAAATGACCTTTTAGATCACCACATTTTAAAAATTCCTTTTATGCAAATTGAAAATCTGATGAGAAAATATTTAAACCACGATCTATATGTAAATTTGTAGGTTGTTGTGAACATTAGATGATAGACTAACTTTTTGTATATGAGCAAATATTATATTCGATTCTGAAGTCTATAATTACAAAGCGTTTAAAAATAAGGACAAGATCTAAATAATTGCTTAAAAAGAAACATTAGCATAAATCAACCTTTTTCATAGACTAAGCATGAAAAATTATTTTAATAATGGGCGACAATGAAACTCAAAATACATAATATATTTTTATTTTCTCTTGTATCACATATTGAAATGTATAGCCATTATATTACCTCAAAACTATATACTATATTTCGGTTAGCATTAGTCCCTCACAGTCTTTCCACCTGAAACCTGTCTAAGATACCCTTACCCTTTGTTTTATTACTTTCTTAAAAGATTTGGTGGTCCTCTATTAAGATTTCATTTCACTACTTATAAAATTAAATGGAGTATAGTTACATGGTATCTGTAACTAGTGGGAGGTAATAGATAATTCGTGAATTTAATTGAGGTGCGCGAAAATTGACTCGGATATCACGGTCATAAAAAAAAAATTAAATGAAATATTCTTTCACCAGTTGAAATTGAATAGGATAATGTTTCTTTTTTCCTGTTTTACCCCTTAGCATTAACTATTCATACCCTAAATCATTTTTCAAAACTTTTTAGAATGCTATTCTCTCCGTTCACTTTATATTCACAATGAACTTTGCATACCTCTTAAAAAGTAATAAATAAAGTGCATATTTTACCATGATATCTATACTAATTGGTGTATATTCTTAATGCATGGACTTGAAAAATAATTTAGAATAAGTAATAAACGCGACAACTTAATTAAACAAGAAAAATAAATTATTTTTCTCTTGATATGCTAAAGTTGACAAGTAACTAAAAGTGAAAAATTTATTTTTAGTATAGTGGACAAGTAAAACTGAACGGGGAAAGTAATAGTCATGAGTATTGCGGTGCAATATGCACTCAAATTTTTAAAGGAGCACAAAATTTACCGTGAACAAATAAAAGTGAACATTTAGAGTATTAATTAATTACCTTATCCTGATTGAAATAATTTACATATTGTACATTTATTTAAATACAACGATTAAACTAACTTACGCCAAGTCAATAATTAGTCATACCTTCCAACAAAATATGATTTATTTATTTTTGTTAAAATATGATGGAATGTTGGAGAAGAGGGTAGCGGGTAGCCATTGAAAAAAGCTTCCCTTTTCCCCCAGGAATATGTATAGTGTTAGGTCAGTGAAGGTTGCAGCTTCAAAAGCTACATACCACTGGAACAAAATAACAAATTGGTGGTCCAAAATTTCCAGAAAAATACCCCTGGTTAAAATTTCAGAACACAGCAAAAAGATTCTTCAGAAGAGAATTTCTTTCTCCTAATATATATATTAATCTATATAGTTATATATATGGCCGTTGCAGTAATGCCTATCTAAGCTAAATAGCTAGCTGGGGACGTTTTCATGAACTATCATTTTCTCAGCCACCACACTTCATTTTTTGAACTAATCCTAAAAATAAAGGACCACTATTATTCAACAATATAAATGTAGATTTTTACACTTGTTCAATAATATATTGTAACAGCTAGCCCACGGACCATTGATGGTGTGAAACTTGTCTTATTCAAATCTCACATTACAATTAATTGAAAGACGAAAGTTAGGGTCATATATGGGCAAATAGGATAAAATCAACAACAACATGCTCTGAGAGAATAGAGTATACGCAGACCCTTACTCCAATCTTGTGTGAGTTAAGAATATTGTTTACGATAGACTCTCGACTCAAAGAATCAAAACAAATAGGAGTTATTTGAGTTGTTGCAAAAAATGTACACATAACAATGTAACACACACACACACAACACAACACACATATATACTTTTATTGCATGGGAGAAATGAATGGAATGAACAGTAGTTTGATAGTAATGTTTGCATGCATGTGGAGTGATGCCAATCTATACTTTGAAATTTCAAACACTATTTTGCAGTCTACGTTTGAGGTTATATTCGAGCAATCTCAGTCCCACCTTATTTGTCTCTAGTAATACACAGACAGGCACCTTCATTTCATTTATTGTGACCAAAATTTGTCATGTACAATCTTCGAGCATGCCTATGTGTGGATAAATTGAATGCAACATTTTGAGAATAATATTGGAAAGTTTTGTAAATACTCCAATATAACTTTGAAAGACCAAAAAGATTTAAAAGAATTCGGAACATTGAATACGTAAAATTTAAATTTTAAACCCGCTTTAAACTAAAAAATATTTCAAGTGAAATAAAAGCACTCTAATTTGTTCACTCACAAACTTTTTAATTTGTGTTTTAAAAGTTAAATTAAACTCCAAATAATTTATTCCAAAAATTCAATTTTAATTTTTTTTTACGACTTCAATTAAATATCATTCAAATGCCTACCACGAATGTTGAAGTTTGAGTTAATTAAGGTTTTCGAAAATAGGTGGTCGAGTAATTTGGAAATACTCCGCTAGAAAGAATATGGTTTACAATATGTGTGTATGATATGATTTGATATGTGTTGAAAAATATGGAGAAAATCTAGACGAAACGTAATATAGAGTTAGAGTTAATAAATGGTGGTAGCAGTATACGTAGTACAATGTTAGCAACGAGTTGATATACTAGTTTCAAAGATGCAGACTTAGCTTTGGAGTTTGTGTTGGGATTAAATGCAATGAAACAAAAGAAAGAAAGATGGGATTGCATTCAAATAGGAAGAAAGATTGAAATGAATCTACCAGTTTTGGAGCCAGAGTCAAAATTTCAATTTTATCAATTCTAAATTCTAGTATGTATAATGAATTTTTAAATATAAATATATAATTTGAATAAAAGTTAATGTGTCCTGCCGAATTTATAATCAGGCTTCTACCTCCACCACTAGATTTCCCATAACACATTAATAGTTAATTATAGCTGATAACAGATACTTGCTTCGTCTCATTTTAATTGTCACTTTAACTCAAAAAGGTTATTTTAAATTAATTGTCATTTTAAAATTTAAAATGTACACATAAATATATATTAGACTCCAATTTCAATAGTCAGCTATGTATGCTACTCTCCGTTCTTTTTTACTTGTCTATGTTTAACTTAACTCACTTTTTTAAAAGAAGTACTGTAATTAATAAAATTAATATTTTGATATGTTACTATAGTAAAATGGGAGCCTTGGAGTAACTGATAAAGTTATTGTCATTTGACCAGGAGGTAAGACTGCGTACAATAGACCCTTGTGGTCGGGTCCTTCCCCAGACCTTGCGCATAGCTGGACTTTAGTGCACCGTTTTTTGTTTGTTTTTAGAAATGACTATAATTAATAATAAGTGTATATATGAAACTACTCTTGTTTTCTCAAACTGAATATATAAAAATGAACATATATTTTAGTACAGTGAACAAGTAAAATTGGAACGGGAAAGATTAGTTGTAGTTGATTTTTATGTGTGTGTAGTGAGTAGTGAGTGAATAGAGAATGGAATGACGTAAGAAGAAGTCAGTAGAGGCGTGCATGGCAGAAAGTACTGAGAAGGAAAGCGTGTCATTTGGATTTTCCATTTCCTTCAATTAATTACTCTTCTGCCCACTCTGCAAATACTTCTTAACTCTCCTTTTCCACTTTTTCTTCAATTATAACAATGGCTGCAAATTTTACCTAAACTTGATTTCAAATTAATACACACGTACAGAGAGAGAGAGATTCCATATTTTTTAGGTTTGAATAAAATCTACTACTCTCTACGTTTCAATTTGTTTGGTCTATTTTATTTTTTAGTCTGTTTAAAAAAAAATGCCCCTTTTCTTTTTTGGAAACTCTTTAATTCTAACTTTTAATATGACATATTCAAGACCATAAGATTAAAGAATATTTTAATATATTTGATATATCTTTAATTTATGTTCACAACTTTCAAAAGTCTTCCTTACTTTCTTAAACTTTGTGGTAAGTCAAAATAGGTCAAACAAATTGAAACAGAGGGAGTATTAAGTTTATGTACGTTCCGATCCGATTTGGGATGATTCTCATCACTCCTTCACATCAGACATTGTCCGGATTGAGCGTGCACAATCATGGACCTAGAGTACGTTCACAATCCCCGCATGATCTGGTGGTCCCACATTGGACCCGATCGATGAGCCTAACTCTGATACCATGCGAAATGAATGTTGAACCTAATTCACACCTCAAAAACTAGATGAAAGAGGAGAGTATTGTCCAATCCATATAAGAAGTTCCGGAATCCTCCCGGTCGGATGTGAGATCATTCTCATCTCATCAAAATTCATAAATCACGTGGTAAATTCGTAAAGTTTTGAATAAATCCAATATATAATCATTGTAATGAATAAGGATAAATGTGGTCAATGTATAAGTATGTAGGATAGGTAACACGTATATATAGTACAATAGATAATGTCAGAGTTCCATCATTGTCTCAATAATCAGCGTGCATATGAGGGATACTACTACTAGACTGACTACGTTTCCCTCACCCTAAGCTATTCTGTTTAAATTTCCCCACACACTATACCTACCTTGCATCTTGTACTAGAGCTGGGTTCATTTTTCTCTGGCCTCTTACTCTTTCTTGGGATGTTTTGCTTTTGGGTGGGGGTTAGGTCTACTCTACGTACGTACATTTTTGGATATTCAACATACAAGTAAAGACGGGTCGATCATCGTTGAAATAGATATGAACTTAATTAGCAAAGGCAATGATGGATTTAGGATTCAAAATGTGTACTTTAATGTAGGTACAATTTTTATGGCATCAGCAAAGTAGCATTGGTGTTTGTTGATGTTGAATAGAAGGAAAGATTGATGATCTCAACAACTGAAAAAGCAAAAATATCTAACGGCTTTCTCCGTTTTCAGAACAATTGCTGATCTTACCTTTGACTTTTAACTTTGAGTTATGGAACATCAATTTAACTCATAGACATATTGGGAAACTCCTTCTCAAAATTATAACAATACGTTACGTATAAAAACTCCCCTAGTTTACTTTTACTTTCATTTTTAACATACTCTCTCCGTCCACTTTTATTTGTCACTTTTTGATTTTAAATAATTATTAACATGATTATTTTATCACATTACCCTTATTAATTGATGGTTACTATTGTATCTTGAAATTAGTTTGGATAATAAACAATTAATGCTAAAGATAAAATAGGAAAAGAACAATTGTCCTTCCTTGATATGTCAAAAATTACAAGTAAAAGTGAAAATTAAATTAGGAAATAAGTGAAAAGTAATTCTGAACGGAGGGAGTATTATGCAATTATTTTTTCTATGTTTTACCCTTAGTAATAATTATTTAATTCTCAAATTAATTTTCAAACATCAATTAATATAGGTAATATGATAAAAGACTTATAAATCATTATTTCTTAATATGCGTGCAAAGTCCAAAATGAACAAAGGGAGTAATTTCTAAAAAAATACTTTTCATTACAAGAAGAAAGTCAATTTTCTTAATTTGCTCAAATTTTTATCTGATAGTCTATTTGAATTACTCAATTGAAAATCGTCTCTCTACCCTACAAAAATAAATATAAAATATGCACACATCCTACACTTCTCGGAACTCACTTGGGGGATTACAATTAACGGGTGTGTTGTTATTGTTGCTGTAGTCCGTCTGCAAAGTGAGATAATTTCTTTTCAAAAATATTTTTCCTTTATACCAAAAGAGGCAGAAGCAAAAATAAAAATTTATGTATTTCTGAATTTTTTTAAAAATAATTTACTGTTTTCTGAATGAATTACTTTTACATATTGTGAATTTCTTAACTCATAATTTTGGTCAAAGCTACTAGCTTCTCCCATAAATCTTTTACTAAAGAGAACATAGGACCGTTTAATCATGAATATTGTTTATTTTATACCAAAATATTTATTCACTTTACTCGGGATTCTTGTTTGACCATAAAAAACATCACATACAACTTGAATTTGTATTTGATATTTTAGAAAACACTTCAAGAGTTGTTTTCACTTTTTAATTATTATTTTTCAAAACAAATCTATTTTTTTTATTTTTTCATAAAATAAGTCCATTTAAATTATATTGCATCTTATAAAAAAAATTAATTTTTTTTTAAAAATATATTTGAATTCTAAATATGAACTCCAAATACTATGACCAAACACACTTTCAACTTTAACTTAAAAAATTCTAAATAAAGTGAATATGTTTTTAATTTTCACGGCCAAACGCCTGCATAGCGTTGGTGGTAGCAATTCTTGGAAAAATCTACTTTCAAATTAAATACAATAATTCAGAAAATTATATCAGGAGAAAACAACAAAAAGACCTCTGCAAAAATTGATTAATTTACAAAATTGACAAGAGATTGAAGAAAACGACAAGATAGAAGGACGAACTTTCCTCTTGTTTGAAAATATTGAACAACTAAAATTACACTTTATGAACCCCCACCCCCCTAACTACTTTTTTTCCAAAACTTAGGACCCTTTTTGGAAAAAAATTAGTATCACCTAATACTGTAACTTAAAAGGCTTAAAAACATATGCCCTGGCTATCTGTTAGATTTCTTGTAGTACAAAAGTTTTTACAGAAGCCCTTGTATTTCCTCCATTGTTCACTTATGTCCCTGGCAATGTTTTTTGCATCATTTGCAGTCCCTAAAAGTCCTC
Organism: Jaltomata sinuosa; assembly: GCA_003996215.1. Taxonomy (NCBI): domain Eukaryota; kingdom Viridiplantae; phylum Streptophyta; class Magnoliopsida; order Solanales; family Solanaceae; genus Jaltomata; species Jaltomata sinuosa. The sequence goes on from QJPP01001558.1 coordinate 288,786, forward strand.
TTCTTGTAAATCCCACTGTGTATAATCCATTCTCCCCTTTCCAACCATTTGGAAATGGTGTCTTTGGCATCCCTTGTTCTGTAAAGAAGTCACTTCCCTACAAATTGAAAATATGAACAAAAAATAAGTATTTAAATTAAATGTAGTAAGTACAATTTTTGTTTTTGAGTTTTTGAATATTTCATCATTAATTTTGGAGAGAAAAAAAATCTTGCATGTGATGGCTAAAATGACCTAAAAGTCTCAACAAGTTGGTACTACTTTTCACTACATCTTAAAACCATAGGACATATGCCACTATGCATGGTCTACTAAGTGCATTTCTCCTTTACATATATATATATATCTTTTTGTCAATTTTGGACCACAAAATATCACACTTATAATATGTAATTGTACTAGGTCTAAATGTATTATTATAGTAGTATACAAGGCATTCATTAAATATGAAAATAATAATTGAGACATGAGTTATCATTATAGTATTCCAAAGCTCTAGGAAGTACACAAACTATATGTTAAATTTATTTATATTTTTCTTGTGGGGTGGGGTGGGGTGAATGCAGAAAATAGATAAAATAGATGGGATGATGATAGGGAAAAGTCCAGACAAATGAGATCAGAAATTCTCTTTTTTGATTTAAGAAACGTTTTGTAGCCTTCTGCATGTGTAAGAATGAAAGTGATGTGATATTGAGAGTAAAGATAAAACTAGAAACTTTATAAGGTAAACAACAAAATAACTCATTGCCTTATTATCCCTTTTGACATTCCTCCATGCACAATTTATTTTTCTTATAAAATAAGTTTAAGAAATTATTATTATTATTATTATACCTTAAACCAAGAAGGCACATTGCTTTTGTATCCTGTTGCTAGGATTATTGAATCAAATTCACCTTCTTTGCCATCTAAAAACTTTGCACCTATTTTTGTTATCTCCTTCACACCTGGTATTATCTGCAAGAATATACACAAATAAATTAAAATTAATCACCTATTATACACACAAAAAAAGGGACAACTAATACACCCAATATTAAATTTTTGGAAAATTTACCTGAATTTTTCCAGTTTTAATCTGAGATAATGCTCCGACGTCGAGTACCGGGGTTTTTCCGGTGGCATTTTTGAGCTCAAGGGGGCCGGTTTTGGGTCGCCGGAGACCTAACTTGTCTGTGCTACCTAAGGTCAAGTTAGCAACTAGTAATAGGAACTTGTCAACTATTCTTAATGGCATCCACTTGAGAAGTACCATAGCTATTGAAAATGTAGATATCCCTAACATTTCCCTAGGTAAAATATGCACCTGCATCCCAAAAAATAAAAAAAATTAGCCAAAAGAATTATCAAATTCCCACAAAAAAATATGAAAATGTACCTACATAAAATAGACAAAATGGTGTTACAATCAAGAAAGTTTGATTTAAAGCATGATTTCATTAGTGGTAACATTTTTTTAACTACCCTTTATCCCTCCATATTTAACGAGAGATTTCAAGATCGCAAATTCAAGAACTTTAACCCTTTACCCCTTCCTAATCTGTTTTCTTGATGACTCGAACTCACTTGAAAGAAAAAAAAGGAGAAGGAAAAGGGTAATGTACTTACAGAATTTCTGACCACCATGTGAGGGATGGCATTATGTCTACAAAGGTCTAAGCTAACTTCCATACCAGAATTCCCACATCCAATTACCAAAACCTTCTGATTATTAAACTCAGTACCAGACTTATAAACACTTGTATGCATTACTCTTCCTTTAAACTTATCAACTCCTTGAATTTCTGGTATAACTGGTTCTGCATTTTCACCTGTTGCAACAATCAGCCACTTTGACAAATACTGAAAATCTTGAGTCTGTACTCTCCAAAACCCAGTCACATCATCAAATTCTGCAACTTTAACAGCCTGTTTGAACTTTGGGGTTATAGAAAAGTGTTCAGCATAAGATTCCAAGTAAGAAATGAACTGGTGTTTAGTGGGGTATTTTGGGAAATTTTCAGGGAAACCAAATAATGGGAGTTGACAAAACTGTTTAGGGAGATGGAGTTTAAGGCGATCGTAAGTTTTGTGTTGCCATAAAGAAGCAATACAATCACTTCTTTCAAGAATGAGTGAAGAGACACCATTTTCTTTAAGGCAAGCTGATACTGCTAAACCAGAAGGACCAGCACCTACTATAATAGGTCCATTAACCCACAACCATTTTGGTTGTTGTTGATCATCACTTTTTTCTTCTTCTTTACAAGAACCCATGTAAAGGGGTTTTCAAGAAAAGAAAAGAACTTTTTTCTTTTTGCCTCTCTTTAGCCTTTTGAAAAGAGTGTAAAAAGTTTCACACACTGAGAGTTCAGTTCCTCTGTTCTTTTAGTAGCTAGCTCTGTTTCTTTCTTTTCTTTTTTTCTCTCTGAGAAAGTGTAGAGTGCAACAAGTGGGAATTTAAAGAGGAGTGAAGGTGGGATGGGGGTGGGGGGTGGGGTTGAGTTTCCTCTTTAAGGCTTTTTATTTTTTTCTTGTATTAACTTGCATAGAATGAAGAGAAAAAACAGAGGAGGTTATTAATGAGGAGTGTGTTAATGGAGGCGTGAAGGTTAAGGAAAGGATTTGGTTCTCCTTCTCAAGGCTCTTTCTTCTCTCTCTGTTGCAGTGTTTTGGGTTGTGTTATGAAATTGAAAGTGTAGTGAGTTTGAGGCCAATGTGAGCTTTTATAAATGCATAAGTTTGATTTTTAGACTACGATAATAAAAACTTTTTATTTTGTCACACGATATTTTAAAATATACCATATAACTACATAAAATTAGGGGCATTTGATATTCGGTTTGATATTGTGAAAGTTCGATAATCTGTAATTGAGAGTAAATATCAATTAAAGAAATTTTAAAAGTTTGGTCCTGTAAATCAAACTTTGGTTGCGTAATTGAAAGTAGATATCAATTCGTATTGGTGCGGCATGGATGAAGTGAAGGTTTGCCTCCAGACTGTTGTGTAACCAAATTGTACCACAATACTTAAAGGTAAGTTTCAAAAAGGGGTGGTTAAACCGACTTTGTTGTATGTGGCAGAGTATTGACCAGTCAAGAATCTCCATGTTCAGAAGGTGCAAGTTGCAAAAGTGAGGATGTTGAGATGGATGTGTAGGTATAATAGGAGCGACAAGATTATGTATGGGGATATTCGAGCAAAGGTGGGAGTGGCCTCCATTGTGGACAAGACGAGGGAAACAAGGCTAAAATGGTTTGGGCACGCGAAGTGGAGATGCGTAGATGCTCTAGTGAGGAGGTGCGAGAGGGTGGATATAGTGGGTACGGGAGAGATAGAGGTAGGCCGAAAAAGTATCGGAGAGAGGTAATAGACATGACATGGTGTTACTTCAGCTAATCGAGGACATGGCCTTAGATATGAGGATGTGGAGGTCGCGGAACGAGGCTAAAATGGTTTGAGCATGCAAAGAAGAAATGCGCAGATGCTCTAGTGAGGAGGTACGAGATGGTGGATACAGTGGGCACAGGGAGAGGTAGAGGTAGGGGTAGGCCAAAAAAGTATCGGGGAGAGATGATTAGACATGACATGGCGCTACTTCAGCTTATCGAGGACATGACTTTAGATATGAGGGTGTGGAGGTCGCGGATTAGGATAGAAGGTTAGTAAGTAGTGGAGTGTTCTCCTGCTTCCCAACGGATTTAGGTTTAGTAGTGTCTGTCGTACTATTAACTTTATCCTTGCAATGTCTTGCTTTTTCTTTCTACCAATATCTATTTTTTATGGCATTTCGATTATTGCACTATTTTGTTGTTATTGTTTTCGTTTTAGTTGTTATATTTTCTTCACTGTCGTTTTTCCTATCATACTTACTTTGATTTGTTATACTCAAGTCGAAGGTCTTTTGGATACAGTCTCCTTACCTTCACGAAGTAGTGATAAGGTCTATGTACACTCTATCCACCCCCGATCCCATTTATGAAATTTCACTAGGTTTGTTATTGTTGTTGTTGTTGCTATGTATTGAAGAAAGAAATATTTTGACAATATATGATCATAATTTGTTCAACATTTCATATGTTAGCTTTTAGAGGAATCACGTATATATATGTAAGATCTCCATCCTTTAGTCCTAACATTATGAATTTGTCAGTAAAGAACAATCAAAACATTCAAATCACTCGCTATATATATATATGGTACACAATTTTTTTGGTCTTTATATGGTACACAATTCATGAAGGCAGAACATTCGATACTGGTTTAACTTTTTCAAAATTTGATTTTGATAATTAAAAGTAGATACTAAACCAAATTTTGAAAGTTTGATCCGATACAATAATCAAACTTTGATATGATAAATCTTAATTCAATTGGATAATTTGATTTTTCCGATGATTTGTGTCCATCACTGCATAGAATATTCTATAGTAAGTGTGACATAGTAACATGGTTTTATTATATTAAAAAAGAAAAGAAACCTATTACAGTCAACTAAGCTATATCTTGATTTTCATTGAAAATATTGTATGACTTTAAGTGTATATAATTTAAAGTATTCTCTATAATTATCACGAAGTAGCAACGTAAAGAAGATTTAAAGAATACATACATTGATATTGTAATGAATCTTTTAATTAAAAACTTAATTTAACTAACTTTAACACTAGACAAATTACATTAACTATGTCTTAGTTCCTAACAAGCTAAGTAGCGCTTGATAATTAACATTGTTGTAAAAACATTTAGTAGAGTCGGGGGCTAAAATTGTCCCTCATCTATTAGAGTAAGTTCATTTTGATCCTTCAAATATAACTCTGAGCATATTTAGTCCCTTAACTTTACTAAAGTGAGCACTTTTGATCTCCCTAACAAACCCGTTTAAAAATAATGGTGTTAAACCCATGTGGCACCCACGTGACTTGTAAAATACAAACCCATATAGGTTAAGTGTTAGCTATTATTAGTATATATATTTAATTTTGCACTCTCTTAAACACAATTAAGAAGAAATTCGCACACCCTTCACCAAATTACTAGTTACGCCACTGACTTTAAGACCATTTTGTTACTGCATTTAAGAAAATGGTTATTTTTTTCGAGTGGGCAGATTATTGCGTTCTAAAGTATTGTCTTCAAATATAAATAGCTACTACTATATTAATCCTAAGAAATTAAGAAGACAAGAAAGAAAGAAAATGTATATCAATTAAGAAAGAGATAACATTGTCAAATTTACACCGTTAGAAAATTATCCTTTCCGTTAATTTTTAACATTATTATGTTAGGAAGACCAAAAGTGCTTCACTTTAGTAAAGTTAAGGGACTAAATATGCTCAGAATTATATTTGAAGGACCAAAATGAACCTACTCTAATAGATAAGGGATAATTTTAGCCCAAGACTCACATTTAGTACAACTAATCAAAATAATTTTTTCTGAGCAAAATTTGGAGCATTATGTTAAAACCGTGTATTTTGGTAAAAAGGCTGATTGATTGATGAAATTAGAGAATCAATGGGTTGAGATATGGCTGATGACGATTTTAATTTGCTCCATAGTAGAGCTAAAATAAATAAATCTAAAATTTACTAATTGGGCATGGATTGGTCAAAGTTGATGGCATTGGCCATAGGGCCTAGGTTATTAGGTTAAATTAAGATTGTGGAACTTACAATAGTAAGTCGACCTATCTTTATTGTGAGTCTGGAATCTAAATGACAACTAAAATTTAAAAAATAATCGAAATAAAATATGATATAAAAAGTGATACGAAAATGCATGTTACGTTCTAGTAAGCACTTGAACACAAATGTTTTAAACTGCTGCCTAGACAATATTTGAGAATGAATAGTTACAAGGAAACTATTTATACATATATGTTTGATCAGTTAACTTAGAATATCAAAAACTAATTAAATTGTATGATTTGATTTTGTTACTTGTTTGTATAAAATTGTTTATATTGCTTAAATTTAGATACTGTGATCACATATAATTCGGGAGAAGTGACCAACCTCTCTTAGTCATCCAGAATAATGTCAAAACGAAGAAATTTTTTATCGATGAAATATATCCAAATGAATTCAATATATAGAATCTCAGCGTACTTGGATGTAAAATAAGTATGAGACACCTTGTAAACAACTCATGAAGGCTTGGGAGAATTATAGTCCCACATTGAATGTGACAAAATTACATATATGAAAATAATTAAAAACTTCCAATCAACCACAAAATTATCTTTTATCTTGAAACTATTATCCTTAATTCTGGCTTCAAAAAAGAATTACAGCGAGTCCATTTCTTTTTGCTACATTATTCGAATTTAATATTAATAAAGTTAAAGTGAATTAAAGGCACGTGTCAAAGGTAGTAAAAATTAGAGCTAGTTGGGAAGAGGCATAATTGCCTGTCATTGATGTGTGGTAAATTTTCTTTTAGTCAACAACGTTTTTCTTCCCCTTTGACTTTCATGAATAATTTAAGTCATGTCAAAAATCTTTAAAAAGATTGGAAGGGGTACTTTTTGAAAAAAAATTCTATTACAATAGAAATTGAGGAAGGAGAATGAGAAAAAGATAATGAAAACTTAACACACATGTATTGTGTCATGGACTTTCCCCTCCAATAAAAGTATCATTATCATAATTCATGCAGAGTTAGTTGAAATTAAGTAATTTGATGATTAACAAAACTTATAAAAGAATCAGATTCCTTGCAAATTTCTTAGAGAAATTGATTATTCTGGCAACTGAATTACAGAAGAATTACATAAATATTGAAAAATTAGGTTTTTAGTAGACGATCGAAAATAATTATTGATCAAAAATTTTGAAGTAGATTTCAAGTGTTGAAAAGATTCCTCGAAGAATTTGATTTATGGGTTAAAAATATTGATCTTGAGAACCAATATTTATATGAAAATAATGATACACTTGCACAAAAGGAAATAACTTTGAAATTAAATGTAAATCATGTTGAGGTCGAAACAAATAATAAAACAACAAGTCCTAGTAGATTGAATTCCCTAACCAAATTACTTTGGGATTTGGAGCACGAAATTGAGAGAAATTCGGTCATCACTATTTTTATATTAAGCACCACATTGCTGTTATTAAAACCCCAAGTGATTTCCCATAAATACGAGTTTACTTTGACAAATAACAGTCATTTTTAGAGTTTTTGAGTGACTCAAACTGATCAATGAAGAAAACCGTTTCTAAAGAAAATTGTTGTTAGTTTGTGAGTTGTAACCTATTTATTTTATATAAAAGTTTTGTAATAGGAGATCATTGTTAAAGATTGTTTTAGCTTTCGAGATTAGGGAATTAGTCTTGAAGAGGGTAGTAACAATTAGATGAATTATAAAAGTGAAAGGTACTTAATTTATCATCTGGAGCAAATTCTATTGAGGTAGGTCATGATTTTTTACTCTTTTAAACAAAGAGTTTTTTTCGATGAAATTTATTGTATTTCTATATCCCAAAATTACTCCTTATTTAGTGTCTGAAAATCCGGATCTTTAACACTCTAGGTAATAGCTAAAATAACTGTTAAATCTCTTTTATTATTATTATTATTATTATTATTATTATTATTATTATTATTATTATTATTATTATTATTATTATTACTTCCTCATCACCCATCCAAAGATTTGCATGAAGTGTACTATATATACTAGATTCAATATAAAATACATAAAATTAGAACTAATAATTTATAGTATTGATCGCTTTATAAGGCTTAAACAATTATCTTTTCTTTGAACTAGCTTTTGGGGTGTGAGTTAGACTTAAGATCAAATTTCACAAATCGAGACCGATCAAGCTGTAATTTTATTGCAGCAATCGACCCAATCCGGCTCGGCCCATTGACACCCTTAATGCAAAGGTTGCCTAGAGAAGAAAATTATCGACTCCAAATGTTGTATTAATGTCAAGTCTTGACCGTAACGTAAGTAAAAATTGGAGAGCTTTTTAAAGTCACGTGACCTCATTGCACCGTCACCTCCTGCTAGTCACGTGCCTCAATGACTGACAGATCTAAATCCTCTAGTCCCTCTCCCTATGGCCCCATATACCAATCAGCATGACGTGTTTAACCTACTGGGTCCCATTACTGTGCCACGTGGATTAGGAATAAAAATTCAAAGTCCTATATATTGACAGTGATAGTGATTACCTGAGATGACATCTAGCGTAAGAATGAAAATTAACTGAATATTTTTAGTTTTTTTTTTACTTTTTCACTATTGGGAGTAGGAGAAGGGAAAATAAGGGAGGATATTACATGTCCGGAATTGAATCATTATCAATAAGGTAAAAATTTTAATAATTTACTGATTTTTCTAATTGACGATTTGGTTATTTTCTTTTCTATATTTGAACTTTTTTTTTGTTTGTGTAAGTAAATAAACTTTTCTTTAATTTTTAATGTGAATTTTATTACTCCTTTCATTTTAATTTGTTTGATCTATTTTAATTTTATACGAAGTTAAAAAAAATAAAATAAAAATTTAATTTTGTAATCTTGAATTAAAGATATGTCAATTATATCAAAATGTCTTTGAATTTTTTGGCTTTAAACATATCATGTAGAAAGTTAGAATTAATGAGTTACTAAGAAGAAAAAACATTTTTTTTTAAAATGAACTAAAAAAGAAAGTTGATTAAACAAATTGAAACAAAGAGATTATCATACAAATATTATATCATATTGGAGATTATAAATTTAAACTTTTTCATCTTCTCCATAAAAATTATACTTGTGTTTTGAAATTATAAATTTTAAACTTTTTTTTTATTCTTTCACTCTTTTTGCTCATTTGGTGAAATGAAATAATATCGGGAGCAACTCTGTCTTATCAATTTTGAACTTCCTTTCCAATCAAATACTAAATATATCATATAAATAAAAAAGGATGGAGTATAAGTTATATTTGTTGCTAAGAATGGAAAAGTTTGAAAGTAGGAAAATAGTGTGAATGGGTTACTTGTTTTGGACCGTTGGATGAATTTATGAAAGTCGCATCACACGAACATCAAGGCAAAAATCTAATGGCTGCGTCTGATGATATAATTATTACTCCCTCCGTCTCATTTTATATGAATTACTTTGACTTGTCACGAACATTAAGAAAGAAAGGAAGATTTTTGAAACTTGTGATTTAAAATGAGTCTTAGATATTTGTGTGGTTGTAAATCATTTCATTAAGGGTAAAATAGACATTTTAAAGTTAAATTGTTACTAAATGTAGAAATGTGTCATTGTTTTTGAGACTAACTAAAAAAGAAAGTGAGTCATATAAAGTGGGACAGAGGGATTACAATATAAATAAATTGAAACAGTAAATATTTATTTTCTTCTTTTTAAAAAAATACTTAAATTCTCTTTCATTCTAATATATTGAAGATATCGTACAACAAGACTTAAGTGGTGACGTCAAAAGAATACAATTGGAATAGTAATCGAATAAATATATGCATGCCTCCATTAAAACTTGGTCTGTTTTAGTCACAGATTTCCATTTTTAGCATTCTAAATGAGGAAATTAAGAAGAGAATTTGATTAAAGTGACTTAGTTATCCTTTTATTTAAAAAGGATTTTCCAATTACAACCTTTAGGGCTTGTTTGATCGGAGAATAAATTATTTTTGGATAATTAGTTATCCCATCTCAAGTAAAATAAAAATAATATTATAATTTTGAAATAATTAATCCCAAGATAAATTATCATGTGATTTTATCCTAACTAAACATGGGACGAACTCATCTTAAAATTAATATCAAATTAATTATCCCTTATCCCTCTTACCAAACGATCCCTTAAGGTTTTAGCATTAACATATAGCGTGTGTGTTTTAACAATAACGTTTATGATTCTGATAGACACTCGACTCAAGTAAAATATGACAAAATCAAGTACAGCAAGAAAACACAGTAACGAAGCAATCATGATGAACCATAATAGAAGAGGTAGCAGTAGCAACAATAAGGACTACGAAAATCAAAGCAAATTAAAGGACATTAAACAACATGTAATAATAAAATTGAATAATAAGTCAGTAGGAAAGTAATACAAATAATACTTATCCAGTAAAATGGACAATGCTCGACTACCTACTAACCTTCTAATACCTTAATTGCGAACCTTCATAACCTCCTATCTATGATTATATCATCGGTAAGTTACAAATATGTCATGTCATGTCTAATTACCTTTCTACAATACTTCTTTATCCTATTTCTACCTTTTCTCGTATCTACAATAGCCAATTTTTGACACCACCTCACTTAGATATATATGCATATTTTTTTTCATATGTCTAAATTATCTCAATTTCATCTTCGGTCCCTTAATTATCTTGTCTACCACGATTGCATTGTTCTTTGGAATTCTCCCGGTCCATGCTGATCCATTAAATGTTGAGAGAATTATTCATCATAAATTGAGCAGTGTTATGTTGACAATGAGCATACTAAAATCCTTCTCATTTATTTCAACTTGAAAACGATAATGTGAATAAGCTTACCCATATTGGATTTTTTTTGAATATTATTTAAAATTTATACTTGGGCCCTTGTAAAACTAAAGTTTTGCACGGATTGTCTCGATAGTTTTTAATTTTGTTCTCAAATCAATTGTCTTTCATTTTTTGTCTATGTTTCTCATTTAATAAAATTTTATGGGCCAAACTATACTTAACAACGACCTAATATCGCAAGATAAAAGTTTAAACTTTTATTTTATTTGACATAAATTATGTAATATTTAATTAGCAAGGTATAAGTTTAGATAACTTTAATCTTATTCAACCAAAAATATGTATGAATAAGTTATGTCTCTTATGAAAAGTTACATAGAAATAAGCTAGGAGTTTGTGCCTTATAATTTTTTATTTTTTTTTAATGTCAAAAATATTTTCAATCACTTTTTATTACTTGGAACTAAGGGTTGTTTGATAGTTGTTTTGTGCTATACAAGTATTAATAATCTTTTGTTTTACTAATAATCTTACTTTCTTTTCCTTTTTCCATAGTTTTAACTTAAGTGGTGTTACTTTCTTTTTCTTTTTCTTTTTCCATAATTTTAACTTCAATTAGAAAATTGCCAATGTTTTTTTAAAAAATTATCGCATCTTTTCAAGTCAATTCCATCCAGTGATGGAAAATTCAAAGAAAAAGGTGGTGTTATCTATCTTCCATTGGAAACAATAGGGATCTATCACTCAACTTCATACATTTACATTATTCATGTCTTATTTTTTGGTCATCCTTCCACTTTGACTATTCAAATGTCAAATCGTATTTTAGTCAAGAACATGTAAAGGGTGTGTTTGGTAAATATAAATATTTTTATGTTTAATTAGTCAAAAAATTTTAAAAAAGTTCAAAAATTAACGGAACTAAAGAAAACAAGTTCTATGAGGTGATTTTTCAATTTCTACATTAATTCTCTTTCCACCCTTCAACACACTTTACCCCTATAGTCCCAGTCCTCTATCACCATAAAACTTATCTAGATTATATATAAGTATTCAAAATTTAGGATAATATATTTCGTTTATATATCACATACAAAAAATAAACAAGAAATTACTTATTTTTCATAAAAAAATTCATAGAAAACATTTTCGTTCATACCAAACACACCAGAAGCCCTTATATGAGCATTATTTTTGTGTAGTTTGTTACTTTTGTCTTTCTATTCGTAGTAAATGTAAAATGTTGGTTTTTAATATTGATGGAGATATATTATCTTTAAAATCTTAAACTTCGGTATAAAGTATATTTTATGTATTTAATTCTATTTTTGAAATATCTTCTTATATTAATATGAGCATTATTTTTGTGTAGATTGTACTTCTATTATTTTTTGATGAGCCAGGTAAATTATTTTCAAAAAATGGGATAACAGTGAGACTTGAACTCAAAAATGTTATTTGCTTGTTACCATATTGAGTTGCATAACTATCTAATAAGAAAAAAACATTGAATTTGCATCTATTTAAATTCTAGTCAGATTTTATCCAAAGTTTTAATATTTTTTTTTGGGAGAGGGTAACTTTAGACAAAGTAACCAACTTTTTTTTCTTCATCTCCTTCTGTCTTTGTTTCTTTAGTGACAAAGAAAGTCACCTAATAATGATCGAGACATATTAACAAAAATTAGAAGCTATTATATAATAATAAATAATTTTTAATATTGGATTAAGATAAACATGAGGTGCACGTGTGGACATTTAAGGGGCTTACATGGTTTCGATTTTTAATAGTTTCTCAAATTTTAATTTTTTTGACATTTTAGTATAGTTACAATCCTTTTATTTTTTATGTATTTTTTTTTATAGTATTCAGGGTGTCATCTCAAACTTTGTAATAAGTTTGACATAAAGGAGTCGATCGGTAAAAAGTTATATTGTATATGTAAGATATATTTAATTTTTTTTATATATATATATTGAATGACTTGAACATAAAATTAGATGTTAGTTTAATGTTTGACAAGGTTCAAAATTCACTTTGAGGTTTCAAGTTCAAATTTCAAGCATTACATTTTTTATTTTTTGAACCCCCTTAATGAAAATCTTGGATCCACCATTGTTGACATGTCTATGTTTTTTGAACAAAAAACAATAACATATCTGCAGTAAAGCTGAATCCATCGATAGACATCTAATGTTGACACAATTTTTCACGTAGATACTTCAACTAAAATTTGTACCATTTAAACACCTGTAGTAGTTGAACTTTGTTATTTTAACATTTTTTACTGACTTGACAAGTCACGTATTTTTTGCCTGTTCCAGGTGCGTAAAAAGGCCAAAAAATAAATGTATTTTTTCTATTAAAGCCTAAAGTTGAAAAAAAAAACAAATATTTTTCTTCAAAATTTTTTCCAGAACTTTTGTTTGTATTTTTCGAGAAGTTGCGATTTTTTTCTAAAGTTGTATTTAAGTTTTTTTCTTTTTGAGAATGTTATTTTTATTTTTTTAATTAAATAGATTTTACAATAGTTTTTTAGTTTTTTTTTTTTCATTTTTGTTTCTATGTTTTCAAAAATTACATCTATTTGGGTGTAAACTATGTTATATTTTGTTTATTAAATAGATTTTGAAGTAGTATGTTTCTTTTTTCTTTTACTCAAAATGTCACATGTAATTAGTCAATTCACTGATTTATCACGTCAGCAGTGAGTGTATTACACTCTTTTTATTTGATTTGTTAAAAAAATTATCAAAATCCTACTACAAATTTTTAAATATATGTGTCTTAATTAAGGTGCATATCTAAGTGAAAAATAATTATTTATCAATATTTAGCCTTGTATTGAAGATAAAGGGGATAACTACACAAATTCCCTTTAAAAGGAGTGACTTTGCATTTTTGCCCCACATAAAAAAGGTCTTACAAAAATAATCTTCCTTGTTTTTATGTATAGAACAACTACCTTTTTGCCCCTCTATACCTCAAATATTTTTAAACAACTCTCAGTGCTCATTTGTCTCTCAATTTTTATATTTATTTTTTTTCTCTTTTTTATTTTTTTATTTTTATTTTTTATTTTATCTTTTTTTCTCAACCTTTATTTTTCTTTTATTTTTTGTTTTGTTTTTTTTTGCTTTTTTTTCTCAATTTTTATTTTTTTCTCTCAACTTCTATTTTTTTTATTTTTCTTCTCTTTTTTTAATCATTTTTATCGACCTTTATTTTTTTTATGAGATGTTCTATAACTCTTGTTTTAGAGGCAAGACTTAACCCAATGACTTTCAAATAATAAATTATGCCCTATGAGCAAGACTTGACACTAGTACATTGTGTCTTGATTTATGAGATGTTTTATAACACTTGCCTCAGAAACAAGACTTAGCCCAAGGACCTCTCAAAAAATACAAATTACGCTCAATGGGCAAGAGCTCACACTACTTCATTGTATCTTAATTTATGAGATACTCTATAACTCTTGCCTTAGAGGCATGACTTAGCTCAAGAATTTTCAAACAACAAGTTATGCCCCACGAGCAAGACTTGACACTACCTCATTGTGTCTTGATTTATGAGACATTCTATAACTCTTGCATTAGAGACAAGACTTAGTCCAAGGACTTTCAAACAACAAGCCACGCCCCATGAGCAAGAGTTGACACTATCACATTATGCTGGATTCATGAGATGCTCTATAACACTTGCCTAAGAGGCAAGACTTAACCCAAGGACTTACAAAGAACAATTTACGCCCCATGGACAAGAGTTGACACTACCACATTGTGTCTTGATTTATGCGATGCTCTATAACTCTTGCCTTAGAGGCAAGACTTAGCTCAAAGACTTTCAAACAACAAGTTACGCCTCATTGACAAGAGTTGACACTAGCACATTGTGTCTTGATCATGAGATGCTCTATAATGTTTGCCTTAGAGGCAAGACTTAGCCCAAGGGCCTCCCAAAAAATAAGTTATGCCCCATGGGCAAGAGTTAACACTACTTCATTGTGTCTTAATTTATGAGATGCTCTATAACTCTTGCCTTATAGGCAAGACTTAACTCAAGAATTTCCAAACAACAAGTTATGCCCCACGAGCAAGACTTGGCACTACCTCATTGTGTCTAGATTTATGAGATGTTCTATAACATTTGCCTTAGATGCAAGACTTGTTCCAAAGGACTTCCAAACAACAAAGCACGCCCTTAAGTTTACTTCGATTTCAAAGAAAGAAAATCCTTTTTGCGGATTATCCAACTTTTTGTTCATTAGCAAAAAATAATAGAGGTTAAGAAAAAAGAAAAAAAAAGAAGAAAAAAAGAGAAGGAAAAAATAAATATTAAAAAAAAAAGAAAAAAATAAAAGTGAGAAAAAAAAAGAGAAAAAAAATAAAAGTTGAAAAAAAAAGAATAAAAAAAATAAAGATTGCGAAAAAAAAAGAATAAAAGTTGAGAAAAAAAAGAACAAAAAAAAGTTGAGAGAAAAAAAAATAAAAAAAATAGAGAAACCCCTTGGCCCCTCCTATGGCACTACAATAATTAGGGTAACTTATATGTATCTTAGATACGAATCCTTAGGGTAACTTATATGTATCTTAGATACGAATCCTTGGGGCAACTTATATGTATCTTAGATACGAATCCTTACTGATTCATTCTAAAGATTTCCCTTTAATTTGTGACCTTTTCGAGTCTTGGGCTAAAATTATCCCTCATCTATTAGAGTAGGTTCATTTTGGTCCCTCAAATATAATCCTGAGCATATTTAGTTCCTTAACTTTACTAAAGTGAAGCACTTTTGGTCTTCCTAACATAATAATATTAAAAATTAACGGAAAGGATAATTTTCTAACGGTGTAAATTTGACAGTGTTATCTCTTTCTTAATTGATATACATTTTCTTTCTTTCTTGTCTTCTTAATTTTTTAGGATTAATATAGTAGTAGCTAGTTATATTTGAAGACAATATTTTAGAACACAATAATCTGCCCACTCGAAAAAAATAACCATTTTCTTAATTGCAGTAACAAAATGGTCTTAAAGTCAGTGGCGTAGCTAGTAATTTGGTGAGGGGTGTGCGAATTTCTTCTTAATTGTGTTTAAGAGCGTGTAAAATTAAATATATACTCATAATAGCTAACACTTAACCTCTATGAGTTTGTATTTTACAAGTCACGTGGGTTGCCACATGGGTTTAACACTATTATTTTTAAACGGATTTTGTTAGGGAGATCAAAAGTGCTCCACTTTAGTAAAGTTAAGGGACTAAATATGCTCAGAGTTATATTTGAAGGACCAAAATGAACCTACTCTAATAGTTAAAGGACTATTTTAGCCCCAAACTCGACCTTTTCTCCAGCTAAGTTGCACTTGTTGATTTAAGAATACTCATACTGAAAAAGAAAAAAGAAATAAATGAGCAAGTCCTAAGATTTTTCTAGGTTCTTCTCGTTGAATTTTGCATCTGTTAATACTATAGATTTTTGAGTAAATGAAAAGAAAATATACACTAATATAAGAGTTAATTACTTTTTCAAATACTAGGTTTAAGAATACTTATATTGAAAATAAATAAATAAATGAGCAAGTCCTAAGATTTTTCAAGGTTCTTTCTGTTGAATGTTGCATATGTTAATATAAATTTTTAGAATAATTTGTTATTTAGTGATAGGAGAATTCTAATTAATAGTCGATTTAGTAGAATGTTCAACTTCTTAGTTTTAGTAAGAGTCTAAGTAGGTGTTTGGTCATGAAAATAATTTTGCTTTCATTTTATTTAGAATTTTTAAAATTAAAGTTAAAGTGGAGTTTGGTCATACTTTTTGCCAAAAAATAATAATTAAAATTTGAATGTTATTTTTCTAAATATGATTTATATCTCTCAATTTCTAACAACTAACAAAATCAACCAATTTGATTAATTTACCTCAAATATATAATCAAATTTGCTCTAAAAGAGTAATATCTCAAAATAGATAGTCATATAATGGCATAGGTTAAATCCCGTATACGAGCTACTACATACTATTACATACAATTTTTTTTTCCACTTTATTTGAAACTTTTAAAGTTGGAGTTTCAGATGGAGTTGTGTTTGGTTATATTTTTTGCAAATAATATTTGATTGTTTGAATGTACTTTTCCAAAAAAAAAACATGAAATATAATTCAAATATATGAAGTTATTTTTATAAAAATAAATTTAGGATAAATTTAAAAAAGAAGATATTTGGAAAATTTACATGGTCAAACACTGATTTTCAAATAAAGTGAAAAAATTTCCGAGAAAACTTAAAAAATCCTCATGGCTAAACTGGTAATATTTTAAATGTGCCTATATAAAAATTTATAATAAAAGATAGTTTTTCATTCATATTTTCTAAAAAATGATCACACTTTCATGAGAGAAATAATGAATGCTAGAAAGTAGAAAGCAGAGCAACAGAAGAAGCTAAGTAGAGTAGGAGTTTTCTCTATTCAACGGGAACAATAATGATAATGGCCGACCCCATGTATATATATTGTTGGATCCAAATGGAATATTATTATTATTTCCATTTTCACTAGATAGCTACTATAATATGATGATGATTGTACAGACTGGAGTTCAGAAACATGCAAATTAATTGGAAACAATATATATGAATTATGATCTTATGATCAATCAAATCTCTTAGGCTCCTTTTGTGCACGTGTATAAGATTTTCTACATCATCAGGTAATTTTAAAGATAAAAATGATAACTTTATTAAGTAATTAATAATAGAGATTAACTTGTTATCTCTGATCTACGATCTCAACCTCTTAGCAACTTGTTGGTGGTATGTTCGATTTCAGATTTTTTATTTACTCGGTAT
Source organism: Jaltomata sinuosa (assembly GCA_003996215.1). Classification (NCBI taxonomy): domain Eukaryota; kingdom Viridiplantae; phylum Streptophyta; class Magnoliopsida; order Solanales; family Solanaceae; genus Jaltomata; species Jaltomata sinuosa. Next base: position 306,115 of record QJPP01001558.1, read on the forward strand.
AATCATATTTCATTGAATGTATATGTTGTTTAGCGGATATATGGCTTTGATGATTATGAAAACAAACTTCCTTTTTTTCTTAAGCATCCCGCCTATTCCTTAATGTTAGCTCAGACACTAGGCAATAGAACGTAGTTAGTTCCTAAGGAATAGGATTCTAGAGCTACCTTTATGCTGCTGGACGAGTGCCTTTAGCTTTTGTTGGAAGCCTAGTGGCTTACCCTTACCATGGTTCTAGGAGCATCATTCACTTTGAGAATGACTTGGTTCTCAATTTGCATTTGTTCCAACGATTCATTTTAGACATTAGAAATGAATTTTTAATGTGCCTTCAGCAAACAAATTGTCCCGTGATCCAACCAGAATTATTGTTATGCAACAAAATACGGTCTACTGCATCCTGTATGAAGAGACTAATTTTTTGCTACATCAAGCGTCTTATTGACGTTGTCTATTTACTGACGGTTAACTCGTTGAAGTGTATCTACATCAAGACTAATCCTTGAAGTGTATTTTCTGAAAACCATTAGGCTTGGGGAGTGAGATGAGCTCCTAAGCCGCTTCGTTACACTCGCAATTGCATTATTATATTAGCAGATGACTTCAATTTGTCAAGCCATCGAAGGATCCAATTACCAAGGTTCCGATCAGCTTTAATATTGAACGGTCAGTTCCACATCAAATGCAACTCCAATAATATAAAGCTCCAACTTGAGTTAAAACTGTAAAAGTGATTGCGGGTAAAATTGAAATCAAAAGCTTGAACAAAAAATTGTACTTTAGAACCTAGGATTATTTTCTACCAAAAGGAAAAGAAACAACTAAACTCTAGATGCTTGTCTCTCCATGAGTCTTGAAACTCTAAACTTCAAGCTTAACATTCATAAATCATAAATCATGTTGATATGGATATGAAGCTGCTCTCATCAAATCCTGAAAAAGTATATTTAAAAGTTATTTTAGTATGCATAGGTCTGCAAATACCTTACAAATATATATAAACATGACAAGAGAAAACCTACCGTGAATGAGGTGGGATATCCATTACAACTGTCGTCAATTTGTTCTTGAAACAATTTTGAATATTGTTGAAATTGCTTTTAAAAAAAGAGAACAAAGCAAAAAAGAACAATTTATTAGATATATATAAAGGTACATAAAAATAAGTTTTAAGCAACAAATAACATCAAGTATCAAAAGAAGAGTTTACCATTATAGGAGCTGTACTAAGTGGTGGTGTTGTGCTTTTAGGTTCCACTTCAACATTAGGACTTGAACTATACATCAAATATGAAAGTTACGTACAAAATTAATAGTCAATAATTATTGCATTATATAAAGTGAGATTACCTTATTCCCTTGCCCTTGCCCTTGCCGCTCTTTGGATTTTTGATTTGCCCTTTTTGTTTCTTAGAAGAGCTTTTTTTGACCTTCAGAGAATTTTCTAGACCACCTCTCATTCTCAATGAATTAGGATGTCCTTTAGTTACAACACATATAGGATCAAGCAACGTAGTATTTTGTCTCTGTTCACTTGTGTTTAGTTCCACATTTGATTCATTAACTAGTTCGTCACATGCATTATCATTCTCAACCTCGTAAGGAAGTTCATCAAGTTCTTGACATAGTTGAGACAATCTTTGGTACGCAAATTTATAATGCCTCTCAGACAGTGTAGCTCGTTCAGAGAGGCCAAGAGAATGCATCATAATGTTATTGAACCATATAGAGGAAGACTTCAAATTATTCATATGCGATTTGTCATTTGAAATGTCATCAACTCTTTCTTTGGTAGCATACCTTGTCCACCGATTCAACAGATAACATGGTGAAAGTGAGTAAATTTGTTTCTTTATAAATACTACAAGCACATGCCTACATAAGATTTTCATGAACTCAAACTTACGATAAAAATAAGTAGCATCTTTCAGTATAAGGTTCAATATAACCGTGTATGCAGGTGTTTGTTTTTGAAACAAATGAACTTTATAGATACGTATTCTATCCTGAACCTCAATCTTTTCTGAAATAAATTTTTGAGACTGAATCAATTCTTCTTGAAATTTTTGAAATTTTTTTCTGGTATATATACCTTTGCTGCTTCATCCTCCATGGGATATAAAGTCTTCAAGCTAACCTTTGAATGCTTTGTCTTATACTCCTTCTCCCTTATGTTATCATACCTAGCATCAACAGCTTTATCATATTGCGCCACAAATACGCTCATAGGTGTACTAGAGTTAAGATAATCCTTAAAAAACTTGTTCATACTCTCACCTCTTTGAGTTGTTGACATTCCAGCACAAAAATCCCTTCGCACATATGCCGAAATCTATTTTTCACGAATTACATATATTCTTTGCAGCCAACTATTTTCTTCTAAATTGTATATTTTTATAATATCAGTCCAAGTAGCTTCAAATTCCTCAGGCATGGTTGTTCTATGTAAACACTTACCAAACTTAATTTTAAAATCATCAAATTCATGATAGACATGACTTAAATATTTAGAAATTTTCTTCTCAATGTGCCACATGCAAAAGTGGTGTGCACAATCTGGAAAAACATTTGCAACTGCATTTGTTATTGAGGCATCCAGATCCGTAATAATTGTACGAGGCACAACACCAAACATTGTCTCTTGCCAAGTGCGAAGTAACCGCTCAAAAGTTTCTTGAGTTTCATCCCAAAGAAGAGCACAACCAAATAAAATGGATTGATGATGGTTATTAACTCTGGTAAATGGAACAAAAGGCATCTTATATCTGTTTGTCAAGTGTAGGATCAAAAATAATAACATCGCCAAAGTTCTTATAAGCTATCCTAAACCGAGCATCAACCCAAAAACAATTAGCTAAGTGTCCTTCTACATCCATCTGTATTGCATAAAAGAAGCCTGAGCTATCAGATTGACGCTTTTGAAAGTACTTTAACATCAATTGGACATCTCATTTCTCAAGATTCTTTTGCCTTTTAGTACTCAGATAATTTTGAATGTCCCGTCCAGTTAAATTGAGATTCTATACACCCCCTGCCTGAGTAACTAATACCGATGTAATTTTACTAGGATGAACACCTGAATTATCTAATAGATCAATAAGATTCTTTTGAGACCAACCTAGCGATAACCCATTGTCACGCCCCGAGGTTACCCCCTAGACGTAATAGGGGACTCGGGACCACAAGGATCCCAAGTTAACCCTTGGTCATAGCATTCTCAAGCAACGTAAAGGAAAGCATAGCGGAAGCATCATAAGGAAATCCAAAATAGGAAGACATATCATAGATAGAGTACTAAATAGGGGATACAACCCGAATATCATCCGATAATATCTATGTCAGAAAGCCTCTACAACTAGCATATTGAATTGATAGGACAATACCCCAACTAACTCGACAATCTCGAAAGAACGGGAACATAAATCTAAAGTAAAGTCTAGTCCTCAAACTATGAGGACTCACCCAAGCTGACTGAAAGTGGCCGGGATCTCTAGCCACGTATCTGTGAAGGGACACCTGAATCTGCATCATCAAAGGATGCAGCACAATATGCGTTAGTACTATGGAATGTACTAAGTATGTGAGCAATGCATAAGTATGATAAAACATGCTTTAAAGCGTACTTAAACATGATACATGCATAATAAAGTATCAAGAGAAGAAATCGTAATGAAAAGCTAAGTCATGAGGCCAAAGCCAACTTCAAAAGTCATAGTTCATAAAAGAGTCCATAAGTCTTAGAAAACATGAAATACATACGGGAGTTTTTTATAACCGACATGAGATCATGTGAGCTACATGGAATCTAACTATATAACCCTAGTTAGCAAAGCTGACTTTGAACCTTGCCAAGGAACAAGTCACCATACCCAACTATATAACCCTAGTTGGCAAAGCTGTCCTATGCCCCGCTAAGGCAAGGACACCATACATAAAGACGTGGATCCACTTTCATAAGCCTTGAAGGCACATATCATATCATAATCATACCTACGCTGGCAACGTAGTTTCTGGGACTAAGGGTACTCTCACTCCGTCTAACTTGGTGCTAAATACTACTCCCAAAATATGCACATATAGCTCATAATTTCGTAAGGGCATACTCTCATGCCAAAAATCTTGTTCATAAAGCATGAAAACACATCGGGTATCATGCAACTTTCATAACATAGTTCATAAAGCTTAGCATAGCCATAATTCAAAACATGTTTTTCTTTCTAAATTCATACTTGAAGAATTAGTCATGCAATTTCGTAAATACATAGAGGCCATGATATCTAATCATGCCAACTTTCTCTTGAAAACATGCAAATTCATACTTTCATGCTAGAAATCAACTTTCATGCTTGGGCCTTTAAAACCAATGAAGGAATCATAATCAAATCATGAATAACCATTAAGAAACCATGAATTTAAACATAGAAGCTGATTTCATAAACTTTCCCCAAATTTTAGATCAAAACCCTAATTTCATAAGTTCATAATTCAACATAAAAATTGGAGATTTTGGGCACAAGGGTGAAAGGAACCCATTGTTAAAGACCCACATACCTTGGTGGAAGATTACTCACTTGATTTGGAAAAGATTAGGAGGCTTGACTTGGAGCTTGGAGACTTGAGCTTGAAGGAGAATTTTCCTTTTTGAGAGAAGAATGAGGAACTTAGGATAGACTTAGGATAATATGGGTGAAAACCCTTCTAAAAATAGTCAAAACGACTTTACTTAGTAGACAATAGGGTGGGAAATGACCAAAATACTCTTGAGAATTAATTAGAGAAAAGCTGGAAAATCAGTCAGCTTTCAGTGACCACGACTCAGTCTACGAGTCGTGGTCTGAATGGCGGATCGTGATTCCGAGTCGTAGACTCTGACTGGGAAATTCATGTTGCGGATAGAATGAATCACGGATCGTAGAAAGGAGTCGTAGACTGGAAGCTTAATTGACTTATGGTCAAACCACGACTCAAGACTACGGCTCGTCATTCAGACGACGAGTCGTAGACTCGACTCGTGGTTCCTGGAGGAACTTGGGAAGAAAATCAATCCTCTAAAGGCAATCCACGAGTCCACAGGACGGACCCGTCGTTCAAACGACGAGTCGTTGTTTGCTCGTGGTTCCTTGGAACACTGACAGTCTGCATTTTTTATTCCACGAGTCGTGGTTCGAACCACGATCCGTGGTTGGTCCCATAAACCCTGGAATCATGAAAAATTCTTTGAGTTCTTAACTTAAATAGCTGGATACGTTTCCGGGGTGTTACACCCACTTTTCTTCTTCTTTTTTCGAATAAATATATCATCACTTTGCATCCTTCTCTAGTTTCATCTCGTTGCATATTATTCCGAGACTCTTTTTTGAGCGAAATCCTTCTTTTGAACAAATAAATTCTTGACCTATTACTGATTTATCTTTTCTTGATCTACAGTTTTGATTTTTACGCACACTAAAACCACTACAATGAGCATAATCAAGTAAAACTTAAATGCAATATCAAGTGATTGAAACTCCATACCGATGTATGGCACTCTCGACTCTTCGTCACCAAACTGGAGAATAAATGGTACAATTGCATTCGTGTTACTTTCTATTTCCTCCCTTGAAGCTTCAACGCCTTCAACATTTTTCTCAAGTAAGTTAGAGAATTCTGATTCGTCCTGCAACATATAATTAATGGATGTTAGATTAACAAAATAAATTTAGCTTAAAAATTTAAACTATATTATTCAAGAGGATAAGTTCTTTAAAAACAATTTATCTAAGTTCGAGTATTGTTTAAACTGTAGTATATTAAGTATAATGAAGGCTGATGAACTATGCATCTGTAAGTTGAATCATGTTCCCTGTAACATCTTTTAAAATCTAAAATACAAAAATAATGAATAAATAGTTACCATAAATTCGGTTGATAGTTTTAAATTGCTTCAATGGTCGATGCTGATAATTTGCTTAAGTGGTATTGATGAAACACTAATGAGAACCCTAAAGTTCTAGTAACGATGATGAAACAAAATTGGTGAAATATTTCTATTTTGGGTAAGTCAAAACAGAATCCTAAACTAACTCTGTAAAATAAATTTAGAGTTCTAGTTACCTTATACTACTATATTTTTTATATTTTATAAAATAAAGATAAAAATAATTGAAAAACTTACTTCTTGTGAGCGTTAAAGTTGACTGACAGTGTAAAAAGTGTTCCACCGACAGTAGACACAAGTTAATCTCTTAATAATATACCTTTTTAAAGATATTTATAATTATGGCAAAATATAGTAAAAGAAATTGAGTCCTCTTTATGCTCTAATCAAAATTAATTTGTAGTTATCTTTTTAACCCACATTATTTTCTTTCTAAATTCGAAATTTTCCATCGATTTTTTTCAATATCATACTGAAATCAGAAGTTTTTCTTTGGTTTCTTATCCAGTGATCGATGTTCGTATTAAAATTCAACTAAATTCGAATTCACGTTGAGAAGTCTCACAAATAATTTCTTAATTGTCGTTGCTTTTTCTTCTGAAATTATGGCAAGTCATGATCGGGACAAACATCATTTCTTAATTGGCTTCAACTTTATTGATAAAATTAATCATCATTTACCTATTCACTATTTGAGATTTCAAGTCATTAATTAACAGAGATAATGAAACACGGAGTGGTTTATGGTACAATTAATTGAGAGATCGAGGATGATGGAGAACTTTGAAGAGGAGAGAGAGGAGGAAAAAAAATATAATTTCTGAAATAGAAAATTAATTAAAAATAAGTTGGTAACCTGCTATAGCAGATTAATATTACCCGATGGTGTGAAAAAATGATACACTGACAGTACACAAAACTTAAACTCTATATTCAATTAATTAAACAGTAAGGAGTTGAATATAGTTACTGCTGTATATATATACTAGTTCTGAACACGTGCTTTGCACGTGTATTTTAAACATTTAAGTTATTAAGAAAGTTATATTTACTAAAATTTAATCGTGTATAATATTTTAAATGTTTATATAGAATTATAAGACAAATATTTGAAGTATTGAATTTTTTTGTTAGTTTAGTAAGATTAGAATGTTTTGAAAATATCTATAAAATTTTAAATGATGTCATAAGACATGAAATTATTATATTGAAAACTGTCCAAAGCAATAATAATAAAATAATATATTTAATATATATAAATCTTATATGTTGGTGTACATTGCCTTTTAATATTTAAAATTAATTTTATCATATTTAAAAACTATCATTGCCAATATTAATTATGACATGAGTGTTAATAGCGTCTTTTAGATTATATCTTGATAGCATATGACCCATTATACTTATACGGTGCCAATAATAATATTTAAGAAAAATAAAATGATAAATCCTTATAAATATTCGTCATACCTTAGTAATCACGATTGAACCTAAAAAATTCTATTAAATTTATGTCAAATTGTCAATTCAGATACAACATAATCAACATATTCTTATTATAAAGCTCTAGATCTTATCAAAATGAAAATTTAGAAGCAAAACATAAGTACAAAGACAAGAGTATGAATATAATAGGGTGTACACCAGTTCATTCGAAGAGTAAAATTGTGTGGACCTTATAAATATTCTCGACGTACTCTTAATAGTATTTGCATCATATATATAACTTCTCGAATGAGGTTCACCTTTTCTTATTGTACACAAAGTTTCGAATGTTCTTCATCAGAAAAATACACTATAATTAATATGTCAATTACAATAAATGATAGAATTAAAATATATAATTATTATTTTACAAAAATCTAAGAAAAAAATTGAATATGATGGTACCTAAACACACTCAACGAACCTAACAACGTATTACTATAATTTGCATTATGTAAGGCAAAAAATAATAATTAATTCTTTTCTTAATAAAAGATAATACTTGAGTTCATGCTGACATTTTTATCTGCAGTTATTTTTTGCGATAAAATTTTATTGATGTTTATATAAATATGACCATGTGTGTTTCATACCCGGTAGTGCCTTTAAACTTTGTTTTAACCCTCGTGATTGTGATAATATGTCTTATTGTCACCTAAATAAAATTCTCGATCGTGCATTAGATTTAAGTTAACATTTCGCATTTGAAAATATATGATGTCAAAATACTTAGTTATTATCAAAACAAATATGTTATAAGGATTAAAAGTCTAATTTCTTTACATACCTATATTTTCAGGATTCCCCAGCTCCGATTTCAATTCCCATAAAATGCTTCCTAGCAAAAGATAGCAATAAAAAATTTAATCATAAGAAAAACAAAAATGCTATTTCCAATATATATATTCTAAAAACATGAAAAAGGGATAAAATAAACTATATATATATATATTAAATTTAACCTAGAGAAAACAAAAGTTATAAATTAAATACAAAACCAAACTGATCTTTTACGCCTCAAATACAATTTTAATTCTTGCTCCAATTTCAATGATGATCTCAAATAAGCAAGCACCTATCTGACAAACAATGAAGAAATAAAAATAATTATGAAGTCTTATATATTTATAGGCTAAGAATGATCACATATATTTTTCTAGGAATCTAAAGAGTCAAGTTTTAGAAAATGAAAAGTTAACTAGTTAAATAATGTAATAAACATTTACATAGATCCACCAAAACAACACTAATGCAAAATTAATGTAATTTAATAAGTACTTAATTATTGTAACATTCAGATCGCCTAACTGTATTGTGGATGAATGCTTATATTATTTAAGTATTTTAAAGAATTATTTTTGATTAAAACTGTAAGAACTACAAAAATCATGTCTTTAATTCTTTTTTATTATCTATCATTATTATATTATTTAAACCACATAAATATAGATATACTCACCAAAATATAATATATATACAATTTAAAGGATAGGATATATTTAAGTTATAAAAAGTTACTTTTAATATTCTTTATGATAATGGTATTGCGTCGCTTTAACTATATATGTCATTTATTATGCACTTCAAAACCAATAAAAAATTCACTTTACAAATTTAAATTTACCTGTTTGCCTTCCTAATAAAACATCAGTAAATACTTAACCATTTAACAACCCACTACATATCCTTCAATTGAAGAAATTAATGCCTAACCTGTCTGTTTGCTTTTGGGCAATTGAAGGAACTGATTAAATTGCAACAGTAATTGTGCAATTAGTATTATTTTGTGGTAATATCATCTATGTAAAAATTTTACGTTTTTTGAGTTAATAACTTTTCATTTTCAACATTATTATTATAGTGATTATTAAGAGTATTTATTATGAATGATTTTAATATGAGATAATTTTTACCATTTGGTACAAAAAATATTATAATTGAAAGTTAATTTTACTTTTTTATACAAAATTATTAATATGAGTAGTATTTAAGTGAAGGGTAAAATAGTGGTTCAATATTTAATGGGCATTTTGGTAATTCAACTTTTCAACTTAGTGGCTTCTCACTTTTAGAATAGTATAGATATAGATAGAAAAATGATATGAACGAAAAAAATTAAGCGAGACAAAATTGGAGAGTAATAATAATACGTTACTGGTATATAGTCTTCTTAAATTACTTAAGAATTTTTAAATCTACAGATTATAAGATAATATAATGCTTTTATATATAAATGAAATTAAGTTAAACGTTTTTGTTTTTATATGAAATTGCAATGTAGTTCTTCTTTTTTTTCTTTTTACATCCGTGTGTACTTGCTCTAGAGCTCCATCTAATCTGAACTGGCGTTATATAAAGCTCATTAAAAAAAAGACGCTCCCTATTTATATATATATATATATATATATATATATATATATATATATATTTATTTTATTTTATTCCCATGCTCGAAAGTGGTTATGTAGTTCAATTGACCTAGAAATCTATATTATTTTACAACAATAAAGGATGAGTTCGGACGAATCTTTATTTTTGTTTAGACCTTATATCATACATAAAAAATCTTTTTAAATATGTAAAAATATTTAATAGCTAGCGAATTTGGTAATTAAAATGAACTACTATAAATTTCAAACTCTAAAATCCACTTTTTAACGGAGGAATTGATCAACTCATCAAGTTCATACCATGAAGATGTTAAATTTGAATATGTCTCCGCCCCTATTGGCGCTAGAATATAAGGCTGGCCCCAACCTTGTATATGCGCACTTACATATACATAGAGAGAGAGAAAAAAATCATTAGTACCTAAATACTAAATAGTGTAAAGAAATATGATTCCACATTGGTGACAGCCAAATTAAATCTCAATAATGCACTGCACCTGCATGCCTAAGAAGCATTAATTGATTGGCTTTCTTGGTTCAATCATTTCTTGGATATTTATGTTGCAGCACGCACGAGCTATATATATATATATATATATATAATATAGTGCTTATGTAGTTTTTATGAGGTAGAGTGTTGGTCCAGAGTCAGGATTTCTTACGTTCAAAAGATGAAAGTTACAGAAATGAGAATGTTATGATGAATGTGTGGGTATACTAGGAGAGATAAGATTAAAAATGAAGATATATATTCGGGACAAGGTAGAGTGACCTTGGTGGAGGACAAGACGCGGGAAGCGAGACTGAGATGGTCGGACATGTGAAGAGGAGATGCACAAATGCCACAGTTTGCAGATGTGAGAGGTTGGTTATGGATGGTTTCAGAAGAGGTAGATGCATGCCGAAGAAGTATTGGAGAGAAGTGATTCGACGGGACATAATACAGTTGCAGTTTACCGCGTAAATGACCTTAGATAGGAGATTGTGGAGGACACAAATTAAGATAGAAGGTTAGTAGGTAGGAGAACATTGTCTCGCTTATCCTTCCCTACTAGTAATTGTAATATTTCTCCTGTAATTTCTTGTCCTTCGATTCTTGTTACTATCTGTTGTCTCTTGTACTTCGATTATCGTACTTTTTTTTGTAGTTACTATTTTTTTTCTTTTTGTTCAGAATGCTTTATCATGCTTTCTATAATATTTTGACATGATTTCTTCACTTCCGTTATTTCTTTTAAGATCTGCAGATATGTTTTTCCTTGGATCGAGGGTCTAGCGGAAACAACCTCTCTACCTTTCAAGTTAGAAGGAAAGTCTGCATGCGTACACTCTACGGACCTTTTCTAGACCTCACATATGAGACTACATGAATATGGTGTTGTGTGACTATACCATCATCATTATATATCTAGCTAGGGAGACATTTTCTTTAGCTTTTGTTTATGTGCGTGGGCACTTATTAAAAGAAACATTGTAATTCGATATTGGAATTCCTCAAACAAAGTAACTTTATCGAGTGATTGCACGTCTAGCTAATAAAATTCGAGCAATAAAATCAGTGGAAAACTATATCAACTTTTTTGATTATATATGTAAGATTCCCATCTCGTGAAACCAACAAATCTTATCCTCCAACACGAAAATATTCATCTCTTTGTTTGGTCTAGCCAAAAGCTAACTCCCAATATACATAAGGGGAAATAACTTTTGGGTACATTTTAGGAAAAACTTTAGTCAAACAAGTGCAATGTTTACTAGATATACTTTTCTCACTTAACTATATTTAGCTAATACATATATATAATCTCAAATTAACACATAAAATCTCATCTAAGTTTGTTTTTACAACATTGGTCGGTCTCTTTGTGAAAGTGGTTGAGAGTTTTGGCCAGATTGATGGCAATCGCTTATAGTGCTCCTTTTTATCTTTACACTTTTCGCTTTCTCAAATTTATACCAAGAATACTTTGACTAAAAATTTTGAATGTATAAGAAGGTGTATCATAACCTTAAAAGGCAAGTTCTACAGAGTGACAGTTAGACCAGCTATGTTGTATGGAGTGGAGTGTTGGCCAGTCAAGAATTTTATTTCACATCCAAAAGATGAAGGTGGCGGAGATGAGGATGCTGCGTTGGATGTATGGGTTTACTAGGAGCGATAGGATTAGAAATGAGGTTATCTGAGACAAGGTGGGAGTGACTTCGATGGATGTCAAGATGCGTGAAGCGAGGTTGAGATGGTTCAGACATGTGATGAGGAGGGGTATGGAGGCTCCGGTGCGGAGGTGTGAGAGGTTGACTATGGATGATTTTCGGCGAGGTAGAGTGTCACGACCCAACCCGTCGTGAGTGGCACCCACCCAACCCCCGGATGAGCGAACCAATAGAGTTCCACCCTTGCCTAAACTAACAGCCTAAAACCAACAAGCATCAAAATAAACTAGCAATGAAAATAAGATCAACTACTCAAAATACTTATCATAATTAATAATCTGCGAAAAATCTCACGTAGGAACTGAAAGTCATCGTACCAAACTTCAATACCAAATCTAGAGTACGAGGATGCAACCTCAAACAAAATAAGAATAGTTTTTAAATCTGAACAAATGGACCAAAACTCTAATGATAATCCCAAGGTAGCTCGAATCGACAACTCACCCTTGAAGATCGAAAACATCGGTGCTAAATCTGAGGTCTCGTCTCAGCCGCTGGAAGATTTCATGTACTCACCAAAAGAAAGACAAGTGCAGTATCAGTACACCACCACTGTGTACTGGTAGGATCATCAGCCAGTATTCAAGAAAACAGTATATAAATAGTACACAAAATCCAGTAACAAGTATGACAAACATGCAATAATATCACAGGCATCTCTAGACTACATGTCTCTACTTAGCTTGTTACCGCATGAATCCATCTCTTACAGTTCTATTCCACCAACAAGAATAACCATAACCACACCTTACCGTCTAGCCCAGACCCACCCTGGAATCCCCTCTAGACAACTACCACAAGAAGTGATTACCCGGCCTAAACCAAGACCAATTCAACAGTCATACGATAGTTCCCGACCACTCATGGACCACCAATCAATAGCACTTTTCAATAACAGCCCGGTCCACTCACGAAACCAATATCAAATATCACATTCAGTAAAACAACCCGATCCTCTCACGGAACCAATATCAACCAATACAATACAATAATCAATGAAACAGTGCAAGATGCAATAAAGTAAACTCGTACCAGGCATGGTACCAGTGCCAACCGAATGTGTTATACCCGTACCAGGCATGGTTCCCGTGCCAACTGAATGTTATACCCTTACCAGGCGTGGTACCCGAGCCAACCGAATGTCAACAACCACAGTTAATATATGAATGCACACCCCTTGTAAAGCCAACAAGTAAAAAACCATTCAAACATAGACTATAAATCGAACTTAAACATTCCACACAATTCCCCTAAGCAATGTAATGCACACAATTACTTAGACAACGAGTACAATGAATATACACATTCGCAGAAATACGAAAGCCATCACCTACCTCGAATGTTCTAAGCTCTATTCAACCCGAGCTTTCCCGTGTTTTGGATCCCTCTCACGTTCTTGGTCAAAAAATAACACATAATGCATACAATTAACATACATGCCTGTACATTACCCGGATTATACCAAATCCCCAAACCCCAGGCCACCCATGATCGTCCCACCCTTTTCTCGGGCTTTTCCACCGTTAATTTTCCTAGTCTTATAATTTTTTACGGACAAAACAGGAAATTAAACAGTCTATGATCATTTTAACGTACCTAAATCAACACCCAAGAACATACATGTTTGGAACCTCCTTCTTCCCCGAATTTCATCATCCCTAGGTCATTCCAACCTTTCCCAATTTCCCTCCTAGAAATTCTACCGCATAGGAAACGTAGTACAAAGTGTGGGGAACGAAAACCTTACCTTAGGAACGATTTTTGGCAGACGAATGAAGAAAATCGCCTGAATTTGCCCAGCCCTTCTCCCAAAACAAACTTGTGAAATTCTGATGTTTTGAGAGTTGTTTCTGCATTAAAAACTCGTCGGCCCGCTATAGCGATCCCCGCTCCGCTATAGCGGTTACCTGCAGCTATAGCGGTCTTAAGTGAGTTGACCGCCCCTTGACCGCCGTTATAGCGGTAATTTTTACCGCTATAACGGTGGCCGCTATTGCGCGTGACAACGCTCATCACGGGCAGAAAGTTCGTAAATTTGCCAGTTTTGGTTATTTCACAACACACTTGGTTCCCCCGACGTTCTGAAATAATCCTTTCACGTCAAACGCGATTCCGGGAGTTCTACTTACCCAAATTCGATTCTGAAAAGTCCCCCGGATTCCTTTATGTCTTGGCTACGTGGAAAACTAGCTCAATCCAAGACACCTAAACCCATTTTACCCGGATTCTCCTAGACTCTACCTCGCTCCAAAACCGGCCGAGGTTAGCCTAGCCCAGAATTTCAAACTCCCAAACCCGGAGTTTTCTAACTCTAAAACTTAGCACGATTGAACTAACCATAACGACGGACCCGGTCGTTACATAGAGGTAGACCGAAGAAGTATTGGAGAGACGTTATTAGACATGAGATGGAGCAGTTACAGCTTACTGAGGACATGATCCTCGATAGGAAGGAGTGGAGGTGGCGAATTAGGGTAGAAGGTTAGTTGGGGGAGGGGGGTTGCGTTCTTGTAGGTAGGTGTGCTTTGTTTTGGGGTTCGTGCTTGTAGTGTTTTGTTCGTGGATTTTAGGTGATGTTAGTTGTTTAGGGTAGATCGAGTGTAGTATTATTTTGTGGTGATCTTGTTTCTGTTACTTTAGGTTGTTTTGTTACTACTTGTTGCTTCTTGTTCTTATATTATGTCCTTTTTTAGACTGTTTTTATCTTGAGCCAGGGGTATATCGGAAACAACCTCTCTACCTCAATTCTGAGGTAGTGGTATGGACTGCGTATACTCTATCCTCCCCAGACCCCACTTTGTGAGAATATATGGAGTATGTTGTTGTTGTTGTATTATTTAACTAATTTCGATGTGAGAAAATAGTATTTTTTTTGTGTAATTTATAAGTGTCATATCTCAATTAATTCAAGGAAACGAATTAATCTAGTCTGATATTATAAGTGAATTTTCAAACAACTAGGCTGAGTGAGTATGAAATATTAGTCGAAAGACTGTCAAATGAAAAAGATGTTTCTCCTCCTTCATGAACACATTATTATTACAAACGTTGTAAAGATGGTTGGTATATAAGTTCCACGTGCCAACTAGTTTATTTACTTTGGACCAAAAAACTCAAAGACCATTAAGTCCATACATGATACATATTGTTTTCCCCAAAGATGATAAATCCATTTACCCTTCCATAGCAATAATAAAGCCTAACAGAAGTAACTGGAATAGTTTGATTGTGAGATAAACCATAAACATAATATGAGAAGAAATTAATAATTGGACAACTAACAATGCACCTAACCTTCTACAGATCCAAAGAGTTGTAAGCATCTTCACCTTCTTGATATTCCTCATCCATGAAATCCTCTTTCTGGAAACAATCATCTTCAAAGAGGAAGGTTGGGGCTTCTTTATGCTTCTGGGAGTTACGGTCATTTAATCCGATGACTGAAATTATCTTCTCCCTGATGCAATTTCCAACATTATCTGTGTTAACCTCTTGAGACTGTACCCCGAGAAGAGAACAACACTCTTCTTGGAAGTTCAAGTCATTGGAGGATAAGATCAGGCGAGCAAGCGTTTTTGCAAGGTCAGGTGCATAATCACACATCTGCGAGAGAGAGAAAATTAGAACCTTAGCTATATATGCGAAGGCAAACTGAAATTTAGTCATTTCACGCTTAAAGAGGATCACATTCAGCTAGAAGGTGTATCAAGATTTTAAATTGGTGCATGTGGAATCCTATTGCACTTACTACTAAGTTGTAGCAGTGGATTAATATAAATACACACACAGATACAAACTATTCGAATATATAGCTAATGTTTGGGGTAGAGGGTGCGAACACATCAGCTACTGCCATACTACGTACACCCCTGACCATGGATATAGGTACTGAATTAAAAGGAGACTGCAGAAACATATGAAAGTATGTGCACTTCCAGCTAATAAAAATGTTATATCTGACAAAAGCTAGAGCGGCAGTGCTAAATAGATAATGCCCGGATCTCCTGTGGGAATGATTTGGAAGATCCAAAACCAAAAATAGTGGTATTTGCTTTAAAGGCCACTTCCAATGAGGCAAACCACTGCTCTTATTTGGTAAAAACGAGAATTTTTCTAGGAAGCTTTCAGCCCAATGAGGCAATGAGAATATATTTCTTGCCAACCACTGCTCTTATTTGTGTTTGAATAACTATCATCCCTTGTTTAGAATCAATCAGCACCAGTCAGTCATATATAACTTCAGATGGTGTTTAAAGAATTTAAGTCTAAAGCATGAATAGTTTTTGTATGTGAACTACCTAGCCAGCTGGAATTACTGAATACTATCTGCTTAGCAACCAATCTTTAACAATCCGCATCAAAAGACTTTTTCTGCTTCATGTTTGGGTATGGACATATAAGAATGCAGAATGGATCAAACAATGGGGGGTATTTTGTTCATAGCTAAGCCAATACCAGGAACTAAAATCCAATGACCAGATAGAATACAAAGAAGAGTGAGAAAATTTTACCTTAAGTGCACGTGTACTTAGGAGAACTCCTTGATTATTTTCCTTTAAGTCATCCAAAGCACACTTGACAGCTTTTCTAGCAAGATTTCGATCAGGTAAACTGTTTTCTGCCACCCACTGTTTCACCTTGTCAGCAAGTTAAGCAAAACACACATGCAAAACAATTCTCATTGTTTGAAGTTAATGCCAAGAGTGTATGACCATGACAATTATCATGGATATGTATTAGATTATGATGGATATTGTCTATGGTAACAATGGATGGCAATATGAATGTGGAAATCTGGTGGCAGGTTCTCCCATTCCAGCATTACACTACCATCATGATCTGCAACGCTCCGCAGAGCCAACCCATAGCTTTTCCAGTTGATGCTTGTCAATGCATCGAGGGATGACTGAGCAATAGAACAAGGTACGAAGTCTTTGAAATATAAGATCTGGAATCAGGCATTGAAGATCATTAATACAAATAAAAGAAACACAAACAAACTATAATACTGAAAAGAAAATGTGAAGGCGCGCGAGCTACTGGCTTAACTAAAAGAAGACGAACAAGTAATGCTCAGAGATGATTTTGAAAAACTTCAACAGCACCTCATCAAACAGATACATGGAACTTAATTCTTTTAAAATTGCTTAAAGTATTTTGTTAATCTGAAGATTGCTATTTCAAAAGATTTTGGGTTGATTAACTTAAACTCCAACAGGAGGGAGGTTGGTGATTAGTGGGTAACTTTAAGCCAAAGCTAACTTGTATCATCGTCTACTGGACCAAGCCAACTCAAAATTATATCAAACTCAACACTGATGGAAGTTCAATTTTAGAAGGGAAACTAGCTGGAGAAGAGGGGATTCTAAGAGGTCATCAGCGGAAAATTGTCATGGCCTTCTCAGAGGCTCTTCCTTTTAGTTCTAGTAATGCTGCCAAGGCTATTGCAGCTAGCACTGGCTTGCAGTGGTTTGCAGATAATGGAATTACTAATGTGCTACTAGAGATGGACTCTAAAATAGTGGTGGATATGATCAATGCATCAATGAACCATCCTGAAAGCTGACAGACTGGATATCCAGAATCCAGAATAATTTAACAAGCATGCACGGAGCAACTCACTGCAACGAGGCTAATACTATGGCAGATGGGCTAGCTAAGTTTGGAGCTATCCAACCATCTTACAGAATTTCTGGATCTGCTATTGAGCTCCCTCAAGCAGTGAGAGGAGCTTATATCATGGACAAAGCTGGCTTTGCTAACTTTAGAATCAAGACACAGAAGAAAGGAATTGGCTAAGGTTAGTGAATAAGTGAGGATTCATATTGGAATCCTCATATGTTCATCGCACCTTTTTTGTGAGCTTAGCTGATTTTGGAATTCCCCAAAGCTTTCCTTTGTGTCCCCACTTGTATTTCATTAACTTTGGAAGTTAGATATTCAGTCCCCCTCCTTTGAATTCTTCTGCTTAAATAATATACAAGGTAGAACCCCCCACCATCATGGGAGGTGAATGCCTGGGCGGATGGTTTTATAAAATTTAAAGAAAAAGCATACAATGTTAGCAGACCAAACATCTTCCTGATACCATATGACAACTCTGGATTGATGTTAAGGCACACACGGTGCCTTTTAACATGTCTTTGTTACGTTGAGCTTCCAACACACCTCCAGAATATGCCGAAACAACTGTTATGACTAGAAATTCCTGGGACACCAACCAATAACTTGTATGATTCACTTAGCAAAAACTTTTGATATCCTCAAAGTGTAATAAGCAATACTTAATTAGACTCAATACCAGAGGCCATAATTGTTATACAGTAGATAAGATCGGATAATTACTGCAAAAAAGAAGAAGATAAGATCGGACAATTAATGTATCCTGTCTGGTGTACAATGGGGATACTCTAGATTTTAGAAAATTTATTTTCTATTACTATATGATAATCACACTTTCCATGTAGATGTTTTTTTCCTGACATGTAATCCTATTTATGAACATAAATAGAGCCACATGGTCAGTGAAAGATTATATTGCCAACCCCAACTTGCTTGGAATTGAGACATAGTAGTTGTATATGTAACCTATCCAATCCAATGTTATCAAGATGGCGATAAAGAAAAAGGTCCACTTACTGGCCTTCAAAATTTGAAAATATTTTGCAGTTATTACTCACATAAATAGCTCTCTACTCCATTATGTAGGGGAAGTTGCATAAATTTTAGCCTCCATACACCATAGAGTGCACGAGGTTCCTCACCTTGTGCTCCATTGTTTATTTAAAAACAAGAGATCCATTATAGTGATAAAAGAACCCTGAAAGTTGAAACCCCAAAGACATTAAATAATGCATATCTGGGATATTATCATTAGCTTTCACGATCCACACTTTCTAGGACAACAAATGAACTCAAAATACAAGTTAATAAAGTTGGCAAAGAATATGCAACATGACATCTATACAGTGAATACTATTAACCACACTTGGTCATAACATGATTAATAAAGCACCTGTTGGAATGCAAACATTTTTTACGGTTTTAACTTTTAAGAGCTTTCTTCAATTAATAATCCAAAGCAAACCTCTGTTTTCATGTCTTGTTCCCTGATGCAGGAAGAAGGGACTAGTTCTGACATCTTACTGACAATCAACACAGCTTCCACCACCTGGCTATTTCCCTGAGAACTTCCTGAAGAGTTAGCAATCCCAGTTCCAACCTTCAGGTTTTCCCTGAAATAAGAAATTACAACTTTATGTACAAGCTTGTTTCACACTGAAGTACCTTAATGAACAGTCAGATATACAGACAAAACCACACAAGAAAGAGCGAAGAACAGCAAATGTTACACTTCTTAATGCGCAAATTGCAGAATGAAAGGCCCAACTTAAAGATAGTAGATGCAATAGTCCATGTAAAGCAAAGAAATGGCAAAGGTCAGAGAAACTATGTCAAAGTGGGCAATAGAGAAACAAGAAATAGCATTGCTAAGTACTACTTTGTTATCTTTTTATTTTAGAACCTAAGAATTATGATTTCAACATGTAGAAGTAAGACCTATTAACACATTATCTCCACCCTTCAACAAAAAGTAGATGTTGGAATGCATCATTCAGTAGCCAAAACCTAGCACCTTTCTAGTACTCACCCAATTGAGAAGCAAGTTTGGTGCTTACGAACATAATCCTTGAGTCCCATTTTCAAGCATTCTATGCTTTCAACAGGAGAATATACAGAGCTGCCCTCAATTGACAGAATACAACTTTCAATCTGTGATCCCAAAGTGTCATCACCACCTACTAAGAGTTCCATTACAACTTTCTGTAAGAAGAGAAACAAACTATCAGCCACAGAGAGGTAGAGGTCCTAGCTATTACCTAGGAAACAGGACAACGAAAAAATAACGTTTTAAGTATAATAAGACCAAAGAACTTGGTTAAAGTGATATAAAAGCTTAAAATATTTTGATTTTAATGTGAATCTGATAACGGACAGAAATATTCTTGACATGGTGAACCCATCCAAAAACTAAGCACTTGTGTTTAGTAGGTCCATAGTTGATATTGTATCCTATATGCTGAACACCTTGAACTGTCTGAGCAATTAGTAGCTATCACTCTATCAACCAAGTCACATTTGTTTTTGAACTATGATAGGGGTCCATAGAGGAGATAAATCATTTGATTTGAATATAAGGCATTTCAAGAAAAGTAATGAACTAACTGGAATCTTCAGAAGGATCATCTGCATAAAATGACATGAAAAAACTGTAGTTAGTAGAAATTTCCTTATAATTTGAGAAATCATAGCTAAAATTAGCTGACAGACATGAAAATTGAACCTTTTGAAGAAAGCAAGTAACCTCTGCCAATAAGTCATCAAGGCTCTTGGATATTGATACTGATACTTCAGTCCCACTGCAAGGTATAACTAGTTAACCATGTGCGGAAAGCAGAAGCATAGAAAAGGGGAAAAGTCCAGATGGGTACGGTCAAGAGAAAACTAATTTAACATTAGCATTACATGGATGGATCCCCTGAAAAATGGCATACCTGAATTTGGCACCATTCTTTGCAGTTGAGGGTAGCTTTGTCAATCTCCCAGCAGAATTAGATTCTTTTAAATGTAAGTTTAAATTGTGTATCTCACTATCAGATATGCCTGCAACTTTCATCCCTCAGTTTAAACTACCAAATATTCTCAATCCTATGAGATGATAGGAGTACTTCCAACGTTACGTGATTGTCAAAAGTAAGAAATATGCTTTATATGTGAATTAAATAAACCTCTCATTATGAAAGCTAATTCTATCCAGAAACCATTCTTCCAAAGCGATACCAACAGTTTATTACTAGTAGATAATTAGCACCCTAAGCTAGAAGACAAGCTGTGTGAGCTTGATTGGAATTTCTTAAGTTGGATAACAACATAAAGTTAAATGAACTGTCAAACTGCATCAATTCCCCTTTTTAGTGGATACATCCTTTCAGAAGATGTTACATATGAACATGTATCCTGTCATTAAAAGTTAACGGTTAAGGAACTGTATATTCAAGACGTGACTAGACAGGATTCAGTGCAGAGTTAGCAATGAGACATTTTTAGTAAAAAACTGATCCCAATTTACCATAAGAAAATGTGGACTTGCTTTATTGGTAATGCATCTTTTCATTTAAGGATTTCAAGATTCTGAGACTGTTCGAATAGCAAGACCGAAAATGTTGTGCATTAGTTTAACCTACAAGTATCTCCAGCTTTAAAAAGCTGCCTCTAATCTTCCTCTGTAAAGTTCATTGAGTATCACATCCCTCAAAGGATAAAGGAAAGAATAGGACTAGCAAGAGAAATGCATGCAGACTATGTCATGTATAAACTGCCACCAAACAATAGATTAACTGAACTGCAATACAAACCAATCACATCTCAGTTGCCATGAGTTTTGGAACACTAAATAAAGTAGCAAAGTTCAGAGGAGCAGAAGGCAAGCAAGGAGTTCAACCTTTGAAGTTGAAGTAGTTACAGTACGTCATGAATACAACTTAAATTTTTACATAAAAAAAAGGGCAGCCGTGCATTAGGCTTGCGCTATGCGCAGGGTCAGGGGAAGGACCGGACCACGAGGGTCTATTGTACACAGCCTTACTTTGCATTTCTGCAAGAGGTTGTTTCCACAGCTGAACCTGTGACCTCCATGGCAACATTTTTACATCACAAAAATATTATTTACAAAATTTCTCAATTTTTGTCCTAACAATAAAATTTGACTAAGCAAAAAATTATTCACCATGAAGGGTAAGACTTACTTGTAGTCGCAAGAGAAATCATCCCATCTGCAATGTAAAGATACTTTATCATCAGCATTCAGCATACTCACTCACAGGTGGTAGATAAAAAACTTATGGAAAGCTTTTCAATTAAATCTTCCAGGCAGGACAACATAAAAGGCAGAGACACATAATTTTGAGTTGCAATAACTGCGAAACGTCGTAAGCAGAATAATTGAAAATTGAACTCTTATGTTAGTTACTTATTTTTCATCTCTTTATGTTGCTTTCCATTTTTTCTTGTTCGGCAGCCATGGGATTAAAACAAAGGCATTTATACAACCTGATCACTTGCTGAAGTGTTTACTTTGCCACTAGAATCATCACATTTCTCTCTTTCCTCTCACCCCACAATACACTCCTCTTTTTCAGATCCCTAATCTGTTAGCTCAAATCTGAAGAACAATGTTCCTAGTATCCTCAAGTTGTGCATCAAACTATGATTCATATTCCAAGAGATGGAGTAGAAGGTGACCTTTTCTAGTGCTTTAATCAGCATTTTAGTCAGTCAAAACAAAGTCCAGAGGCATGGATTATGGGACATGCACCATCTAGTAACCACATGAACAATTGTCTCGGTGTTGTGCATAAACAAGAAAATAGATCATTACTCCCCTTGTCCCAAAATATGTCACTTTTCGCTTCTCAATAGTCAATTTGACTAATATTAGAAGCTAAATTGGATTAGATTAAATCAATATTTTAGAATTAAATTAAAATATACAAAACTATACGAAAAGTACTAGAAGTTGCAATTCTTCCCATATCAATGTGGTGAAAAATATATCTTAAAATGTTGATAGAAGTTCTTTTAGTGTGAGGTCTTGTTTCTTTCATATGTACTATACACAGATATGTTTAGATGAGAGCTGTGTGTTTACTGAACCTTAAACCAAAGCTATGTGCACATCAGGTATAACTCTCTGAGGAATATAACTTGGGAAAATAGAGTCAAAACATAACAAGCATGTAATTGCCAAATGCTTACCCCATTGATTAGCCAGAATAGGGTCGTTTCTGTATTTCAAATATTGGTAGTCCTCCAGTTTGCTCCCAACACCAGTATCAGAAACTGTTAGTGAAAAAATTTAATGATTCATCATCATAGATTCTGTCAACTGTATTAACACAATATATCAAACTGCAGTTTGAAGTTAATACTCCGTATTCTGTTTCTTAAACCCAATTTCATTTCCCTATTCCAAGCAAAACAATCATTGAAAATTTGAACTAGACAGATTAGCATGGACAAATCACTTGTTAAGCTGCAACTCTGACTTATTTATGCTCTCAGCTAAAATATATAAATAGCTTGTGTTGTAAATTAGCTCCACCATGCTAGCTACGCAAACCGAAGCCGATCCCAATCCCCGAAAAGGAGTAGAATCACTGTCAGTTGAAGGCCATGGTAAAACAGATTCAATCGTTTGAATACTGGAGAAGAGAATGGATTTTATGATATTGATTATGTTTCGATAAAAAAAAGGTTTCGAAAAAAATAGTGCACGCAAATGTTATTTCGTAAATCTAGAAAAATTAGTCAATGCGTCTTCAAACTGAATCACTCTCAGATGAAACATCATCTATACCATCATAGACATGCATATACAGAATTACGTCATACGAATATATATACAGAGAGAGAGAGAGAGACGGGGAGATTGCCTGAAATTCGAACGAGCGGGAGCCCAAATCGAGAGGAGGAGGTCAATTTCACGGTTAATCTGCAGAGATAATCGGCCATGCGGCATCGTTGAACGGCGCAGAAAATGAGCTGCAAAAGTAGAACAAGAGTGAAAGTGAAGTGAATAAAAATTGCAAGTAATGTCAAGCCCAAATTGGATGCTACTGCGTCTGGAGGAAAAAGTCACATGTTTATAGAGCATTTGCACAGAGGAGATTTCGATTTCCATGTCTGCTGTAGTTGCCGATGCAGAGCGAGAAACACTGTATACCCGCCAATTGCAACAGCAATCGTCGGGACTTTTGGCGTGTTTATATTGCCGCTTAAACAAAGAAACAAGGGAAAAGAATTAACGGTTTTCTAAACAAAGTTCAATATCTCAATATAATTACTACATAAAACGAATTTAGAATTTAGAATTTAGATTAGTGAATATGAAAAACAATAGTAAGTAATATCCTTCATTCTAAATTTCAAAAAATATAAGTTATATGTATGCATATCAATTTCATCTGTTGGTTATATCTCCATGAACATTACATCTCCATGGACGATTAGTATGCCTTTCATACTCGAAGTCAAATCCATACTAGGAAAGGACAATTATTCAAAATGGAGTTCTATATTCATGAAAAGTTAAGTTTAAATGGATTCATGTCACGGAACCAAGACAACCTATTTTACTAATAATTGGAAAGGGTTAAGGGCCTCCAACGCCTATAAATAGAAGCTTCTGACATCTCTATTTGGCAAAGGGAGTTCATCTCGAGCTAATCGACTCACACCTAGCTAGACCTGGTGAGAGCAATCAAGCCAAAGCAATACTTATTCCTTCAACGATAATCTCTTTAATAGCTTTATTTAACCTCCTTTACTATGTCTATCTATCTCTATCGGCTATGGCTGAAGACGATCCTCTCATTGATACTTCATCTAGTGGCTAGTCTCAAGTCTCTCTTCTATTGATCGGATGGACCTATGTCACTGGAACAAGTGAGGTTACACTTACACATATAAGAAGACGACTATGAGAAATTGAGAAAAGGCTAAATGATAGGAATATGTAATGTGCTGCAAAATAAAAGTATCTTTGGTGTAATGATTAATGTTTTCCTAAAGATATGGAGTATCTGTGAGAACCAAAAAATTTCAAATTACTTGCACCGAAAAGTAACAAAAAAGTTGCAATTTATAATTGCATATCGTTTTCTTCTTGATTATCAAATGACATGGAAGATTGATGACAAACTTAAAAAGAACAAATTTCAGGCATAAGTACGCAGCTACGGAACGCACAACAGGAAGAACAAAGAGAAATCAGTAGACACAGAGAGAATCAACTCCCTGGAAAACAGTGACCATCTTGCACCTACCAACCCTTCATCTGGGTTGGATAATATGCTAGCAAGACTTCAATGAGAAAATTAATGGAAACAATATCTTAAACTAAAATTATCAAGAAGGTCCAGAACCACCTAAAACACAGAAAATGTTAGTTAATCAGACAACAGCGCCGCATATGTTACAGTTGGTTTGACAATCTCTCCCATCATCTAACCATAAGCTACAAGAATGAGAAACAGCAGAGGGAGGGAAAAGGAACAGGGAAAAGAGGGGAAGAGAGATCCTTTAACTCCTAAGACGACTAAAAAACTAAAAGAACATAAAACAAAAAAGACCATGGTTTTCTATCTTCTTAATCTTTCAACGTATCCAAGAAGCCCTGCAACTCCTTTAAACCCTCTGCAGATATGCTCCTATGCACCCTTCCACGGGGCACAACCAAGTTGGGAGGTGGCTGCTTTTGAAAACACACCACAACCACAGATAAATTGTCCCCACTCTTTCTTTTCAGAGCCTCATCAATGAGATCTTTGCTGCACATCGCTGGATTATTGTGTTCCTGAAGCCTTCGACGAGCAAAGTCCACAGCATTTTGGCTCATGAAGACATCCCATATACCATCACAGCCTATTATGAGAAACTCGTCCTCTTCTGTAAGTCTGGTACTCATAAGTTCAGGTTCTCCACTAAGGGGACCACCATCAATAGATTTTAATCCTTCCAGGTGCCAATCTCCTAAAGCACGAGCCACATTAAGTTGTCCATTCAGGTAGCCATCATACACATATCCTCCAGAAGCTTCAATTCGCTCTTTTTCACTAAAACAAACAGGTTTGTGATCTCTCGACATCTCAATAGCTTTACCACGGCGACAAAGTACAGCTCTACAGTCTCCTGCATTTGCCACAACCAGCGAACTGCTTTCCATGCAAAAGATCAAAGCAAAAGTGAGATAAGATGTTTAAGTGATCCCCTTCACTCTAGGCTGAGAAAGCATGTAGGTGGCGGGGATAGTCCAGTGCAGTTAATCCAAAAAATTATTTAAAAATATTGAAGGTAGATGAACAAGAAGTCGCAGTTCTCATGGTGATAGATACATCTTTTGGAGAAAATTAAACTACACCTCCCTCGGAGAAATCTAATATTGAATGTAGATGGCACTATAAACTCATCTCAAGATATATATTATTGAAAAGTAGCTTAGTGCCACAATTTTCAACTTATATCATCAGATTCATCACTATCAGGTTGAGAAAGAACATGTAGTATATCCAAACCAGAAAAATACAAGTCCTAACTTAAAGAGCTTCCACAGGGATGTTTACTCAAAGTTCCAATGCCATAAAATTAGTACAAGTTCCAGCCTTTATTGTCCCTCGGTAGAGTAAGTCTACTTTAGCAAACTGGCAGGATTGAGGTAGGTAGGTGTGTGAACAATACAGGAACTTATCGAAGTTTCCAACAAGACATCTATAGCATGCAAATAATTTAGACTGGAAGAGCTTCCATGTTGTATAACTTGGACATAACAAACTACCTTAGAATGTTAGTTGTAAAACAATATCCACTGATCAAAAAACAGAAAAACAACGAAAAAAGTGCAAATATTCGAGTAGAGAAGCAGTGCAGATGTTCTAGTTGAAAAGACACGGAATTCCTACAAATTAATAGTATCGAATTGCTTCAGAAGTTAAACCCACCCTGAACCTGGCTTAATCCCATTGCCACCATCCAAAAATAATGGAAACTAAACAGTGCAACAAATGAATTTTTAATTCAAGGACAGATGATTAATGTTCTCTACAATGGAGAGTAAGTGAACCTTCCAATAACAAGGGCTGCCAAAGCAGTGGTACCGGAAGCAAGATCAGCATCCAAGGTGCAGGCTTCTGCAAAAGCAGTATCAGTTTGCAAAAATGCAGATGAAATTGCCCTATCAATCTGCCTTGGGAAGTCTTCATCCTCGGCAATAAACCTTGGTAAATGGTTGCAAGCAAAGTCAGCTGCATGCTTTCCTCCATGTCCATCAAAAACCTTGCATTAATAAAAACAAAAAGGTTGAGTTTTAATACATCAAACATATTTCTTTACTATATCCACCATAGATCTGTGAACATGCAAAATGACTTAAATGCTTCCTCACAAGCACAAACATCCCAAAAGCAAGAAGACTTTCAATCTGTAAGCGAGCTTGATCTTGAAAGCCAATATTCTTCAGTTTCATTGCACAAAATGCAACACAAAAAAGGTCTGCATTCTAAATTAAATTTTGAGATGTCTAAAACACATCCTACATTTGAAATATTTCTGTCCCTTAGCCA
Organism: Jaltomata sinuosa; assembly: GCA_003996215.1. Classification (NCBI taxonomy): domain Eukaryota; kingdom Viridiplantae; phylum Streptophyta; class Magnoliopsida; order Solanales; family Solanaceae; genus Jaltomata; species Jaltomata sinuosa. The sequence continues at coordinate 333,297 of QJPP01001558.1, forward strand.
TGCATAGGTAATCACAATTCTTGGTGTTATTACTCCAAGCTCCAAATAGACACTAGTTCAAGGAATATTCCAAGCAGTTGTTGGAAACATATGAAATGAAACAAACGGAGTGGGTAAATAAGCAACTCTACACACTAATCAGCTTGAAACTTCTTAATCACCGCTCAGCTCCAGTATTGTCTTGGTGGTGGTAGCATAATGACTAGTTAATGGCTGTTCATCTTTCAATCACCAAACAGTACATGCTTGAAATGATTTTACTGCTATCTTTTTTTCTTTTGATGAAATGAAATGATTTTACTGATATCATTAGTTTTGAGTATGAGAAGAAACTTTCTAGCTCCTTTCCCTACGGGGAGAAAAAGTGGCCTTGCAATGGAAACTTGAGGAAAAAGGAGCCTTATAGCTTTCCCTTTTTTTTTTTTTGATAATTGGTAAAGTTGTATTCCTCGGCATTAGGGTATGCTGGCTATCTCCAAAAAGTAATAGCAATTACAAACTTCCTATCAATTCTATGATCTGATCTACATCTTCTGTACACAACTATTTGCACCAAGAAAAGTAAAGATACAATACAATTTCATTTTAACTTTGTGTATGGAATTGGACTTATCTTCAAAGCATCTCCCATTTCTTTCCCTCCAAATTGACCACCATATACAAAGTTACTATTCTCAAAAAAAAAAAAACTGACCACCATATACATGATGGTATTAATTTCCACCATCTCTTTTGGCTTTTACTGCCTCCCCTCCTAATCCAACAGCTTAGAAGATCTGATGTATGTTCTGGCACTGTCCATTCCTTTCCTTCCCATCCTTATCAAAATACCCAACTAGCCATGAGAAGAAAATAACATCAAAAACTTACAGCACAAGGCTTCTAACTATTTATTTCATCAAGACATTCCCTCCTGGCACATCAGTTTCCGACACTCCCAATGTATGTAGAGTGAAAAAAGCTACCTGCGGCTGCCATCTAGCAATTCTAACCAAGTACCATGAAATTACAGCCATTCCCAATTTCCCACCAATTTATTAAGAAAAGATCTTGTACCAAAAAAAAGATTCTGGACTTGAAGAGAGTGGATCTAGAGCTACTTACATAGCACTAGAATTGATTTATAGTACTAGTGTAATGCTAACGCGAACAAACAGATCAAGTCAACATATAGGTACCAAATAAGTCTGAATGTCGAGGTAGAGTATAAAATTAAAATAAGAAATAATAAAAAATTAGCAATGATCATTGAACCAGGGAAACTGCTGCAATCAGGTGTTGCCTTCCTTGTCAAAATGCTGAATAATTATAACATAATTTATTCCCAGCTATGTGGAATTACAGCTGCCATCGTATGTAATCAAATAATATTTTTTCTATAAGTAATGTAATAAAATAATAATCAATATCATGCCTCAAGTTTCATGAAGTGAAAGAGTGGAGAAAGTTATTACCCCGTAAAAGGCACGAGTCCCTTCATTAGAACTAGTTGATCTATAGTGGCTCATAAAATTGTCGGTGCATACATACACATCTTCCATGCTTGACCGAGATCCAATGTCAGCCCAAGCACCTGAGCGAAGTATGGGAATGTACTCTGTTGCATGATCACCTGTAGCTGCTCTTGGTTCAAGAGGAACATCTGATAACTTGGTTCTCACCTGGTAAATCTCCACTCAAAACTTCAATACACATCAAGAAAATACAAAATCACCAAAGATCATACAAATACTGAAAGTTTCAAGTTCTTCGGCCAGCTACTAATTCAAAGAAAGATAAAATAAAATGTAACAGACCATAATATCCAGATAAAGAGACCAGAAAAACTTAATAAATAAATCAAACAAACAAAATATACTGATCCAATAGTTAAAATATAAAACTTCTAGGCATAAGGCATAAATGTGCCCTTTAACTTGGTCTCAGCTCACATTTATGCCCTCTAACTTTGAATGTGCACAAGTAGAAACGTAAACTTGTATAAAGTTGAACAAGTAAATACATGTGTCATACATGGCGTTCTATGTGGCAATTCGCATCCCTACGTGGTGTCCTACGTGTATTATGCCACATAGGATGCACGTGTCTACTTGTTCAACTTTATACAAGTTTAAGTGCCTATTTGTGCATATCCAAAGTTGGGGGGCATAAATGTGAGTTGAGACCAAGTTAAAGGACATGTTTATGTATCAGGGCCGGCTCGACCATAAGGCAACTAAAGCAACCGCTTGGGGTCTCAAGTTTTTTGGGGTCCCCACTTTTCCTATATATATATATTGTTAAAACAATCTCATGTATTGTCAAATTTGAAAAGAATTTTTGGACAGAAAAAATCTATTATTGTCTGTTTACAAAAAGATCAAATTTGCTTTTGGTGTCTTTTCAAATTTCAAATACTGCAACAAGTTATCTTTATATTGAAGCAGCGCAATACTATTTCGATATTATTATATCAACTTACCAAATTCAACGCAACACTATTTCGATATAATGATATCAACTTCTCAAATTCCTGAATTAGATTTTATTATTCAAAGTTTATGTTATACTTTTTCATTGAAAATTTGCATTGATTACATTCTTACTGCATAAGGTTTGTATATATCCTACACTCCCTAGACCTCACTTGTAGAATTATACTTGGGCATGTTATTGTTGTTATTGTTATTCGACACACACACACACACATGTATGTATGTGTGTGTGTTAACTAGAAAAAAAATAAGGCCTCTTTATGAAGTTTGGCTTTAGGCCCCCAATCTTGTTGAGACGACCCTGTTATGTATTATGCCAAACTTCTATTATTTCAAAAAACTACCTCTATTAAGAATTTTCACATAGACCTAGGACAAAATTCATATAAGAGTAATGGAAGAGGTATACTTTTCAGAGAGAATCACAAGCAAGAACCCGAGAAAATAACACTCTCCTAGTAGATGCTACTCAAATCAGACATGGATTAATATCATTCACTTCACTAAATTAGCAGAAAGTTACCATTGTTTCCAACCATGACGTCACAACCATAAACATTCCCGGAAGAACATCACATTAACAATTGTGCCTGTAATTTCAACATTTTATTTTGTGCAGCCATCCTACACGATTGGACATGTCCAATACCAAATGCTTCCACACATCTCCCCAATGAGACAATCAAACAGTCAGAGAACAGAACAACTTCTATTGCTTTAGAATACATCACCTTCCTAACTTTGGTTGCTATCTTTATCAGGACAAGTCAAACCACCACGAAAATTTCGATATGCAACAAACAACACAATAGAAGTACTTATTTCTTTTCCTTTCTGTCAACTAACCCAAATTATCTATTAAACAACAAAATAAGCAACTACACTTCAATGCCAAACTAGTTAGATCCTCCGTATCCATTCCACTTTATTGAAGACCCGTTTCATTCCAACACTCAAAAATTCATCCTTTATAGTAACAAATTAAGTTTTCCAAACACCGGATCTGACGTAAGTGGTAAGCCTTCGTTCCAACTAGTAAATTAAACATTTCCGAATAAAGAAGAGAAATTTACCAAAGAGGGGTGTCGAACAAGGGACTTAGCCAGTAAACGGTGGCCTCCAGCAAGAGGGTTAGGTGGCTTGCTGTTGCTGGAGCTCTCATTTCCTCCTCTACTGCTGCAATTATCAAACATCAATTTACTTTCTTCCATTTTGATTCACAAACCATAACTGTGTACGGACGGCAAGGCAAGAAGAAAAATAAGTGAATCAATGTAGAAATTGTGCAGAAAATTAGGGATCTTGGGTGCAATTATGATTGAATCTAGGGTTTTAAATAAAATGGGGATTTTTAAGGGAGCGGGAAAAGAGGGATTTGTAGGGTGTGGGAGGAAACAGAGAGATTTAGGATAGATTGAATGCAATTGGTGTTTCTAGGGATTTCTCTGCCTTCTTTTTGAGGTGGGGACGACGGTCATTCCTTTCACTATTATATTACGTTAATTAATAATCGTCTTATATTATCAATAAAATTTTAATTTATGTATGATGATAGATAACCCTCGCGTAAAAATACAGGTAAGATTGCGTACAATGCTCACAAGCGTATAATTGAGTGGTTGGGAGGTGGGTCTCTGGGATCTAATCTCGCTTTCATCATGAGTTTGTCGCATGTGGCTTGCCTAGTGCGGTTTACATCTCTTGTGTGGTTTGCGAGCTATTGCACAGTGAGCAGCGTTACGACCAAGTGTTCAACACATAATAGAATGCTCACTCGAAGGGCAGAGGTGATGGGTTTTGGGAGTTCCAAAAAGAAAAGACCGCGTACAATAGATTTTTGTGATTCGATTCATTTTTGGACCTCGTGAATCGCGAAATTTAGTATACTGAGATGCCTTTTTTTATCAATTAAATATATTTATTATAAAAAAATATTTATAATTTATTTAGAATAATATGATTGTGAAAATAGGTTTTACACCTTAGTTTTATATAATTTTAATTTAATAAATATATCTCATTCGGACATTTATTTTACACCTTGAAGAGAGATTTTATTTTTCCCTAACATTTAGTCGAACAATTAGGAGTTTTAGAACCTTGCATATGTAAATGACGTGATAAATTCATCATATCGGGTTAGTTGGACGGTACAAAATGATCCAATTGCGGGATAATTCATTAGGACAAATTATTGTGGAATGTTTGAATATTCGTTTACACCAACAATGACATATATATATATCAGTAACTTGATAAGTGATTCTGGGAAGGATAAAGTATATGTAGACCTTATTTTTATTTTTGTAGGATTAAGAGGTTGCTTTGATAGGCCCTACGCAGACCTTATCATGTTTATGTGGAGTTGAGAGGTTGTTTCCGATAGGCCCTCCACTCAAAACAAAAGTTATTTCGAGAAGGGTTGCAAGAACAAAAAAAATGACAATAAAATATCAAGATACAGAATAAAATGAAATAACAGATAGTAGAAACACATAAATGAACAAAAAACTATGTGATTAATTACTAAATACTAGTACTAATAATAAGGAGCTAAAGGGGATATGGGGCTAGCCCCCTGCCTCTCCCACGTAATAAGTGACCACACTTGACTACCTACTAATCTTCTATGGTATTAATTCACGACTTTCATACATTCTTATCTAGGGACATGCCCTCAATGTCATGTATTGTCTATTACTTTTCTCAATTCTTTTTCGGTCTACTTCTACCTTTTCTAAGTCTTACTACAACCAACATCTCTTTGTTTTTCTCATTTTGTCCTCCACAAAGATCACTCCAACCTTGCCTCGTATAACTTTATTCCTGATCATATCTCTCATAGTAGTATGTCCATACATCTATCTAAGCATCTTCATCTTCTCTATATTTATCTTCTGAACGTGGGCGTTCTTGAATAGACAACACTCTGATGTTGGTCTAACCACCCCTATGTAGAATTTATCCTTAAGCCTTGATGACACGTTTTTATCACATAGTACTTTGGGTGCGAGCCTCCATTTCGCTCAGGCCGCTTAAATACGGTGTGCGACATCATCGTCAATCTTCTCGTTTCCCTGGATTATGGACCGAAGATACTCAAAATTTCCTCTATTGGGTTGATTTATGCATTGATCTTCACATTCACCTACGCCTCATGCGTTACGTTATTGAACTTACGCCAAGTACTCTATCTTAGTCTTGCTTAACTTGGAACATTTAGACTCTAGGGTCTGTCTCCAAACTTTCAGCCTATCGTTAATTACTTCACTGCATGCCTCGTCTACTAATACTATTTCATCTACAAATAACATACACCTATGACACATCCCCTTTAATACAATGTGTCAGTTCAATCATCCATCACCATGGCATATAGGAACAAATTAAGGGTTGATCCCTAATACAATTCCATCATAACTGAAAAGTGTTTCAAATCGTCTTCCACTGTTTCAACCCGAATCTTGACTCCATTATACATATTCTTAATCATCTTAATTTAATTAGCCACATTTAAATACTTATTTAGCAGAGTTTAATCACCTCACCTCTATCCTAATATACATTACACGAGGGCAAGCATGTTTTTTTGTTTGATGGACAAAAATATTGTTTGAATCAATTTACACATATCTCGATTAATACAACATCAACGACTCAATCAACCTTTAGGACTCGTTTGGTACGAGAGGGATAAGGGATAGTTAATTTCGAAATTAATTTTAGGATGAGCTTATCCCTTGTTTGGTTGGAATAAAATCACAGGGATAACTTACTCAGGGATTAGTTATCCCAAGATTATAGTATTTTTTTATCCCACGTTAAGGATGAGACGGCAATCCTGGAGTAACTAATCCCTAGATAATTAAAGCTCGAGATAACTTATTTTCCAACCAAACGAGCCCTTAAGGATAACAAGAAGCTTTTCTCTCTCTCTCTCTTTTTTTTTTTTTGGGGGGGGGGGGGGGGGGGGGGGGTAAGAAAACCGCTCATACAAATAAAAAAGATAAGAACTTTTTTGGTTTATGGTTCGACGGCCAAAGGAGTCCATTAATTTTTCTTGTCGAAGATTCTTAGAAGAGTTTAAGTTTGAATTTCGAACTATCTAGCAACTTTTTCCGTTTCGAATCTTTCATAATTAATTGGCAGGTTGTATATGTTATAAATTATAATTTTTTATTTAATCAGATCATCATGGAGTATGATAATATAAAGGTTCTCATCGAAACATAAAACTATGTTGGAATTAAATTACGGAGCATACCAATTTTAGGCCATCTTCTCAAATATTTTTTTTATTTTAATTTGTTTGTCTTATTTTGACTTGTCATAAATTTAAGAAAATAAATAACACTTTGAATCTTGTTGTCTTAAACTAAAAATATGTAGAATATACTAAAATGTCATTTAATTTTGGTCTTATATATGTTACGTAAAAACTTGAAATTAAAGAAATTGTCAAACAAAAATATATTTTAAACGAACAAAAAAGAAGTAGGACAAAAACAAATTGAAACAGAAAAATATTATTTTATCCATTAAACCCAAAGAAGAAAAATATTATTTTCGTTGCTGATTTAGAAAGCATGACCACTAAGTCATTAGCTCATTTTCCTTTCTTCAATCTTTTTTTCTTCACTTCACCTTTGACACCTTTGAGCAATCAACATTTGGGCTAATCTCGAAAGGAACGCTTGCTCCACATTGTCCGGGGATACTAGCGGCACGGCGGAGTTCTTCGTCCGTTGCGTAGGATGCAAGACTCTTCACGCACGAGCACGCGCTCTGACGGTCCGCAGTGGTGGTAGCAGAAGCGATAAGAGATTCAAGCCCGTTGCAACAGTCTGTAGGGACACTTCCACCAAACAACACATAGCTAAGACACGGTTGAAGGCTATCGTACACGGTGTCACACGTGATCGCCGCCTTAGCCGGTGGTGCCATCACCATGCAAATGATCAAGATGAATGAAAGAAGTTTCTTGATTAGCATTCTAGGGCTAGTGGCCATTATAGCATTGGTAGTTTAATTTGTGTAATGTGAAATAACTAAGTACTATGTATATATATTATTTATACATGTTGAAGGTTGATTATTCCTTTGTTCTTTATTGTTCGGCTTAGCCTCCTTGCTAGGAAAAATTAATGAAGTTTTTTTCTTTTTTTCTTCATTGTCTTTTCTTAAAATTTCTTATTTTATTTTTATTTATGTAATTTCTTTTACTGTTAGCTCAAATTAAAATATTTGTTAATTGATGGTCTATTATATTGTTCGTCTCCACAAACAAACGTTATGATGTAGGATAAATGATTCTAGTTTGCATCGGGTAGTTTTTTTATTCTCTAACTCGTTTTTTTTTTAACATCTATTTTAGTAATTGTCAGTTTTCTTGTTCTAGATAGCATATTAAGACTTTAAGGGTCGTTTGATAGCTAGCTAGTAAAGAAGTAAGTTATATATGTATTAATTTATGCATAACTTATAGTACAATGTTTGATAGTTAGTTAAGAAATAATTTATTCATGTATAAAATTAATACGACAATTGATTTGCAATTTAGAAACTCGCATGGTGTATTATCTTATGCAAAATAGAAGATGATATAACTAATACCCGCATAACAAATATATGCATTACTAATACCTGCACAATTCTAACTAGTTGTCAAACGATCCCTTAGTATTGATTGCCTAGACTAAGATCTAGATTTCATTATCTAAATTTGATTATATTTCATTTGATTTAGGATCACCTAGATCTTTTCGCTTATATTTGAGATATCTTTGGTAATTTGCAAGATTTTCTCTTGTTTTGGGGGGTTTGAATACGATCATCAGTTCCTTTTATCTTTTATAATTTCAATACATATAATGCAAAACAATTTTACATATCGAAGTTTAAATAAGATTAAGTACTTTTTAAGTTTTATGATAATGCCCAATTTCATAGCTTCCACTCCTTTAAGTGGTATGATGTAGGAAAAGTAAACATGATTTTGATACTGGTAGTGTGTAACTAATTACAAGTCTTACCATAATTAGTCTAAATTATGAGTTTTAACTTAATTAAGAATCTTATCCACTTTACAATTTAGAGTTGATTTTACTTTATTTGATTTGAGTCGTCTAAATTTTAATGTTTATAAGTCGGAGTCTCCCCTAAATAGAATTAATTGTAGCCTTAATCAAGAGTTTTATTAGGATCGTAGATTTGCAATTATAAATAGTCGTTGTAATACTTTTCATTTTTTCATAGATCCGCTCTGTGTGGTACAATTAGAGTAGCCTCATTCTGAAAATTGTCTAAATTATAACTCTGGAGGTTTTTTTTTCCCCAACGAATCATAATAAAATACTCCCTCCATTCACTTTTACTTGTCCGCTATTTCAAAAATAGATTTTCATTTTCTATCGTCACTTTTAACATATCAAGAAAAAATAATTAATTTTTGTGAAAAGCTTAGCTTTGAGCTTAATCCTCCATTAATGGAGTCCTAAAGAGAAGCTCAGAAGCAGAGAGATGTAAAAGGGAAAGAAGAAGATTTTATTCCAATATTCAGAATTTTACAGATTACAATGGAATGAGCTAATATATACACATATCTAACAATCTTCTAGAACATCTATACAGTAATCTCTCATAGCTCACTAATTTATAACAAACTCGTAACAAACTTTAACTCTAACAGACACACTAACAGTTGCTTTAACAGAAGCAATGTAACAGTAACGGTGAACAGTGTTAACAGTTTTAACTGTTTTCCTGAAAACAGTTAAAACTGTTAGCTGCTAGCTTATTGTTAGTAGACTTGGTAAACTTTAGTTATTCAACATGCCCCCTCAAGCTGCATGGTGTAAGATGTTAAGCACACCAAGCTTGCTTAACATATATAAGTGTTGAGCATGTCTTAAGCTTTTGGTCAACAAATCTGCAGTTTGATGTTGTGTTGAAACATGCTTGGCTTGGACCATGCCTGACTTGATCTTATCCCGGATGAAGTGACAGTTTATTTCTATGTGCTTTGTCCTCTCAAGGAAAACTGGATTGGCTGCTAGTTGTATAGCAGACTTGCTATCACTCCACACTGTGACAGGCCTTCTTATTTCAACCTTTAACTCAGTAAACAACCCAAGCAACCAAGTTACTTCTGCTATAGCTGAAGCCATACTCCTGTACTCAGCTTTAGCTGAGCTTCTGGCTACTGTCTATTGCTTCTTAGACTTCTAAAACACCAAGGATTCTCCAAATTTTATGACATAACTAGTAATAGATCTCCTTGTATTAGGGAAAGCTGCCCAGTCAGAGTCACACCAACAGGTTAGCTCAGTTGTTGGTTGAGCTTGTAACCAAATGCCTTGTCCAACTGTACCCTTCAAGTATCTCACTACTCTATTGGCTGCATCCCAGTGTGACCTCTTAGGATGTTGCATGAATTGGCTGAGAGTTTGTGCTACATGACTGATGTCAAGTCTTGTGATGGTTGCATACATAAGTTTCCCTACTATTCTTTGATATGCAGTCACATCTGATAGGGCTTCATCTTGAGAGTGACCAGTGGCCTGATCATAGTCTAGTCTGTTTTGCCAAAGGACAAACTGAACATTCATGCACAACATTATTACTGTTTAACAGATCTAAATGCTTCAATACTTGGGAAGAAGGATGACCCAATCTCTGGTGCCAAAGACTGCAGTCAGGGAAGAAGGATGACCCAATCTCTGGTGCCAAAGACTGCAGTCCTGTACAGACACTCCTGCAGCTACTATGTGTTGTTGCTTTATTTTATCTTGTCTTCTCACTTCACATCCACTTCTGAAAATGTATAGCTCTCAATCTTGTTTACCAATCCCCTTCACCCTGCCACTATAAAACTCTTGAAATACACAGAAGTCAGGGTAAAAGGAAACAAAACAAGATAGTTGCCTGGTAATCTTGGACACTGATAACAAATTAAACTTGAAGTCTAGGACAAACAACACATCCTTGACAGTCTCATTCTCAAACACTGAAACCTCACTAATATGTGAGATATGAACTTCATTCAAAAATGAAACTTGAATTTTTATAGAATCAAAATAGAAATGATTTTCTAATTTGATCATTTCTTAGATTCTGGTGAATTGTATCGAATTCATTTTCGATTTTAAAGCGAACAGTTACCTTAGAAAACTTTTTCTTTTTACTTTAATTTAAGTTTAACTCATTAGATTCAGTAATATATTAATTCACATAATATCTTGAACCTGTAGGCAAACTCATTGTGTTCCTAGGTGAATTAGCCATACTGTGCTCCTGAGTCATCAGTTGTTTACTTGCTGTGATATGGTGAGAAGCACCAGAATCTACAATCCACTCATGTGTGAACATATTAGCCATTAGACAAGTAGCCATACCTGACATGTTGTCTTGCTTAGGCTCCTTTGGTTCTTTGTTCAAAATCTGCAAAATCTGCTTGTATTCATCCTCAGTAAATCCTTGTGCTTTAGCCACAAAGGCATTATTCACAGCATGTGTAAATGAACTTGTTTGATCATGATCAGTCTGAGATCCATTTAAAGAACCTAAAGGAGCATGAGTCATATATTCCGCGGAACGCCGTTCCTGCCAAGGTTGTATGTCTTTTTTCAACCTACTCAAGTCTAACCCATTTGGACCCCTTAGAGGCTCTAACCATGGAGCTAGCTAGTAAAGAAGTAAGTTATACATGTATTAATTTATGCATAACTTATAGTACAATGTTTGATAGTTAGTTAAGAAATAATTTATTCATGTATAAAATTAATACGACAATTGATTTGCAATTTAGAAACTCGCATGGTGTATTATCTTATGCAAAATAGAAGATGATATAACTAATACCCGCATAACAAATATATGCATTACTAATACCTGCACAATTCTAACTAGTTGTCAAACGATCCCTTAGTATTGATTGCCTAGACTAAGATCTAGATTTCATTATCTAAATTTGATTATATTTCATTTGATTTAGGATCACCTAGATCTTTTCGCTTATATTTGAGATATCTTTGGTAATTTGCAAGATTTTCTCTTGTTTTGGGGGGTTTGAATACGATCATCAGTTCCTTTTATCTTTTATAATTTCAATACATATAATGCAAAATAATTTCACATATCGAAGTTTAAATAAGATTAAGTACTTTTTAAGTTTTATGATAATGCCCGATTTCATAGCTTTCACTCCTTTAAGTGGTATGATGTAGGAAAAGTAAACATGATTTTGATACTGGTAGTGTGTAACTAATTACAAGTCTTACCATAATTAGTCTAAATTATGAGTTTTAACTTAATTAAGAATCTTATCCACTTTACAATTTAGAGTTGATTTTACTTTATTTGATTTGAGTCGTCTAAATTTTAATGTTTATAAGTCGGAGTCTCCCCTAAATAGAATTAATTGTAGCCTTAATCAAGAGTTTTATTAGGATCGTAGATTTGCAATTATAAATAGTCGTTGTAATACTTTTCATTTTTTCATAGATCCGCTCTGTGTGGTACAATTAGAGTAGCCTCATTCTGAAAATTGTCTAAATTATAACTCTGGAGGTTTTTTTTCCCCAACGAATCATAATAAAATACTCCCTCCATTCACTTTTACTTGTCCGCTATTTCAAAAATAGATTTTCATTTTCTATCGTCACTTTTAACATATCAAGAAAAAATAATTAATTTTTGTGAAAAGCTTAGCTTTGAGCTTAATCCTCCATTAATGGAGTCCTAAAGAGAAGCTCAGAAGCAGAGAGATGTAAAAGGGAAAGAAGAAGATTTTATTCCAATATTCAGAATTTTACAGATTACAATGGAATGAGCTAATATATACACATATCTAACAATCTTCTAGAACATCTATACATTAATCTCTCATAGCTCACTAATTTATAACAAACTCGTAACAAACTTTAACTCTAACAGACACACTAACAGTTGCTTTAACAGAAGCAATGTAACAATAACGGTGAACAATGTTAACAGTTTTAACTGTTTTCCTGAAAACAGTTAAAACTGTTAGCTGCTAGCTTATTGTTAGTAGACTTGGTAAACTTTAGTTATTCAACATGCCCCCTCAAGCTGTATGGTGTAAGATGTTAAGCACACCAAGCTTGCTTAACATATATAAGTGTTGAGCATGTCTTAAGCTTTTGGTCAACAGATCTGCAGTTTGATGTTGTGTTGAAACATGCTTGGCTTGGACCATGCCTGACTTGATCTTATCCCGGATGAAGTGACAATTTATTTCTATGTGCTTTGTCCTCTCAAGGAAAACTGGATTGGCTGCTAGTTGTATAGCAGACTTGCTATCACTCCACACTGTGACAGGCCTTCTTATTTCAACCTTTAACTCAGTAAACAACCCAAGCAACCAAGTTACTTCTGCTATAGCTGAAGCCATATTCCTGTACTCAGCTTTAGCTGAGCTTCTGGCTACTGTCTATTGCTTCTTAGACTTCTAAAACACCAAGGATTCTCCAAATTTTATGACATAACTAGTAATAGATCTCCTTGTATTAGGGAAAGCTGCCCAGTCAGAGTCACACCAACAGGTTAGCTCAGTTGTTGGTTGAGCTTGTAACCAAATGCCTTGTCCAACTGTACCCTTCAAGTATCTCACTACTCTATTGGCTGCATCCCAGTGTGACCTCTTAGGATGTTGCATGAATTGGCTGAGAGTTTGTGCTACATGACTGATGTCAAGTCTTGTGATGGTTGCATACATAAGTTTCCCTACTATTCTTTGATATGCAGTCACATCTGATAGGGCTTCATCTTGAGAGTGACCAGTGGCCTGATCATAGTCTAGTCTGTTTTGCCAAAGGACAAACTGAACATTCATGCACAACATTATTACTGTTTAACAGATCTAAATGCTTCAATACTTGGGAAGAAGGATGACCCAATCTCTGGTGCCAAAGACTGCAGTCAGGGAAGAAGGATGACCCAATCTCTGGTGCCAAAGACTGCAGTCCTGTACAGACACTCCTACAGCTACTATGTGTTGTTGCTTTATTTTATCTTGTCTTCTCACTTCACATCCACTTCTGAAAATGTATAGCTCTCAATCTTGTTTACCAATCCCCTTCACCCTGCCACTATAAAACTCTTGAAATACACAGAAGTCAGGGTAAAAGGAAACAAAACAAGATAGTTGCCTGGTAATCTTGGACACTGATAACAAATTAAACTTGAAGTCTAGGACAAACAACACATCCTTGACAGTCTCATTCTCAAACACTGAAACCTCACTAATATGTGAGATATGAACTTCATTCAAAAATGAAACTTGAATTTTTATAGAATCAAAATAGAAATGATTTTCTAATTTGATCATTTCTTAGATTCTGGTGAATTGTATCGAATTCATTTTCGATTTTAAAGCGAACAGTTACCTTAGAAAACTTTTTCTTTTTACTTTAATTTAAGTTTAACTCATTAGATTCAGTAATATATTAATTCACATAATATCTTGAACCTATAGGCAAACTCATTGTGTTCCTAGGTGAATTAGCCATACTGTGCTCCTGAGTCATCAGTTGTTTACTTGCTGTGATATGGTGAGAAGCACCAGAATCTACAATCCACTCATGTGTGAACATATTAGCCATTAGACAAGTAGCCATACCTGACATGTTGTCTTGCTTAGGCTCCTTTGGTTCTTTGTTCAAAATCTGCAAAATCTGCTTGTATTCATCCTCAGTAAATCCTTGTGCTTTAGCCACAAAGGCATTATTCACAGCATGTGTAAATGAACTTGTTTGATCATGATCAGTCTGAGATCCATTTAAAGAACCTAAAGGAGCATGAGTCATATATTCCGCGGAACGCCGTTCCTGCCAAGGTTGTATGTCTTTTTTCAACCTACTCAAGTCTAACCCATTTGGACCCCCTAGAGGCTCTAACCATGGAGCACGCAGATCCCAAAAACGCATAGTTTCTCCTCCAAAAATGACTTCTCCGGTCGGGGAACGCATTAGATATTTACCTAAACCAGTAGGTCCTTGAGCGGATCCCACGTTAGCCCCAAGACGTTGGTCTCTAACTAGAAAAGTAAATCCATATGTATTGGCTGAGGTAGTAGCATGGTTAATACCTCTTGAGTGACTTCCATATCCTCCAGAACTACCACCTCTATATCCTCCAGATTTATCAGGACCTTGACCTCCATAGTTAGACTGTTTTTGATCTCCATTACCATAACCAGTCTTCCTCCTCTGCTTCCAATCACTTGGATAGCCAATTAGCTTGTAACAGGTCTCCTTAGTATGACCAGTGAAGTGACAATGTTCACATTGCACTTTCCTCTCTTTGTAACCTTGAGTTCCTTGATTTCTACTAATTTGCATAGCAATAGGATCAGATTTCTCACTAACAGTGATGGAATAAGCTAAGTGCTGAATTTCATCCTCTATTATCATAACATAAGCTTGATTTAGAGTTGGAGTGACACCTTTCAGAAGAATTTGTTTACGGGCCTGGTCATATGAGTCATTCAATCCACTCAGAAACTGAATTAACCTCAATTGAGTTAGGTGATCTGCATATTCCTTTGATTTTGGGCAAGTACAGCTCGGTGGAACTATAACTGCATCATATTCTCCCCAAAGATGCTTCAGTTTAGTGAAATAAGTAGAAACAGATTCAGTACCTTGTGCAAGGGTAGTAATTTCCCTATGTAACGGATACACTCTCATTCTATTGACCTTGTCGAATCGTTCCTTCAGATCTTCCCACACTATGTAGGCACTTGTTGCATAGACTACTCCACTAAGTAACTCCTCACTCACAGTACTCATCAACCACGACAGAACAATGGCATTAATATCTCCCATTGTTCATGCAATTCTTCTCGATACAGACCTCTGTGCAGGCACCTGTTACAAATCCATACCTTCTCTTCCCTAGCAATGCAATTCTCATTGATCTACTCCATATGCCATAGTTCTCAGATCCAGTTAATTTGATAGGAGTTAGCACAACTCCTGAAGTATTTGATGGTCCGATATACATAGGATCATTCTGATCTATTCTGATAGGTGTAGCCATCTCTTTTGCCGAAAACAAGTCGAGATCTAAACTCGTCTAGTTAGTCTTCTTCTAAATCACCAGCATCGTGTGCTCTGATACCATGTGAAAAGCTTAGCTTTGAGCTTAATCCTCCATTAATGGAGTCATAAAGAGAAGCTCAAAAGCAGAGAGATGTAAAAGGGAAAGAAATTTTTTTTATTCCAATATTCAGAATTCTACAGATTACAATGGAATGAGCTAATATATACACATATCTAAGAATCTTCTAGAACATCTATACACTAATCTCTCACAACTCACTAATTTGTAACAAACTCGTAACAAACTCTAACTAACTCTAATAGACACACTAACAGTTGCTTAAACAGAAGCAATGTAACAGTAACGGTGAACAGTGTTAACAGTTTTAACTGTTTTCCTGAAAACAGTTAAAACTGTTAGCTGCTAGCTTATTGTTAGTAGACTTAGTAAACTTTAGTTATTCAACAATTTTCTCCATGTTTTACCCTTAATATTAATTACTTATTTTTTAAAACCTAATACTAAATATTAATTAATAGGGATAGTGTAATAAATTAGTCATATCAATCATTGTTTTCTTAATGGGCATGTCAAGTCTAAACGTGACAAATAAAAGTGAACGGAGGAACGGATCAGTGAGTACAACTTATTGTTTGACCTTTTGGGTTTGATTCCTCACCACTCATGATGAACTTATAATCTCTTTATAATAACAACTTTATTTTCAGCAAACCATGTCATTACATAGAGAAATATCAACACATATACATTATTTGACCTTTGAGCAGTCCACATCAGGGCTAATCTTGAACGGAACATGGGCGTGACATCGTCGGGGCAGACCGGCTGCGCGGGCGAGTTCTTCTGGGGTGGCACTATAAGCAATACCCTTGATGCACGAGCAAAAACTCTTGCGATCAGGGGTTGTCTTGGCGGTTGAGATAAGAGATTTAAGCCCACTGCAACACTCTGGTGGCACAGTTCCCCCACCAACTACAACGTAGCTAGCGCATGCCTGGAGGCTGCTAAACACCGTGCCACACGAGAGTGATGCTTCCGCGGAAAGTGCTGAGGCAATCACCATGCAAATCATGAGGAGCAAATAAAATGGTTTCTTATAAGGACTTAACAATTTGGAGATAACCATTGCCTTAATTGATGAAAGTATTCTTGTTGAAGAAAGCTTAGTGAAGATTTTATAAGTATTTATACATGCCCAAGTTTTATTGTTTGGGTTGCGCATCATTGCCCTGCTGGATTTTCTTGTATAGTTTTTTTTTCTTGTTTTGTTGTTAACTCTAGCATGTTGCTGAACCATCCATGTTTTTTATCATTATATAAGTATTTCTCACTTGGTAAATAAAATTTACTTACCAAAAAAAAAGTATTTATAGGATACGTAAGTTGGTGCCTAGCTCTGTCTGGATGGTTTGTTTACGTATTGTATTATATTGTGTTTTATTGTATCATACTATAATATTGCACATCAATAATTTGAAGGATAAACCTACAAGAAAAGTAGTGTACATGGTAGAGTTACTATAAAAAGGTAGGATATATAAATGATAAAATAGGATAATTAAGTATTAAATAAAGAGAAAATGATCCAAAAAAGACTAGGTTCCACACATATGAGACATGCAGACGTTCGACTCCATGAAATACGTGTAATTGAGAGAGTCATCATATCAGTGCCTATCGATCGATCGATCGTAATACAAAATGAGGCTCTTTGTCGTTACCAACGATGAATTTAATGATATGATACGATAAAATTAATTTAAGTAGCAATCAAAACAAACATTATATTTAAATTAACAATACAATACAACTAGTGACGACCATCTATACAAGAGCTATTGTTTTAAAAAATACTGAATTCCTCCTAGCTTTTCCAAATTATTGGACATATTTTACTTTTCGTATAAAGAAAATTAAGTGTCACAATTTGTGACTAGAATGGAGTGTTCTTAAGAGTGCTCTAGAGAATAATCTATCTCCCAGTCTCAAATTAAGGTCATGCATAAATTGCTTAACTATTCTACTCGTACGTATTACTTTATCAGGATGTAGCAAAATGATAATAATCGGTTGACATGAGATGTCAATTCTTTAATTAATAATCATTTTCAACATTATATTTTCAATAATGATGCACCCCTACCTCAATTATGTCATCAATGAAAATTCACAACATGATATTATATTCAATATTAAATCAACTCTTATTTTCGTTCGATCAACGACTTAAAAGTTTTAGGATTATTGAAGAAACACGTCTCACCACGAAACAAAAGAGAAATGTTGGTTCCATTTTTTATCGACAAGGCAAGTAAGAGTTGCATAAGTCATTTCATTGATCCATCAATCAATTGGTGCCTCTTTGTTAAATTCACTATTAGTTTTATTATCCTCCAAGATCAATATATAAATTAACTTTTTAGTAGTAAATAACAAGGCAAACAAGGACACATGCCTCGAGGGTGTCCCACTTGATCAAGACAGCCAGAAGTTATGGTGAGCTAAACACTACTAGAAAACAGAGAATTAACGATAGATAAAATTTCGTAGCTAAACAATAAAAATTCCATACTAATTCTATTTAGTTATGAATTAGCGACGGATTATAAGAAATTTCAATTAACTAAATGTTTTTTAGCGATGAATTAGCTAGGGATTACAAATAAATTTCGTAGCTAATTTTATATTCTCTTGTAGTGAAACTACCTTCGTCACCTTTTATAAAAACATGAAATATATGTTAAATCACAAACGAAACCATACAATGTGTCCATATTTTATTAAAAAGGAAAAGGACATCAAAGATCTGTGTAAATAATTAGTTGTCATTTGCACTTCCCTTATTTTTTTGTTGGCGTTTAATTTGCCCTTCAAAGTAAATAATTTTTTCGAGTGACCTGTAAATTACGGATTCGAACAGTGAAAATAGCCACTAATATTTGTATTAAAATAGATTGTCTATATCACACTTCTTGGGTGCGATCTTTCCCCAAACTCTGCTAATGCGGGATACTTTGTATACTAGACTGCCCTAAGGTAAATACTTTCTTTGTCCCAATTTATGTGTAGTTTGATTGGCATAGAGTTTAAGAATCATGAAAATACTTTTCTAATGTTCCAAAACTACCCTTAAGATAAATGAATTTTTAAAATAGAAGAGTACACCTTTGTGGACTTTTTCTAAACAAGTGGGATCCAACGTGAGTAAAATATAGTGTCATTAAACATTTACCAAATAAGAAAATGTGTCATTTTTTTAGAAACTGACTAAAAAGAAAATTATGTCATATAAATTGGGACATAACCAGTACTTTTGTGTGGGGCATAAGTTTATATTTTCGCATCAAATATCCCTCAAGTTATGTCGCGCTAGACATAACTTCAGTAACTAATAGCAAAAATTAAAGACCTGCTCATTTGAAGGGCAAACCGTGCAATAAATGGTTAATTAGTGCTTGCTTACTGGACTTCTCCTTATTATAGATGTATTGGGCCAGATGTATAAAAGTTGCATGAAGCCTGGGCTGGCCCATTTTCTAGCCCAGATCAAGCTCGTTTTCGCTAAATTACTAAACGAAAACCCTAATCCATTATTCTCCATCGCCACAGAGCAGCTTGAGAGGGAGAGAGGGAGAGAGAGAAAGAGGACAGCACAGAAAATGGTGACCTACAAAGTAAGCTTTTATAAACTTGCTATTATTTTCCCCATTTCTTACGGTTCAGTTGATAACGCTGTTTTTTTTTTTTGGTTTGCAGTTTCATCAGTACCAGGTGGTAGGTAGAGCTCTGCCATCAGAGAGCGATGAACACCCAAAGATCTACCGCATGAAGCTTTGGGCTACCAATGAGGTCCGTGCAAAGTCCAAGTTCTGGTGAGTATTCAACTACTCATTTTTAGCGATGATCCCATTCTTAGTATAAACGTATAGTTCTTTCGATTTTTTTTTTCATATATATCTAGCCGATGTAGATAGTGCATAGTAAACTTATTATAGTTATGTGTAGTTTTAAAGAAATTTCAATTACTTCATATGTTTAGTTTGAGCTAAATGCAGTAGGTGCCAGAAGCATATTACTCACTTCGGCTCAATTTGTTTGTCTTGTTTTGACTTGACACGGAGTTTAAGAAAACAAAAGAACTTTTGAATCTCATGTTCACAAAAACTAAAGATATGAAGAATGTACCAAAATGCCCTTTAATCTCGTGGTCTCAAACATGTCACGTGGGAAGTTAGAATTAAAGAGTTGCCAAAGTAAAAAAGAAAGAGATTTTTTTTGGAAATGAACTAAAAAAGGAAGTAAGACAAGCAAATTGAAGCGGATGGAGTATTAGATAGTTAAATGTGTATTTGGAAGTGATTATACTGAATGGATGTTGGTTGATTTATTGGGAAAAAAGGTACTTCTTGAGAAAGCTGAAGAAAGTTAAGAAGAGCAACGGGCAGATGCTGGCTATTAATGAGGTATGATCTATATATTTGCGCTTCTGGGATGTGATGTGTCTTTATGGATTAATGAATGTGATTTTAATTTATATCGGGTATCTGCTTATATGTTTGTTTTTTCATGTCAAAGCTAGTACATTTGAGATATAGTAATCCGTCAACTGTGTCTCAACTGCAAATTAGTGGATTTCTCAGAGAATCTATCATGTTTATATTAATTTTTACACTTCTTTATGTAGACTTGGGTCTGGCTATGCTTTTAAAAGCTTACATTGGCAAATTGTCGGTTGTTTTCTCTAGTTCCCAAAAATTTATTTTTGTGTTTCACCATTTATCCATTGCCTTTTCTTTTTCTCCCCTTTTTACATCT
This sequence comes from Jaltomata sinuosa, assembly GCA_003996215.1. Classification (NCBI taxonomy): domain Eukaryota; kingdom Viridiplantae; phylum Streptophyta; class Magnoliopsida; order Solanales; family Solanaceae; genus Jaltomata; species Jaltomata sinuosa. The sequence continues at coordinate 353,669 of QJPP01001558.1, forward strand.
TCTTGGTCAGTTAAGTAGGAAAGTAAGAACTATCTTATTGGATTTCTGTATCCGATGTTTGCCGAGGTGAACTCTAGACAGACCTGCCAAATAGAATGTATGAGGACATTTTGATTATGACCTTGTGAAGACTGTTCTCCTTGTACGGCATGATATTGCAGGTATAAAAGATGTATGTTTGGAAAGCTTTTTGTTGCAAATATGTCACTTGCTATTTTCCCATGTTGATTGCATATTAGCCAATTTGTGGATATTGCTGGCTTCCTGTTCTGTTTGCCAATCTTTTCAATGCTGTCATTTTCTTGTCAATTTTCTGTACAAGCAGTGTGCAAGCCAGCCTTCCTGTCTTGTTCATGTTTTAAACTGTATTATTAGAAGGCGCCTTCATCAAGTCCTGCTATTACAAGTTACAACAGCACTTGCTCATTGTTGAATTGCACTGCCTAGTTTTCCTTTGCAAGTTTAGTTTTAGAGATGCTTTGGTTTTGAGTTGTGCAGTTGCTTTCAGTACAATTTTGCTGATGATGTGCTCTTAGAATCCGGAACATATTACACTGTTGATATTTGGTACTAGTATAATAAAATATAAAAGACTATTATATATTTATACACACATACTGATGCTATTTTGCATGCAAAAAGAGGTGTTTCTGTAGAGCAGTGATACTATTCTTCTCATATATATCTTCTGGGGATGAGAGGTCAAAGTTTCTGTTATAAGTTTAATGATGGAAGCAAGCTTGAAAATGTGTTAATGTCTGGGGGAGAATGAGGGGCAGGGTAGCCAAACATCCTGTTGAGAGGCTTCACTTTTTAAGTGGCATGACTTTTTTGTATGATTGGCTGAAATGTTATGTTTGTCTCTGTAGATCTTTGAGAAGAACCCAACTACGATCAAGAACTACGGTATCTGGCTGCGTTATCAGAGTAGAACTGGGTATCATAACATGTACAAGGAGTACCGTGATACCACTTTGAATGGAGCTGTGGAACAGATGTACACAGAGATGGCTTCACGTCACAGGGTCCGCCACCACTGCATCCAGATCATTAAGACAGCCACTATTCCAGCTAAACTGTGCAAGAGGGAGAGCACCAAGCAGTTCCATGACTCCAAAATCAAGTTCCCCCTGGTGTTCAAGAAAGTCAGACCACCTACTAGGAAACTCAAGACAACATACAAGGCTACAAGACCCAACTTGTTCATGTAACATGTTAGGTCATGAGTTTATTGAGAAGCAACTTAGAATTTATGCAAATTTTGTTGCACTAGTTGGCCAGTATGGCATTAATGGAAAACCTTTATGGCCCTTTTTCCTTAAAATCCTAGCTGTCAGACAGTTCTCCTTTCTGAGTTCTAAATTTGTTTGCTTCGACAGTTTACAGTTCAAGTTTTACGTGTTCTCTTGAGGTTGGTTTCTCATTTTGTTGTTTTGTGATATTAATTACTACTATTGGTGTCAACATGATGCTTCAGGATGATGCTACTTAACTGATGCCAACAGTTGTATCATGGTAAGGTAACTGGAAAGAAGCTAATGTGACGCCATTTTCTTGGATCAACAGAGATGCTGTATTGGTGAAAATGAAGCCATTCTTTATCTGTATAGCCGTTTCATATTAGGTATCTCTTTCTATTGGTTAAATGGTGTCAATCTTCAGCTTTACTCATATGCTTGGGTGCAGTTTGAGTTCCTCCAGTCGCAGCCGGTGCTGTAGTGAATCTGATTGCCAAAGAGGGAAAATTGGCTACATTAAAATTACCTTCTCGGGAGGTCTATTTGATTTCCAAAAATTGCTCTGCAATAGTCGGACAAGACAAGCCATACCTTTGACAAAAAATAACTGAGGGTGTACCTTGGAGTTGTACTCAAATTACATTACAAGAACAACATACTAGTGTAAGTGGATTATTTCAGATAGGTCCTCCACTCAAATTACATAATGTAATATATAAATAAAAGCACATGCTAAGTGAGGGATCCCATTACTTTATTTGGGGAGCTTCATTATTTCTACCAGGCAAAGAGATATGGCCTAAGGTGTTCAGCCGATTCAGTGCAATCCATTATCCATCCATATTGTATTAGGGACTTGATAAGATCCATTTCAGCAAATGCTATTTTATTGCCTAATTTATTTAGCTTTTAGTATTACCAATGTCTCTAAATGAATCAACACATTCTCATGATTTCTTTTCTATTTTCATTTTCATTTTAATTTTACCACCTTTAAACGTAGTATTAGGAAAATAAAACATATGTTTATGAAATGGATTCCACGAGCATATTCTCAAAATAAAATAAAATAAAATACTAGTTAGGTAGCTGAGCTTGTTACTTGTACTAATATTCTCAGCATTGACCAATTTACCTAATTGTTTTTGGGCCTTCCCTTTTAAAGCAGACAAGAGGAAAAAAATAAATTAAAAAGGTATAAAAAGCAATAATGTCGCCGGTGCCGGAGGAAACAACGGCGATAGATTACGTGATGGAAGCAGCTTCCGGTGCACACTTTTCCGGTCTCCGATTCGATGGACTTCTCACATCAGCTTCATCTTCTCCACGCGCTTCTCCTACTCCTACAGTCACTCACTTCTCCACCCCTACCCCCCTTGACTCTACCCCTAAACAGCCTTTCGTCATCGGTAATTCCTCAATTTTATTGAATTACTTCATTCAATTTTACGTACTAAATTGGGGTTGGCTGGCTATATACTATCTATTTTGCACTCTTTAGGGTTTAAATGCTGTGTTTTTTTTTTTTACTTTTTTTGGTTTGTTGATGGAGATTTTATTATAATGATTTGACTTTATATTTGTTCTATTATTTTTCTGGGTTTTTTGAACAGGGGTTTCTGGAGGTACAGCGTCAGGTAAGACTACGGTGTGTGACATGATCATCCAACAACTTCATGATCATCGTGTTGTGCTGGTTAATCAGGTATATCTCATGTTCTTATCTTTGTTTTCGAAATGATTGCTGCCATACAGTTATAGCTGTCAAAAAATATATTTGTGCTGTGATTTACCAAGTAGTAATAAATATAAATAAATAAAGGGGAGCGTTGGAGCAACAGTAAAGTTGTCTCTGTATGGTCATAGGTTCGAGACGTGGAAACAACCACTAATGATTGCATTAGGTTAGACTGTCTTCATCATACCCCTTGGGGTGAGGGCCTTTCCCGGACCCTGCTAATGCGGAATGCTTTGTGCACCGAGCTGCCTTTTTTTAAAATGAAAGAAAGAAAAAAGAATGCATTCCTCTTAAGGTGGCATTATACCATTATTTCTGGGTAGGCTTGACTATTAGTTAGCTCAAGTCTGCTGTTCGTATGCACTAGTACTGCCATAGAGTATAGAAAGTGATACTAGATTTTACAATGGCTATGAATCCAAATATGATCTATATGCTCTTCCTCAAATGGGTACCATTATTAGTGTACATAAATTTAATTTTTGACTGTTTGGATTAAAGTAAGGATGCATGTTCATCATCTTCATCATGGGAGATATGTGGGGAAGTTCCTTTAATAGAAACATTTAATTTTAGTGACATAAATTTGATGATAATGCAGGACTCCTTCTACCGCGGTTTGACGCCTGAAGAAATGAAACGTGTCCATGAGTATAATTTTGATCACCCAGGTAATGCAATGCCCATAGATGTAACTGTTTAACTGGTGAAGATCTGGAAAAATTAGGGCTCCTGTTCTTCTCATGAGTTGATTTAGTTTTCAGTTAACCAACCTCTGGCACTATTATGTGCAGGAGCATGAGTTCTAACTCCGCAATAATATAATGATTTACTTTCAGATGCCTTTGACACTGAGCAGCTCTTAGAGTGCGTTGAAAAGTTAAAATCTGGGCACTCGGTCCAACTTCCAATTTATGACTTTAAAACTCATCAAAGATGTTCAGATAGCTTCCGCCAGGTATGTATTTGTACCATGTTACTGTAGTGCTTTTCTGTCTCCCTCATTTTCACTTTTTTCATTAGAACATTTCACACTATGCTCCTCATTTAAGGTCGTTGGACATCATTTAGTTGTTTCAAGTTTGAGTTTGTCTACTCACATGTTTTTGGATTTGCTGATTTTACTTGAATCTCGGTTCTGATTGCCACAAAGGATCAATTAAGACCTTTAAGCTTATTGCCATATTGACACATTCTTTATAGGAGTAACGAGTTTTTCCCAGTCCATTTGTATCAGCTGGCTGCTGCACAGTTCTTCCATTTTACATGACTCACCCATCAATTTTGTTTCTCATGGGTCTATAAGATATTGTGTTTCTGTTTCTCTTGAGAAGAGAGGTCTTTTAGAAAATAATGCATATAGTTTGCTAGTTAAGTTCCTTTTGTGTTTGCTTATTCTTTTCTTTAGCAACTTAGCACATCTCTAGCATGTAAATTCTGCCAGGTGAATGCATCTGATGTTATCATCTTGGAGGGTATTCTTGTTTTCCATGATGCGCGTGTTCGCAATCTGATGAGTATGAAGATCTTTGTTGATACAGGTTCCACTTCTTTAATTAATTTTGGCGCACTGCTACATGATGCAGTTCATGTGCATCTCCATCCCAGCTTATCATTCGTCATCCGTGTTGCTGTTGCCATCATATTTCTTTTACTTTGCATGCGTGTTCCATCAAGCTTATAAACTTCATTTGCTTCTAATTCCAAAAAGGGTTTCAAGTTTTATGCTTTTACGGACAGTGCAATCCAATATAACAGGCTTATCTTTTTATTTTTTTAACTTATTAATCACTTCTTTAACTCCCCACAAAGATATTCTACATGTGGCTGATTTCTAGATTTTCTTTTTGATGACCGTGGTGTCCGGGCCAGCTTTTGCGCACCTCGACTAAATCCACGGGATACCTGCCACCTCCCACCCGCAACAGGTACCAGGTAACTCTGTCCACCAAGGCTAGAACAAATGAGAAGAATCACCTAGTATTTTTTGTCTCCGTTGGGATTTGAACCTGAGACCTTAGACCTTAGACCTCATGGTTCTTTAACCCACTTCATTGACCACTAGGCCACACCCTTGGGTGCTGATTTCTAGATTTTAGAAAAGAAGAAGAGTTGACTAAGTTATTTTCTGAACAGTTAACTTCACCATTTTCAAGCATTGATTGCAGAAATAATCATCTATAATAGGTTGACTTTTGGTAGCACCTTATCATGGTTAGACTGAAAGTCAGAATCTTCAGGTTGTGATCTTGCATGGTTCCAAAATTATTCTGTTTCACCCTGACTAAAATGATAGTCATTAATTTATAGATGTCTAATGTCTAGTCTACAGTCATGTGAGGAACAGAATCTTTCACTAGGTAATTTGAAGCAATCATTCTCCAACCAAGTTGTGGGAAGCATTACTTCTGCACATCTCCCGTGACATATATTATGAGCCTGCAAGGGGGAATCAATTTATACACAGTAGAGTACAACTTATACTATCTCACTACATGTCTATATCTTACATTAAGCTCCATCTTTTATCCAACTTAGGCAAATATTTATATCAAAGTTTCTGTTTCAACTTAAGCTAAAACGGGACATATTAGATCACATTTAGATGATATTCAGTGCATGTCAAACCATAAACACACAAAAAGATGTAGTAATACATAAATAAAAGATTTTACTTGAACCTACATGTTACCGAAGTTGTTTTAGTAATTTAATGGAAGCTAGTAATAATTTGCTTAAATGCCCTTTAGTGGTATCATGTCAATTAATTCACATAATGAACTAAAGTAGACTACCAAAATCAGGTTAAACTTTTCCTTCTAGAGTCTCTTTAGCTTAGTAGTTCTTGATCTACTAGAAGGGAGTGTTTTCATTTGAAGAGTTGTGAACACTTAAGCCTGTCTGAGTATTCTTTAGTTTTACCCCATTGAAACTATCTTGATGCTTTTCTCCTTTTTTTTTTTAACTGAATCGGGCCAAAAAGGCCACCTGTATTGAAACTATCTTGATGCTTTTCTCTTATTGGAATTTCTGTCTTTATATTGCCAAAGATCACTTTTATTAGTCATGATTGCGCTTTACTGGTTATAATTGCTTTATGCTAGATGCTGATGTGAGGCTTGCTCGTAGAATAAGACGTGACACAGTGGAGAGGGGTAGAGACATAAACTCAGTACTTGAACAGGCAAGCTTTCCTTTCTTGAAATATGTTATACTTCCGTCAGCCATTGTTGGGGATCAATGGTCTTTTGGTCTTCAAAGTAATCTAGATTATTTTCTCTGTTAACCAAACCATAGTTTTTCACCTTTGCACCAGATGTTGTTTAAATTTGAAAGGGAAAAAGCTAACTGTTATCCTTGTTTTTGAGTTCAAATACTATCTTTTTTTTGGGTAATATCTTATGCATGGGTATTTGCTAAGAACTTCAAATCTCTTTAACATGCGATTATTTCTCTTTTTTTCAGCAATTCGTTAGTTATTCAGGATTGACATGTTTTTCTTAAAAGTGTAAACTTATGTGTATATTTAATCCTGTTTATAGATTGAGGTATGGTTTAAGAAAATTGACTCTGGGAAATCATACAATTTTTCTCTGAATCATGCAGTATGCAAAGTTTGTCAAGCCTGCTTTTGATGATTTTGTTCTTCCTTCAAAGAAGTATGCTGATGTTATCATACCTAGGGGAGGTGATAATCATGTTGCTATTGATTTGATTGTCCAACACATTCGCACAAAGCTTGGTCAGCATGATCTTTGCAAGATATATCCGAATGTGTATGTTATTCAATCAACTTTTCAGGTATGGTCATCACTGTTTATGATGCTAGTGAACGTTCAATGCTTCTCAATTGTTAGCTGATATGGAGATCATTTGGGCGAGACACCTAAATATGCATTGAAAATGTCATCTTAGCTTAGGTTACTAGAATTAGCTAACTCTAGAACAAAATAGGTGGGTGAAAAGCAGCATAATGTACTCGTAGGCTTTCAGCTTCATGTGCATTAGTTTCCGAAGGTTAGCATAATTTACTCCTGGGCTTATATCCATGTCAAGTGGATGTGGATGAACAAGAAGTTGAGAAAGAAAGGAGGAAGAGAACAATTTTCATTAAAGACGATTATTCATGTATCTCGAGTGAAATGATGAAGAATTTGCCTAACAATTAGGTCTAATTAATAGGTGAATTTGGTGACTTCTCTATGTTTATCTACTAACAGACAATTACCTTTTCTTTGTCTGTATTGCAGATTAGAGGTATGCATACATTGATTCGAGATAAAGAAATTTCAAAGCATGACTTTGTATTTTATTCTGATCGCCTTATTCGTCTGGTAAGTCTCAACCTCTAAGCACTTTGGATATAACACGATTTACTAGGCTTAATTTCTCTAATGAGAACTTAGAAGGAAAATCTGGATGAAATTTTTTTCAGGTTGTGGAGCATGGTCTTGGCCATTTACCCTTCACTGAGAAGCAAATAGTCACTCCAACAGGTATGTTCACAAGACATTCTATATGATCTGAAGGTCTTTTCTACCCTTTCTCTCTTTCAGTTTTCTCTATCATTACCTTGCGGACAACTGTTTCCTTTAGAACGGATTAATAATGATCCTGTCTACTTACTTTTCAATATACTTGGAATCAATAATTTAGTTATAAGTTGTGGGGTTTATGAACTGTGAGTACAAACGCTACACAGGTTTGCTAGAGGCATTTGATTACCTTGCATCATGATTTGATGTAGATTTTTGATCATCCAAGAAGCCCTTTGATTGGGCATGGTGTTTAAGAAAGAAAGGGAGACTTCTGAAGCTTGTGGTCTAAAACAAGCATTAACATTTCTGTGGTTTTAAATCATCTCACTAAGTGTAAAATGAGAATTTTTTTAAATTAAATTATTTCTTAATATATTTGTGACAAACTAAAAAGGAAAGTGCGTTACATAAATTGGGACAAAGGGAGTCCCTTATGGAAGAATTAAAAATGATTTTGATCCATTTCCATTAGAAGAAATGCTTGACTAGATATTTCCTCCTGATTGGTTACCATGGTCTATCTTCATGATTGAGCTTCATTATCTATTTGATGTGGAGCAAAGAACTGTGCGTATCCATTTATGAGTACTTTTCCATTCGTAGGAACCATCTATTCATCAGACCTTGTAGCCATCTGGAGGATAATGGAGTTCTGTACTCAGGGTCATCTTTGCTTTTCCACTCACCCCTAAATTCTACCAATCAATCAACTAAGCTTCAATCTCGAACTAGTTGGGGATTACTTCTGTGTTCATTAGAAATTTTTAGGTTCTTTGATGTTCATAACAACTAGTACAACAACTACGCCTCAATACCAAGTAAGTTGGGTCGGTTATATGGTCTTCTCTCATATTATCCTCTGTGTGTTACTTGAACCTTCTGTTGAATGTGCTCTTTGCTGTTCATAACCTACTTATCATTTCCCTTTCTCTTTACCTTCTGAATGTTGGTTTGACAAAAACTTCTTGTTATAGCCGTTTACTAGTGATTATGTGACTTCTCAGTTTTCTATTGCATATGTCTGCTGTATATGAAACCAAGCTCATATTTTTGCTTGATTCAATTACAGGGTCAGTATACACTGGTGTTGATTTTTGCAAAAAGTTGTGTGGAGTATCCATTATTCGAAGGTGAGACTGGATCAGGCATTAACAAGTTTTTTTCACCTTTGAATATATACTGGTTAAAGATAAAGAAGGAATTGAAATTGGACTGAGCTGGATTTCTTCGTTTTTTAAAAAATTAGTGGATTTCTTCATGTCTAAACGCAAGTATGACCTATTACTGATTTATTGGGTTTCAGTCCACCAGTGAGAAAAATTAATTCTTCCTGTGTCTAGTCTCCACTCTAGACTTGTGCCAAGCAAAGTGATACTTTTTGCTTTTCTCTGCTTTTCATGTGGTTTTGTTGAGTTTAGTTAAATCATTTAAGTTCTGACAATCAGATACTGAGCCTTCTTCCATGGGAATAACACCTTTATATATGATCTAAGTAAGGGTCTAAGGGAGTTCTTACTTTAAATTTTTTAATCACTGTCATAAAATTGTCTCCTCATTAGAAGAAAGACAAGGAGAATCTTGCTTTCGCTTGCTATGCTTTCCCAAACACGTGTATATACAAATTCCTATGCAAACAATTCGTTCATAATTTGATTTTCTTTTTACTTCCTCGATCCTAAATTGGGTTAGTTAATTATCCATTCAAGGTGGAGAATGGAAATGGGTCTGAAAGTGTAGATACTAGATAAGTTCACTTGTTGACGAATGTGAGAGTATATGGCCCTTTGAATAGTGATGTATATGTGAGTGTGAATCCCAGAAAGGAAATCATGATAATTGACTTGGGAGAATAGATGCTAGTTTTATTTCATGTTTTTAGTTTTGATTGTTGCACATAGGTAAAGATACAGAAAATTAAATTCCTTGACTTGTTCAAGCCTTTGTAAAGGATATCCTCTTAGTGCAAGTAATGCTACTTGTGACATTCATGGGACAGCTTCCCAAGATTTTCTTCTCCTTTTGATTCTATCTTGTCTCCTTAGATTAGCTATTGAAGAACTTCTCCTAGTGTATACTCTGGGTTGGACCACTTTTATAGTCCTTGCTCAGAACTTACTGATTTGATTGCTGAGAATTTTGAATAAGGGATGTAGAGACAAACCTTACGAAAAAAGGGTGTAAAAACACAGTTACGGATCTGTCTTACATTTTGGATACTGGGGCATGAGGTGTGATTGACTCTACTGGGGTTTGGAAAACAAATGTGGTGGGGGGTCAGGTTTATTGGTATTTATGTATCAGTCAAACGGTTTGATGTTGTGCATTGTAGTCTCTACTTTATTCTCAGGACCAATTAATTTGCATAAAATTTATGTTTATTCGCAGTGGTGAAAGTATGGAAAATGCACTACGTGCTTGCTGCAAGGGTATTAAAATTGGGAAAATTCTGATCCACCGTGATGGTGACAATGGGAAACAGGTATCCCTTTTGTTCTTTTTCTTTTCTGCTTCCACATTGACAAGATAACAACATGGATAATGTTGTGAATTGCATCTGAGCAGCTTATATATGAAAAACTTCCAAAAGACATATCGGAGCGGCATGTCCTGCTTCTGGACCCGGTACTTGCTACAGGTACTGTATTTTGGAACCCATGACACTAGCTTTTGGAATTTTCCGTACGCCGATCATTTTATTTTAGAAACCAAATCTCCCACTCGCAGAAAGAGCTGTTTTTCCTGTAGGTGATCTTAGTTCTTTATATCTGGTATTTTCTTTGGGACTTGGAAATCCTTGTTCTCTTGCTTTTATTTATTGTGGAAAGATATTTAAGGGAAAAGAGGATGTTAATTATGTGTATCAGGACTCCCGAGACCAAAATATAGTAATAGTGACAGTGCAGTCACTTGAGTTCTTTTACCCGGTCCTTCGCCGGGGGATGAAATGTCGTTTTCTTTGCTACCTTTGTAGATTAAAAAAAAAGAATTTGATCATATGTGCTTTTTCCTGTGAAGGTAATTCTGCTAACCAGGCAATTGAACTGCTCATACAGAAAGGAGTTCCAGAATCCCACATTATTTTCCTAAACCTCATCTCGGTGAGTTGCAATGACAGAGATATTTGCAATGACTTCGTAGGGCATTTCACCATGTATTGACTTCTGCTATCTTTTCCTGTAGGCACCCGAGGGAATACATTGTGTTTGCAAACGATTCCCCTCTTTAAAAATTGTCACGTCAGAGATTGATCAGACCTTAAATGAAGAGTTCCGTGTCATTCCGGGTTTGGGGGAGTTTGGTGATAGGTACTTTGGCACTGATGACTGATACTACACATCTTGCAAAGAGTATCAGTTTGCAAAGAGCATCAGTATTGATGTGCTCCAAAATAGGAACTTTAGCACCCTCCAAATGGGGATCTGTGATCTCTCTTCTTCTGGTTTATCAACTGTTTCAGCACACGTATAGAGAACACTCATACTGGAAATTCTTGATGGATTTCGGTCGATGTAAAATCTAAACGACCCCTTGCAATATTGAAGCTCATATTGCTTAATGTGAAACATGCATCTCTCTTTAACTCTGTTCTGAGCTCTGTGTGTGTGTCCCCTCTGCACTTTTGTATCTGTTACCCTTCCAATTTTGACATCTAAGTTTGTATGCTGGTGGAAGGTAGCAAGTGCACGGTAGAATAATGGACGTGAGTGCAAGTTGGTCAGGGGAAAATAAAGCTTTTGTGGTTCACGTGTTTTCCTGTCGTCTCTTCTTCGTACATTAACTTTAAAAGTGGATACTCGATTGTGCTTAAAACAGGAAAAGAATCAGTTAACTAAAATTGAGCTCCTTATAGAAGTGTAGTATAACAGTTCAGCCTCTAACTATATAAGTTCGGTAAGAATTAATCAGCATAACATGTTATGTTTTGTGAAGCATAACATCATAACTTGTGTTATATTATGATATGATAATATAAATTTATGTCTTGTGATTTTTCTTTTATTTTTTTGATATGGGTATTTTTGGTCACTTTCTATACCAATTGTATAATCTCGGCATACAAATACAAGTAGAGTAAAATCTCATACAAATATAAATTCGTAAATTGCGGCATACAAATACAAATCTATAAGAGTAATCTCGGCATATAAATACAAATTCCTAAAATCTTGGCATACAAATACAAATCTATGTTGTCTATTTTGTGGAATCTCAGCATACAAATATAAATAAAGGCATACAAACACAATACAATTGAGTATACCAATAGTTTTAAATTCTCTATTGCGAAATGTAATTAAAATATATTGTGGTATGAAACGTAATTAAGCATAAAGATTTGGTACGATATATAAATTTTCCTTTTTTTATTATTTGAAATGATAATAAAGACAATAAATTTAAGGGGCAAAAATTAAAGGTCACCCTCGAGAAGAGGTGCATTAGTGGGAATGACCCAATATTTTAGTACCACATATTCAATGGGCTATTCCAAAAAACAAAAAAAAAAGAGTTAGGTTGTGTAGCCCATAGAAAAAAGATGTTTCAATTGTTCCATTTGTCAAAAGTTAGCAGCCATTTCCATTTGACTACACTCTTCCTTCACCTAATTCCCTTTCTTCTTCTTGTTTCTACCTGCTTCTGAGCCGTAAAGCTCTCAACAAAATACCATTCACAGATCAAAACCCAGCAGCAGTAGCAGCAGCTTTACAAATCATGGGGGCAGGACGTGAAGTGGCAATTTCATTGGATGGAGTAAGGGACAAGAACATGATGCAACTCAAGAAAATCAACACCGCTATTTTCCCAGTACGCTACAACGATAAGTATTACACTGATGCCATTGACTCTGGTGATTTCACCAGGCTAGGTTCGTTTTCCCTCCTTTTTGTTTTCTGGGGTTCTTCCTTTTGTTTTATAGTAGGTTTTCTTGAGAAATTTCTTGTGTGTAGTGATCCCTTCGTCCCAAAAGAATGAACTTGATTCGAATTATGGGTGTCAAGCTTATTAATGGTCATTCTGAATTTGGACATGGATTCTTTGTTACATAGTGGGGAACTATAAAAAAAGTACTTTTACTTCCTTTTAATGTTATTAATATTCTCAAGTTACAAATGTTTGAAATTATTAATGAGACAATGAGGTGGCCCGGGCACCATGGACTCTTCCAAAATGCTGACGGGTGCGTGTTGGATCCTCCAAGATTAGTGCTTTTTTGAAATTGGTAACATTAGTATGAATTTCCAAGAACAGATCAGTACTAAGGGGGTTCTGAAATCATATTTACAACAGGAAATCCAAATTATCCCTCTCTTCATCAGATTATCTTGTGTGAGTACTGGCCCTTTGGCTAAAAACCACACAAAGCATGCAACTTTGTGGGGAATCTTACTCACTGTGAATCTGCCTAAGTCATTACCCTGCCACCTTAGCTCATCTTCAGCCTCTTGAAATCCACTGAAGTGATCGATTTTTCCCAGAATTTCTGCCACCCTTTGTCATTCCCGGTCATTGGGAAGTCTTCTGAAAGTGAAGGTCCACCCCTCATCTGTCCACAGCTCTGCTATGGTTTTTTGTTGTTGCAGTACCAGATTGTGGATGCCTGGGAATATTGATGCCAACTTGCCAGCCACATGCCATTCGTCATACCAGAAAACTGTCTTGTTCCCATTCTTTACTATTACCTTGGTATTATCCTTGAATTCACACTATAGGGCTCTGGTAGATCTCCATAGATTGACCTCATAAGGACTGATGACTTCCTTGGTCACCCATTTATCTTCCTCCGCATATTTAGCTTCAATTACTCTCCCCCATAAAGATTGTTTATCATTTGCATATTTTCACAACCACTTCATCATTAAAGCCTTACTATGGTTGTTTAGATTTTTGATTGCAAGTCCACCATTTTTCTTGTCCACAACAAGGTCCTCCCACTTAACTAGATGGAAGCCCTTTCTTTCTTGTCCTTTCCATAAGAAGTTTCTCCAATGCTATCCAATCTTTTGATTACTCCTCTTGGAAGGTGGGTATAGCATCAAGAACTGAATTGATTAGAGTGAGCCTACCCCAGGGACAGATATTGCCTCGTCCATCTAGCTAGTTTCTTCTCACATTTTTCAATCCTTGAGTTCCATATCAGATGATTTGGATTTTGCTCCCAATGGCAAACCTAGATAAGTGTTTGGTAGAGAGCCTACCTCACCCCCTACAAAATTAGTGCTTTTTTGGAGGATAACAATGAGTAGAGTTAACAGGCGCACCTATTTATTTTTTTAGATTGATAACCATGGTGTCTAGGCCAACTTTCGTGTACCTCAACTAATTCAACGGGATACCAGACACCTCCCACCAGCAACTGTCCACCAAGGCTAGGACAAATGGGAAGAAATCACATAGTGTTGTTCGTCTCTACTGGGATTTGAACTTGAGACAGGCACACCTATTTTACTTCCTACAAACTTATTTGGGAATGTAGTTTTTTTTTATGTGCAAGTTTTGAGTGATATTTTGGAGTCTAATGGAGATAAGAGGAGTAGTAGTTATCACAGTTTCTAGTCTATTTTCAGTGTAGCAATTAGAGGAATGTGCTGGTGAAAGCAAATGGATAATAGCCATGAGACAAGAGAACCCATAGGTAGATCCCAAACTAATAAGAGGGAACTATGATGCTTATGCAGTGCTACAGCTCACAACAAGGGTACAACAACAGTTGTGCTTCAATCCCAAACTAGCTGGTTTGGTTATATGAATCTTCTATATCCATTCTGCCTAATTAGGGTTTGTTTTTGTAGCTCATCACAAGAATGGCTCCAGGGAAAAAAAAGGGAGGGGGGAGGGGGGGATCGAGGCTTTTCCAAAGGAATTATTTCTTGAATGAGCTAAGTTTAATTAGTGGGGTTTCTACCTATATGTGGAAGTTTTACACTTTGGTACATTTGGATAAACACGTTACTCTCTGGAGTGAAAATGAACCCCTTAATGGTAGTGACGTCCTTTAGGCCTCTCTTATGTTGCTCGATATATTTGTTATTTTGGTTGTTATAGGTGGTAGTTGGTACTCTGGTCTTTCTTTCCCCTTCTGCTGATTGTCTTGGGTTGGAATCTGCTGTAGGTGTTTTTTTATCTGTATCGTCCAACTGTTACAATCTGAATAAATCTCTATTTATTGAAAAAAGTATACAACTTCAAAATTTTATCAATATTCTTTACAAAGGCAATCATCTCGAGTCCTCGACACCCCTTAGCTCAGTGCTCATGATACAGTACGTAACCTGTGCCTTTTTTTGTGTTTACACAGTGAAGCATAACAATGAGAAAAACCTTGTATTTTACAAAAGTAGATGTTAAATTGACCTAACTCAGTATAGCAAATATCAGAATTAATTTGAAATACAGGAATATATAATGTGAAAGTGCCTGCTTGCACAGATATCGATTGTCTTTGACTTCTGAGTTTTTGCGGACGCCACTTCTCAGAGGACCTTCTTATTTACTTGAAAGTTAAATGTAGACAGGATATCTCCTACTTAGACAGAAGCAGAAATGATCCTCTCCCTTAATCGAGTAAAAGAAAGTTGACATTGACGGTGAATGTTTCCTGGGATTAAGACTGTCAAACGGGCCGGGCCGGGTCAGATCGGCCCATATAAGTTGCAGACCGCTGGGTTCATGGATTGGGCCAGTCCGGGTCCAGCATAAATGGGTTGGTCCGGTCCGGGCTGTTTTGAGCAAAATGCTCAGCCAGCCCAGCCCAGGTCCGTCACCCATTTCTGGACCGGGTTTCACGGGCCGGTCCGGTCTAATTATGTGGGCCTTCATGGGCCGGGTTTGGGGGCCGGTCCATGGGTTTCACCTTTTTTTTTTAATTTTAAATTTAAAAATTGAGTTCTAATCATGTAATGTAGTGTTATCAATTTTAAAATGTGATATAATTTTAATCGTTTTAAATTTAAAATTTCAAATTTGAATTATATATTTATATTTTATAATAATGTAGTGTACTAGTGTAGTAATATTTTATATTTTATAATCATGTAATTTGAAAATATGAAATTTGAAATTCAAAAATTTAAAATTTAAATTTCTAAATCCAAACACTCCAAACTTCAAATTTCAAAGTTAAAGATCAAATTTTAATGCATTGAAAGTTGAAATTTCAATTTTCAAAGTTGAAATTTAAAATTTGAATTTTGAAATTCAAATTTCAAAACTTCCTATCTTCTCAAAATATTCTCCATCTATAAATAATACTACATTCCAAACACTCCACCTTTTTTTTATTATTTTAAATTTAAAAATTGAGTTCTAATCATGTAATATAGTGTTATCAATTTTAAAGTGCGATATAATTATAATCGTTTTAAATTTTAAATTTTAAATTTGAATTATATATTTATATTTTATAATCATATAGTGTACTAGTGTAGTAGTATTTTATATTTTATAATCATGTAATTTGAAAATATGAAATATGAAATTCAAAATTTTAAAATTTAAATTTCTAAGTCCAAACACTCCAAACTTCAAATTTCAAAGTTAAAGTTCAAACTTCAATGCATTGAAAGTTGAATTTTGAAATTCAAATTTCAAATCTTTCTATCTTCTCAAAATATTCTCCATCTATAAATAATACAACATTCCTCTTCATTTTTCACACAATTCTCACATATTTTCTACTTTCTACTTAGACACAAGTCTATCATTTTATTTTAAATTTTAAGTTTAAACAATTCAACTTGATTTCTTTCATCTTTCAAAATTTTCATGGATAATAATCCATCTCCACCTCCACCTCCGCCTCCACCTCCACCAATTTTTCCATGGAAATATTTTCACAAACAAGATAATCAAGTTCAATGTCAAATTTGTGGTAAAACATTTAATTTATTCGGTATAAGGAGCACCGGTATTATGTTTAGACATTTAAATCGCGAGCACATGGATGAAATTTGAATGTACTTAGTTTGTATATTTTTAATTTCTAATCATGTAATGTTAGCAATTTAAGTTTCTATGTTTTTAATTTCTAATTATGTAATTTTATCGATTTATGTAAGTTTGTATGTTATAATTTAAATTTAAGTTATAACTTTGTATGCTATCAACATAGCTTCTATACCTTGTGAATTTGAATTTCAAAAATATTAGTTGTTGACAAATATCTAAATGAATTAAAAAATTAAAAGAAAATGTAATGTAATGTTATTAATTTTAAAATTTAAAATTTAAATTTGATAATAGTATAATATTCACAATATGATATACATATGATATATAAAAAATATATACATATAACAGATATATACATGATATACATATGATTTATATAGAATATTCACAATATGATATACATATGATTTATATAGAATATTCACAATATGATATACATATGATGTATATATAATATTCACAATATGATATACATGTGATGTATATAGAATATTCACAATATGATATACATGTGATGTATATATAATATTCACAATGTGATATACATGTGATGTATATATAATATTCACAATATGATATTAATGTGATGTATATATAATATTCATAATATGATATACATGTGATCTATATATAATATTCACAATATGATATACATATGATGTATATAGAATATTCACAATATGATATACATATGATCTATATAGAATATTCACAATATGATATACATATGATGTATATAGAATATTCATATAGAATATTCACAATATGATATACATGTGATGTATATAGAATATTCACAATATGATTTACATGTTATATATATAGAATATTCACAATATGATATTAATATGATATATAAAAAATATATACATATAACAAATATATACTAATTATACAAATATATATAAAATAGATGATAGACAAGAATTAAAATTTAAATTTTATGAGAGAAAAAAATTAAAAATGCAAAGACTCAATGAGCCTTTGACTTTATTAAAAATATATAGATTGAAAAATAAAGTTGAAATTCAAAGGTTACAAATACTTTTCTCCAACTTCATAAACTAAAACAGTAAAACTAGAAAATGAAAATTTAATAGATAAATTGAGAAATCTACATATTTCGAATCATTTTCTCTAATTCTTCCGTATTAACATGGGCAGGAATGGGATCATAATTTTCAAAATCAACAACTTCATACGCTGGACTTGATTGTGTTGAAGGATCTCCAATTGACATTATTTCTTCAAGTGGTTCTTCTTCATATGTATATCATATTGTGAATATTATATATACATCACATTTATATCATATTGTGAATATTATATATACATCACATGCATATCATATTGTGAATATTTTATATACATCACATGCATATCATATTGTGAATATTTTATATACATCACATGTATATCATATTGTGAATATTCTATATACATCAAATGTATATCACATTGTGAATATTATATATACATCAAATGTATATCATATTGTGAATATTATATATACATCATATGTATATCATATTGTGAATATTTTATATACATCATATGTATATCATATTGTGAATATTTTATATACATCATATGTATATCATATTGTGAATATTCTATATACATCATATGTATATCATATTGTGAATATTCTATATACATCATATGTATATCATGTATATATCTGTTATATGTATATATTTTTTATATATCATATGTATATCATATTGTGAATATTATACTATTATCAAATTTAAATTTTAAATTTTAAAATTAATAACATTACACTACAATTTCTTTTAATTTTTTAATTCATTTAGATATTTGTCAACAACTAATATTTTTGAAACTCAAATTCACAAGGTATAGAAGCTATGTTGATAGCATACAAAGTTATAACTTAAATTTAAATTATAACATACAAACTTACATAAATCGATAAAATTACATAATTAGAAATTAAAAACATAGAAACTTAAATTGCTAACATTACATGATTAGAAATTAAAAATATACAAACTAAGTATATTCAAATTTCATCCATGTGCTCGCGATTTAAATGTCTAAACATAATACCGGTGCTCCTTATACCGAATAAATTAAATGTTTTACCACAAATTTGACATTGAACTTGATTATCTTGTTTGTGAAAATATTTCCATGGAAAAATTGGTGGAGGTGGAGGCGGAAGTGGAGGTGGAGATGGATTATTATCCATGAAAATTTTGAAAGATGAAAGAAATCAAGTTGAATTGTTTAAACTTAAAATTTAAAATAAAATGATAGACTTGTGTCTAAGTAGAAAGTAGAAAATATGTGAGAATTGTGTGAAAAATGAAGAGGAATGTTGTATTATTTATAGATGGAGAATATTTTGAGAAGATAGAAAGATTTGAAATTTGAATTTCAAAATTCAACTTTCAATGCATTGAAGTTTGAACTTTAACTTTGAAATTTGAAGTTTGGAGTGTTTGGACTTAGAAATTTAAATTTTAAAATTTTGAATTTCATATTTCATATTTTCAAATTACATGATTATAAAATATAAAATACTAGTACACTATAGTGTCGATTGTCTCCGAGCTGCTGCCTTCCTTGACTAAATGCGCTCTCTGATGCAACGGTTGACATTGGAACATTTAACACATCTCTAGCCAATGTTGAAAGTACGGGATATTGTCTTTGATTGTTCTTCCACCACTCCAGTGTTGGAGTTTGATTTTTATAGTCCTCCACGGGTGATCTCAAATATAAATTAAGCTCATCGCGATTTATGCTTCCTTGCGCTGTAGGCTGTAATCTTGACCAAACAGATAAATTAGTTACACCATAAGCAGGCACACCTTGTGCCTGTCTTTTGGAAGATGATGGTTCGTCCGAAGGATGAGATAAAGGAGCATTATGAGTCGGTTTAGCATTATTAACTAAGGTAACATAATGATTAAATAAATTTTCCATGTAAATATTCGCATTAATAGTAGCATCAGATATAATAGGTACTTCATCATTCTTAATTTCTAAATTTTTATAAATCATAGCAACAAATTCACACATATTAACAAATTTCATACATGGATTTAAAATAGCACCAACTAAGTAAATAGGTGGAATCGGAAAAAAATATTTTTTGAATTTTTCGATCATTTTAGTAATAGCTTCTGAGTAACCTCTTTTAAGCTTATATTCACTAAGCAATATAGAGAGATCGGCTATATAAGCTAAAATATTAGAAGCAGTAGGATAATAAGCATCGAAAAATTCAACAGTAGCTAAATAAAATGAGTTTAAAAAATCAACATCTTTAATTTTTCTTCAATCGGCTTCTTGTAACATAAGTTCAGGAAATTCGCTAGCATATTGGTTAAAAGTCGTAGTAATAGCAACTTTATAAATATGGCAAGTATTTAAAAAATTAAAAGTAGAATTCCACCTAGTGTCTATTTCTTCAGGCATTAATCTTGGTCTAAGATTATTGTCCTTACATTTTCTTTTAAATTCAGTAAGTCTAAGCTTTCTATTATTTCCTTGAATAAAGCCAACTGTATGCCTAATTTTTTCAATCATAGGTTCAAAAAAATCAAGACCATCTTTTACAATTAGATTGTATATATGACAAGCACACCTAACATGAAAAATTTCTACACACGGAGGAGTAAGCATAATTTTTAAATCATCAATAGCAGCGGTGTTGTTAGATGCATTATCAAAAGCCATACATAAAACTTTTTCATTAAGACCATAATAATCTATAACCACTGAGATAGATTTAGAAATAAAATCCGCAGTATGCCTACGATCTTCATCATATCGAAATGCCAAAATACGTTTTTGCATGAAAAAATTACTATCTATCCAATGACAAGTAATTGTTAAATAATCATTTTTATTAACCGCACGACCAAGATCAGAAGTAAGAGAAACTCTACATGGAAGATTTGTTAATAACCAACGTAAATAAAATGCATATTGTCCATGTAGTCTAAAAATATCTGATCGACAAGTACTTCTAGGAATACCGGTAAACATTGGGTTATAAATAGATTGTATGTAATGAACAAAAGCATCAGAAGAAGCAAACGTGAAAGGCAAACAACCCAATGCTATCATTTTCGCTAACTCTTCACGGTCTTTCTTTTTATTATACGTCCCAACTAATTTACCGGTATGTGGGTTCATTTTAGTTTGTCTATGTGTTCCACCAGCCCCACCTTGTTCTAAAAGTTCTTCCCAACCTACATGATCGGTTCTCAAATGTCTCATCAATTGACCCGTCCCTCTGGAATTACCCCCGGTCTTATGCTGATATTGTTTATGACAAAGATTGCATTCAACAAGAGTTGTTCCTTCTTATTTAGTATAAAAATTCCATGCAACACTAGTTAATTTACGGGGCTTTCTAGGCCGTGGAGGAAGATTAGGAGTACGAGATTGAGCATTATCAATAACGGGACTAGTGGGTTCATCATCATCACCATCATCATTATTATTATTATTATGTACACTTACGTCAACTTCATTTTCTTCTTCAATTCCATAATTTTCTTGTGCCTCAAAATAATTCATATCATGTGCACCCACAGGAATATCTCGTTCTCCTATCTCACTAGGTGATGGTGGAGGCACACGAGAATAATTATTTCTACCGCTTGTACTACCTCTACCAGAAGTGATTTTTTTCTTACTACCACTACTACTTCCGGGACATAAATTTTTAACACTTTTACCAAGTCGTCTTACTTTATCCATTTTATAAATTAAATTAATAAATATTAAATACGCAAAAATTAATACAAAAAGATATTCAACAAACAATATACTAATTAAAAGTAAGAGATAGAACGATTATACCAAATTATCGGAGACAAACAAGTAATTAAGCAACCGTAAATTGATGAATTGAACACTTGAACTTTTTTCAACTTGATGTTGTTGATAGCAAAATAATAAAGTAGATATTGCTAGAAATCAATAGAGAAAATCAGAAAATTGAGAGAGAATGAGAAGTATTTTGTAATAAAAATGATGAAATTTAGAAGGTATTTATATATGAAAAATGGGTGAATTTTTAAAATGGAGAAGAGTTGAACGTTGGCCCAAACGGCATTATAACCGTTGGACCAACGTTCAACAAATGCCTGAAAAGGCTGCCAAGGCATTGAATCAACATAGCGTGAAAAGGCTATTATAGAGGCTAGGGCCTGCAGCGGCCCACAACAGGCCTAGTGACAGCGGCCCATGTGGCCTGTCAGCGGTCAGCCCAAATGCCAAATAAAAATAAAAAATTTAGTACCCGGGCCGGTCCGGTGCACCGGTGGGCCAGGTCCGGTCTCAGAACTGGGCCGGTCTCCCGAGTTGCCAGGCCTGGACGGCCCGGCCCACGTTCCGGCCCACGAACCCAAAGTCCTTATTCCGGTTTTGGGCCAACCGGTCCGGTTCTCTATTTGGGCCGGTCTTACCGGTCCGGTCCGGGTCAGACCGGCCCAGTTGACAGATCTACCTGGGATATGCATCTCTAAGGGTTGTATCTCCAGACTCCACACCATCTTTAAGGGATGTCTCTCCATATCTCTTAATTGTAGTGTTACTCTAGAATTTCTACATATCTCTTAATTGTAGTGTTACTCTAGAATTTCTACATGCCATATTTTTTTCCCTGTTAGTATAACATCCATAACTCCATCTTCAACGTCCTACTATTAATGAGACTCTTTAGATTTTTTTGTTCTTTTTGTGATAGGTTTTAGGCTGTTTAGATTCTCATAGAACATTGCAAATGATTTATGTTTCCATTGTTTAGGAAGTCAAGTCATTTAAACATCCTTTAGTTACTTTGTTATACCAGAGCAAACAACAATATGCGAAAAGACTTGAGCATCTAACCCAAAAGCTACAGGCAACGATAAGTAGTTCAAGACATTTATAAACCCGTTGGGAATACCTTACACTGCTCATCTCGGACAACTAGCGTGTGAAAATCCTAACCTTTTAGAATCAACTAATCATGTGAAAAAAATACTCTGAGCATCTAATCCAAATTCCAAACAGTTTAGGAGACGGGGGGAGTAGCACATGACAATTATAAACCCTTTTGGAAACCTTTACACTACTCATGTGGGACAACTATATGGCTCAATACATCTCACAAGAGTAACCCGATTTTGGGTTTACAAGTGAATTTTAATGTGGACTTACGTGTATTAGGATTGGTTTACCAGAAGTTGGTCGTAATCTGATGAGAAAGAATCTGAACATCCGGCCCAAAAATATTTTAAAAGGCAGGTATAGTAGCCCATGACCTTAATAAATTCCTTTGGACAATCCAGGTAGGACAAGTATATAGTTCAACAAAATGTAAACCTATTCATAGGAGAGAAACTAGTGTTTTCTCGAAATCCTTTTACTGAAACTTCAAGTGCCTTACCATTTATTTTTCTTTTGCACTTAAAGAGAAACGTTTTGCTCATCTGGCAGAAGCGGGAAAGGACACATTTCTTCTGTCTCTGTGTCTATTGGAAAAGTCATTGCATGTATATTCTTCTTAAATGTCCTACATTCACCTTGCACCTCTTTTGCTTATTTCTGATGTATATAAAGATGAAAAACCATTTAAATGGCCTCTGCTTGAAGAAATACTCCTCCATCACTATTTCGGTGCCTTTTTTTTTGGACACATCTACTGAGTGAAGAGTTGAAGTTTAATCATATTTCCAATGAAAGTGGGGAATTACTTTTAAAGAATATAGAACCTGTATTTAGTTTAGTTGCGGACTCTTCACTTTTAGTGCCGCACCCGTGTCGACATGACATGGGTGTGGGATCCGTACCGGATATGGTCAATTGATTTAGGGTACTTTGACCAAAATCGATCGAGAAATTCGAGATAGATATAAATGATTTATAAAATCAAAATAAAAGATAAATTGTATTAAAAAAATCCGCTACCAGAGCTGCTTTAAAGAATTTACCGTGTTTAAATTTTGTGCCTGCAGCATATTACAATGATATCTGCGTAGGTTCAATTGCATGTCGCCTTGAGAAGAAGGAAGGTGGGGCTCTTCGTGTTTACATAATGACTCTGGGTGTTTTAGCTCCATATCGCGGGTTAGGTACTGGTAAGTGCTCTCTTATCCAGCTCTCCTTGTTCAAAGCTAATTTTTCCATATAAATTTCCATGGTTCTTTTCCATTTTGACTGCTCAAATTTTTAGTATTATGGCATTAACCTTCATGTTGCCCTTTCCGTTTAATCATTGAAATTGGTTGCAAGGCATTTACACCGTTGCAAAACACAAAACAGAAATTTCTGATAAGTTATTTAAGTCTTTGATAAAATGAATAGCAAAACAGTGTCAAGTCGATGTCATCTTTCTCGATACATCTCAATAGTATTGAGCTGCTTCCCATTTAGTTCACCTTCTTATTCTGGTGCAGGTACAAAGCTGTTGAATCATGTCCTCGATCTTTGTGCCAAGCAGAATGTTAGCGATATTTATTTGCATGTGCACACAATTAATGAAGATGCCATCAATTTCTATAAGAAATTTGGATTCGAGGTTACTGATAAAATCCAAAACTATTATACAAACATTACTCCACCGGACTGTTTTGTCCTGACCAAGTTCATCACTCAAACAAAGAAACAGACGGTGTGAGCTATTTGATTGAGTCGTCTTGGTCACGCCTTTACATTATCTTTTGAGGTTCTGAGCCCCTTCTGGTTCTAGTTTTTGCTATTTATGGGCAATGTGCCCCCATTGAATTGTGACCCATTTCTTTTAGAACACATATCCTAATGTGCAACAAAATGACAGTTGAATGATTTCCCTGTAATAGAATTAGTACAGTGCAATGCGTTTATTCAAGTTTAGTTAATGATTTGGTCATGAGGAATATGAATATATGTGGATATATAGTGCAAACTTCATGAGTAAGTTGTATCAATTGCAAACAGGAAATATGAAGTTTACTTTGAGGTTTTATTAAAGTCATACAGGCAGTATCTGGAGAATTAAGAAAAACAGATAGAAAACTTTAGCATCAAGATGAAGCATATTTGTTGTTTATGTTTATAGCAATACACCAAGATTTGTGCCTTGGTGGTGAACAATAACATGATCTACCTTAATCCAAAAAACACAACTGCAATAAGTGATGGATATACAGATGGTGGGGAATAAAGAACCTCTGTATAGAGCGTTTTTACTTGGTATCCGTTCGAATTAGTCGAGCTTTCAAATCAGATGTCTCAACTCTTGAGCAAAATGAGAAAAAAATACACATTATTTAATTTTTCGTACTTAAATTGTAGTAAAATTTATTTTAGCTTTAATAGGTAATGTAATACTAATGCAAGTACATGTCACTTCTAGGTAATTAGTGGCAGGAATCACAGAATAAATAATCATAAATAGAAGAGGTTTTAATAAAACGCGAGTATAATATAGCTCTATTTAAGCGTATGTGCAAAAATGATATAAGAGTGGTGTCCTTCCAACAACAATCTAAAGTTAGTTACTGCTTTCTTTTTCACCATACTTTTATTGCAACTCTGACTTAATATCAACACACTGTTCAACCTCACAGTTGCTCAAAAGAAGTTGTTGGCTTGGCTCAATAATGCTTGACCACTTTCTTTTCTTTACCAGTAGACTTCTTGGTGGCTGATCCTACAACACATGATCTGCATGGAAGTAAAATCATATGACTAACATTCTTATGCAATTTTCCTTGCAAAAAAATAATGTCAACACTGAGAATTGAGAATATGTAAATAGATTTATCTGCATATGCCAATCAACCTAAAAATACTCTTACCAGAAAAACAAAATAAGAGCGAGTGAAGTGTAATCCATATTTCATTATTGGATAAGTACAACCAATTTTTTTTTAATTGAAAGAAAAAGTACGCCCAATTCATTTTAACTGAAAAAGAATTTCACCAAAATTGAAGAAATGAACGAATTTCATTTCAGAATTCTCACCAGCCATACTAAGGTGAAACGTTTAATGTAAGTAGATACAAATATCTACTTGCAGCACGAAGGCAGCAAAAAAGGTATAACCAACATATCATCTTTGCTAGTTATCCTCCCTAGTTTTCAGTGATCGATTTCCATTGCCAAAGAAAATATGATTTCATACAATCAATTTATTAGCTTTACATCAACGTATTTTGCAATATATATACTCATATTAATGATCTATTAGCTACTAATCAATTAACTCTATTAAACATTATCGATAAGCTCATAAACCTACTATAGGAACTATATAGTAAGTTAGCAATTGCCACCTTTATCACCCTTAAGTTAAGCTTTGTATCAACTCTATAAGCAAGTAACAAAGCAAGTATAATAAGGTTGGTTAGCTTCCATTTTTGAGAGCTAAGCATCTAACTTTTGCTACATGACTAACAATCAAAAGCAAATTAGTGAATGCACTTCTTGACACAAGAAAGTGAGGCAAGCAAAAGTTCCTAGATTCATGGAGATATCGAACAACATATAAGTTATCATGCTTGCATATCCATCATTTGAGTCTCTAACAATTATTCCAAATTACATATCCGATCTGGCCTATAGACGAATATGCAAGCATGCGTTTCATGCTTGTTTGAGTAATACCAATGAGATTTTCAATATCATGCTAAGAATAGCTAGAATTCCAGAAGAAGATGTCATTTGTTTTATGAGAAAATAAAAAGAAATATCGAATCTAATGGGGGCACAAAAGAGGACATGATGTTATGCAATATGCACCTAGTTACATTAACGTATTAAATGAAACTCACCCTACATTTCTCAATATGAACGCAAGAACTTGATATTTTAACTTATATAGCTCAATCATTTTATATAGAAAAGGAGAGTTGAAATGAAATATGACAGGTATATACATCTGCTCACATAAAGAAGTGTGAACAAATTGAGTCTTCAAGTTATTTCTCCTAAAATAAACAAAAATTATAATTCTTGCGAGTCTTTAGAGTTATCAATTTAGAATCGCATAACTTTTGCCACAATAATCTATGCGAGGATTTGAGTATTCTTAGTGCGAAAGAAAAGTATGAACAAATTGAGTCATTCACAAACATAGGATTGAAGAAATTAAAATTAACTCGCTCAAAAAAGGATATTTTTAACTGCAATAGTAAGATATATTGCAATATCGATAAGTCCTTATATATAGATGTAGCTAGGAATAAGCTGTTCAAAGTATTCTTTTTCATGTGAAAATATTGAAAAGTTGAACATAATTAGGAATAAAAGTCTATGCAAAATATATATGTTATAACAAATTTAACGCTTTGAGAAAAGCATTGAATGGGATAAGGAATAACATTTAATAGTAAGAGTGAAATGGACACAAAATGGTAACCTATTCATTGATTTTCTTAAGTAGTAGTGTAATATTTTTCCCAAAAAAGAAACCAAATCCACCTATATATATGTCCGACGTAA
Source organism: Jaltomata sinuosa (assembly GCA_003996215.1). NCBI lineage: Eukaryota > Viridiplantae > Streptophyta > Magnoliopsida > Solanales > Solanaceae > Jaltomata > Jaltomata sinuosa. The sequence goes on from QJPP01001558.1 coordinate 380,588, forward strand.
CATCAACATTTTGAAATGTGCCGTCTTCTACCTCACATATAGTACTAGTTATCACGATAGTTTATGATGAATAAGAGGTCGTATAACGATTTGCCGGAGCAAGTGATAGAGGTGGTGTTGGATTACTTGACCTCGAACAAGGACCGGAATGCTGCTTCACTTGCGTGTAAGTGTTGGTACAATGTGGAAAGATTGAGCAGAAGAAAAGTCACAGTTGAGAATTGCCATGCCATTAGTCCTGCTAGGTTTCCAAGGCTTACATCCCTTACACTCAAGGGAAAGCCTCCTTCTTTTCGTTCCGATATGGTTGATCATGAGTGTTAGTCTCCAGTGGTGTCGAGAATTTCGAAGAGCTTCGTTTGAAGAGAATGGTGGTTACAAATCACACCTTTCTATTGCTGTCTCGACCCTATTGTTTCCAATTGCAGGTAAGTTATTTTTTGTGATTTGAAACTACATCCATCCCCGCTAGCTGCTCCTTCTCTTTAGTTATCAAACCCTCCTCACCGTTAAGCTGAAAGTTCATTTGTTTGTCATGCATGCAGGTCGTTAAGAGAGTTGGACTTTCAAGAAGCAGCAGGTGGAATGTTCCGTTTTCTGGACAGCTGCAACACCCTTGTCTCATTAAATTTTTCTCGTCTCATTGGAAATGTTCCCATTGAGTCTCTTGAGAGACTGGTGGCCAGATGTCCAAACCTAAAAAGTCTGAGGTTAAATACAAGTGTCACTGCAAATGATCTTCCAAGGGTTTTAGTTAAAGCTCCTCAGTTGGTGGACTTGGGAGTGGGTTCCTTTAACGATGCTGTATTTCCAGCGATTTATAGTACACTAAACGATGCTCTACGCAAGTGTACTTTGATTAGGAGCCTGTCTGGGTTCAACTCTTGGATGAATCCTCAACTACTGCCTGCTATTTATCCAATCTGCCATAATTTGACATCCTTGAAATTCCATCCTTCGCGTATAAAATGTACTGATGTTAACAGACTGATTCGTCGATGCATCAAGCTAGAGTGCCTATGGGTTCGTTCGATTCCCTTCTGCTTTCTTTTCTTGATAATTACATACATACATGTCATGACAGATAATGTTATTTTTATATATAGGTTAAAAGTACACTCATTACAGATGAAGAGCTCCGTCTTTTGGCTTCTACTTGTAAGGAGCTGCAGGAATTAAGGATTATTGAGAGTCCAGGCACTATTTATGATCATTGTATTACTGAACAAGGCTTGATTGCTCTATCGGCTGGTTGCCCAAAGCTTAAAAAATTGAAGTATATATGCAACAAGATTGCTAATGAAGCATTGATAACTGTGGCAGAAAATTGTCCCGATTTAGTTAGTTTCATGTTGCACACTACTTGGGAAGACCTAGGCAGAAGAGCTGAAGATGTGGTGATGGCTATGCAGCCTCTTGATGAAGGTTTTGGGGCGATTGTAAGGTTATGCAAAGGCCTCAAGCGGCTTAGACTCTGTGGACGTCTTACTGATCAAGTATTCATTTACATAGGAATGTACGCTCAACAGCTTGAGGTGCTCACCGTAGACTTGGTAAAGATGCCCAGTGTACTAGGCGACTCTGCTGAAGACAGTGAAAAGGGAATTCTACATGTGTTGAATGGGTGCAAGAAACTGAAAGTAGTTGATATCAGGAATAGCAACTTTGGTAATACTGCACTCTTGGAGGACGTGAGCAAGTATGAAAGGATCCGATGCCTTTATACAGATAACTGTCAAGTGACCCTTGGAGCATGCAAGCTACTGGCACAGGAGATGCCTAGCCTTAATGTGGATCTTTTCTGGGATCATGAGGCCAACTGGGAACAATACAATGACCATTAACTCTGGTGATAACAATAAAATAAACAAGATGTACCTGTATCGCACGCTTGTTGGTCCCAGAAAAGATGCACCTGATTCTGTTCTGATGTTGTAGAGGACATCTCTACTTTCCCCGTGCTGCAGTGAGTTCTATTATTGAGCTTCATTTATTTATCCTAAATAGGTTGATGTTTGAACTAAAGTTTTCCCCTCTTACCTCAACGGAGTTTGTTTTTACTGTTTTATGTTCTTCTGTAAGTCATCTTCTCGTGAAGTACTTTAATTTGGGACTATATATAGTAGGAATTTTAACATTTTCTGAATTTGGATAAATTGCGAAAATATTTATGGATTTAGTTCAAATATATTATGTTTATGAATGCAAATATGTGTAGCATGCATGTATGAATCTTATCTTACCTGTGCTACTTATTATATTCATTAAGGAAAGACTCTATACATACACCTTTAATGTAAACTTGTTTCTTCTATTTCCCGTCTTTTGTGCCAGTTTGTGAATGCTAATTCCTTTAATATTGTATTTTCAGCATATTAGTGCAGTTGTTTCTATTATGATATTCTCCTCCTGTGACCTTTATTCTTTTTGCAAGTATAGGTGTAGTGATATGAGTGTAACAAAGTCAGTTATTTTGGGGGAAGAATATTGTAGTTAGTACTTTAGCATAAATAAAAAGGTGTGTTAGTATATGTGACTGAGAGTATTTGATAAGCATTTTTTGAATTATATTTATGTGACAATATCAACACATTCATCACTATGTTTTTTTAAGAGAAAACTACAGAGAATAGCAAATTTGGGCCCATAATTACGATCCATAACAACACTTTGAAAAAATTACCATCCACGGCAGAATAGCAATATTTTGGTTGGTCACATCCACCATTCCAAATACATTTAGAAGAGTATTAACTCCTTCCTATTATCACTCGCCACTTTCCTTTTTAATTCAATTCTCACACAGTTAAAGATAGAAACCATGATTTTAGATGAACACTTGGTAAGAAGAAAGATTATCTCTTTAGAAATTAGTATATGTACAATTTGATATAGAGCCTATGAAGTAATGTCATAATCCAGATTTCTCTCAACCATATACAAGACCTGAGAAAACAAAGAAACTTCATATGTACAACAATACAGCATTTGAGTGGCTACAGTTTGCACCATCAACCATCCTTTGATTTTTCCACTTGGACTTGATTTGATACTGGACAGAAAGATAAGACATAAGTTTCTTGTAAAGGTCACAAGCTTATTGGTGGAATGTATCAGTCTATATTAGTTAGCAAACAATCTGAAATCGTTGAGTCTCATTGATTTCACTCATCTTCGTGGGATGGTTGGACACCACCCTGATGGTAGAGAAGATCTTGATGAATCTCAATCTGGTGAAGAAGATCGTGATGAAGAAGGAGAGAGATATATTTTTCTAAGTGTGTTTTTAAATTTTTTTATATGTATATAAATAATATAAATTGAGAATTTTGCACAGAAATTCAACACAAATACATATGTTTGTACTTTCCAACACGAGAATGTATTTTTCTTCTTAGACTTTGCAATCCTGCAAATGTATTTGTAATACATAATGTACTCGAATACAAATACAAATGTATTTTTGACTGCTCTTATATATATATCGACACACATTTGAAAACTCAAATGTATTTGTATGTGTTTGGCTGGTCTGGTACATATAATTAACATACAAACATATCAAATGTATTTGTATTCGAATACAATTACAATGTATTTTTTGTTGGCTGTTCTGGCATATACGTATTAGTTGTATGCAAAGCGAATACAAATACAAATGATTTATATATGTTTGGCTGGACTGGTATATGTACTTAACATACAAATATATCAAATGTATTTGTATTCGAATACAAACAGAAATGCATTTTTGTTGGCTGTTCTGGCATATGTATTAGTTGTATGCAAGCGAATGCAAATATAAATGATTTATGTGTGTTTGGCTGATTAAGTATATGTATTTAACTTGAATATTGAACTTGAATTTTTGATACACCTTTATATATTGAACTTTATATACCTTTATATATTGAACTTGAATATAGCAACTATCATTCTCTATATTATTGAACTTTATATACCTTTATATATTGAACTTGAATTTTTGATCCATTGTATATCATTTTTTTATTGGTTATAACCATTAAAGATTCTTAAAAATCCTTTCCTTTTAAAGATTCTTGATGTAAGGAAGGATTATAATAATTAAAGATTCTTGATATAAGGAAAAAATTATAATCATTAAAGATGCTTGATATAAGGAAGGAAGTATAATCATTAAAGATCCTTTCCTTTTTAAATGGTAACAGTCAGCTAAAATCACTCTTCCACATCAATTTGTATTTGTATTTGATTAATAAAACACGGACGTTAAATACAAATAAAATAGCAATATTTTAGCTTATTAGTCTGCTATCTCCTTCTTAATTATGGGCTCAAGTTTGCTATTTCTGAAAAATTCTCTTCTTTTAACTATCCGATATTGGTTGGAGCTCACAACTCGACTAATTCAGATTCATATATTTTAGGAGGTAAAGTGATCCATAATGAGAAGTTACATATTGGGTTCGAACCCGCGTGGTGCTTCCCCTATCGACGAGCCACGTATCCAGGGTTAACCACATCATCACTGTTTTGCCTCAATTTCGAACTAGCTGGTTCAATTATATGAATCCTTTATATCCATTTTGCGCTAATTTGGGTTTGTTTTTGTAGCTCATCACAAGAATGACCCAAGAAAAAAAGGGAAGGAAATTGAGGTTTTTCCAAAGGAGTTGTTTCTTGGATGAGCTAAGTTTAATTAGTGGGGTTTTTTTTTAACCTGCATATGGTAGTTTTACACTCTGATCTAAACACATTACTCTCTAAAGTGAAAATGAATCGCCTAAGTGTAGTGACGCCCTTTAGGCCTCTCTTCTTTTGCTCGATATACTTGGTTGTTATAGTTTGTAGTTGGTACTCAGGTCTTTCTTTTCTTTTCTGATGATTGGCTTGAGTTGGAATCTGTTGTGGTTGTTTTCTGTAAATTGATTTAGGGTATTGTGACCAAAATTGATTGAGAGATACAAGACAAATATAATAATTTCTGAAATCAAAATAAAAGCTAGGTGTAAACATAATTTAGACATATTTCTGTTATCACTAATAAATATTTGTATTAAAAAAGTCCGCAGCCAGAAGATGCTTTAAAGAACTTACCGTGTTTAATTTTTGTGCCTGCAACATATAATTACAATGATATCTGCGTAGTAGGTTCAATTGCATGTCGCCTTGAGAAGAAGGAAGATGGGGTTGTTCGTGTTTACATAATGACTCTGGGTGTTTTGTCCTGACTAAGTTCATCATTCAAACAAAGAAACAGATGGTGTGAGCTAGCTATTTGATTGAGTCGTCTTGGCTATGGCTTTACAATATCTTTGATGTTCTGAGCCCCTTCTGATTTCTAGTTTTATGGGTAATGTGTTCCTATTGAATTGTGTTTGCAGGGATCTCCGATCTCTTCCCTCTCTTCTTTTAGAAAAAATTATCTTAATGTGCAACGAGACGATAGTTGAATGATTTTTCTGTAACAGAAATAGTACAATGCAATTCAAACATTCAAGTGTTGTATGTATTGGTCATGAGGAATTCTCTTCTATTGAATATATGTGGATAGTGCAAGCTTCATGAGTGAGTTGTATCAAGTGCAAATAGGAAATATGAAGTTCACTTTGGAAATTATTCCAATTATACATGCAATATATCTGGAGGATTAAAGGAAAACAGATTGATGATGAGAAAACTTTAGCATCATGATGAAGCATATATTTGTTGTCTATGATTATAGCAATACACCAATACTTGTGGCTTGGTGAACATGCATGATCTGCCTTAATCCAAAAAATACAACTGCAATAAGTGATGGAATTAAATATAGATGATGTTGGGAAATAAAGAACTTGGTATATATGGTGCGTTAGAACTGTGGGAGGAGATTCGGAGCACTTTCCCGTGTTAATGGGGTTGCACCAGGGATTGACCCTTAGCCCGTTTCTATTTGCCTTGGTAATGGATGTATTGACGCGGCAAATACAAGGTGAGGTGCCATGGTGCATGTTATTTGCGGATGATGTAGTTTTGGTGGACGAGACTCGCGGAGGAGTTAATGCTAAGTTGGAGGTTTGGAGACAGACCCTCGAGTCGAAGGGGTTTAGGTTGAGCAGGACCAAGACTGAATATATGGAGTGCAAGTTCAGTGAGGCGACTCAGGATGATGACGTAGAAGTGAAGCTGGATACACAGGTCATCCAAAAGAAAGGGAGTTTCAAGTATCTTGGGTCTATTATCCAAGGAAATGGAGAGATTGATGAGGATGTCACCCATCGTATTGGTGTTGGGTGGATGAAATGGAGGCTCGCATCTGGAGTCTTGTGCGATAAGAAGGTGCCTACTAAACTTAAAGGCAAATTCTACAGAGTGGTGGTCCGACCAGCTTTGTTGTATGGAGTTGAGTGTTGGCCAGTAAAGAACTCCCATATTCAAAAGATGAAGGTGGCGGAGATGAGGATGTTGCGATGGATGTGCGGGTTTACTAGGAGAGATAGGATTAGGGATGAGGATATCCGAGATAAGGTGGGTGTGGCGTCGGTGGAAGATAAGATGCGGGAAGCGAGGTTGAGATGGTTCGGACATGTGAGGAGGAGAGGCACGATGCTCCAGTGCGGAGGTGTGAGAGGTTGGCTATGGATGGTTACAGGAGAGGACGAGGTAGACCGAAAAAGTATTGGGGAGAGGTGATTCGACAGGACATGGCGCAGTTGCAGCTTACCGAGGACATGACCCTAGATAGGAAGGTGTGGAGGACGCGGATTAGGGTAGAAGAGTAGTAGGTAGAAGTGTGTGTAGGCTAGTAAGTTGCAGTGTAGGCTTATTGTCCCGACTAGTAATCGTAGTGTTACGCTTATAGTTTCTTGTTCTTGGATTCCTCGTGGTAGTATTTTGTGGCAGTGCTCTGTTTCTGTCTATTGTTTGTTACTACATATTACTTCCTATCGTCTCTTGTAGTTTTATCTTGTATTTTTATCCTGTATCATTGTTACGTCCTTTTTAGCCTATTTTTTGACGGTCTTGTCTTGAGCCGGGGGTCTATTGGAAACAGCTTCTCTACCTCACCTCTGAGGTAGTGTATGGACTGCGTACACTCTACCCTCTCCAGACCCCACGCTGTGGGAATACACTGGGTATATTGTTGTTGTTGGTATATATGGAGCATCCTTTCAAATTAGTCGAGTCAGTAAATTTCAAATCGATATCTAAAGCAAAAAAGAGTAAAAAATACAGACGCTGAACACTGATCTAAAAGTATTATCTAATTTTTCAATATCATCAAATGAACAAATTTCCTGTTAATGTTTTTGGAGTCCTAGAGTGATAACTGATAATGAATTGTGATATTTACAAACATGCACTAACATTTTTACATAATTTTTCACCAACGTATTAATGTTACTAATATTTGTCGGTATGTTCCAATGTGACTTTTGAATTGCAAATCCATGTAAAAAATGAATTAATAAGAATATTGTTAAATTATTTTTTACTCCCTCCCGTTTCATATTACTTGGCTCCTGTTGATCTGACACATACATCTCTTAAGAAAACTTTAATTAAATGTGCTTTTACTAAATTAATCTTATTTATGATACTTTGAAACTTTACTATTACTTTGTATAGTTATTTAATTAAGGAAGAAACGAAAACGTCGAATGAATCCTTGCAAATATTCTAGACAAAACAATTAAACCAATATGGAATAACAAATTCTCTCTCTTTTTCCCTTTCCTTTTCAGTGTCTGCCACAACAAAGACAAAACTTACTAAATTACTATGATCGTTTATTTTTTAATATTTAAATATGCATACTTTATTTATTTGTAAACCTAATAAATTTATAATTTAAATAAAAAATATAAATTTAATAAAATAAAAATATTATTTGATTAAACAAATAAAATATTTATATTCATTAATGATGGTAGAAATAATTTGTAATGGTGGTAATGATAATGGTTGGTGTTATTGATTAGTAATGGTGATGATGCTAGTTGGTTGGTATTTTAGTGACTAACGTGATAATAATGATTGATAGTAGTGATTTTGATGGCAACAATTAGTATTATGATAAATTAACTTTTTTACTTAAATTTAATAGCTATTTTACCCTCCGTTATATTATGATGTTATATTTTTCCCCGCTATAATGAAAGTATTTACTTTTATCCTATTTAATGAAAATCCCCAAATCACAGTAAAATAAAATTCATAAACCCCACATATAACCCGCTCGCCCCAACCCAACTTAACCAAAAAGACCCAATCTTCTAACCCGCCCGGTAGACCCGTAAAGGCTATCGTGTTCATCTTTCATTCCAAAATAGGGTTTAGCAAAGGGGTTTTAAGTTAGCTGCAATGGCGGTTGAGTGAACCTTTTGAATTCTAGGGTTTAGCCGAGGGATTTATGTTTCCATGTGTATGCGTAAGTTTATGGAGAGTATTGATTTGAAGCTAATATATGTATGAAGGAACATCAATGGAGGATGATGTAATGATAAAAGAAGCGCTTACAAATCCCTGCTGCATTACTGTAAGAATTCAGGTTCAATGTGTATATATATAGATATTATTCTTCTGTTAAATTTTTGGCTGATTTTTGATTTGTCTTTGCAGTGGAAAGACAAGTACAGTAAATTGAAAGACGGCTACACGAAACTTGAAGACCGAAGAAATGCTCTTCGTAAAGGTCTCGCCATTTACGAGGAACAAGTCTCCAAAATACAATCAGAAAATTCCTCTCTCAGGAAAGGTATACTTACTTTCACTTTTAGATTCACCACACCTTTAGTTTCTGAAATGAGTTTTTTGAGTACTAATTTAAAAGGAGAAGCATTGAGAAATTCGTAAAGTAGAAAAGCACTGGAAATTAATGTCTAGGAGTTTGACCATACCAGGCTGCGTGGTGAATTAGTCCAGGTGTGCAAGTTCGTTAAAGAAAATGCTACCAATAGTCTGACTATACACTGGCTGCCTGTTGAATTGATCAAGGTGCGCATAAGGTGGCTCAGTGCCGAGGAATTTAAACATGTCATCTTTATTGGTGTCATAGAAACTTGGTGCGTACTACATACTAAATGCAGAGACAATACTGTATAGTTAGAAGCTTACATTCTTTGGTCTTGTTTAACTTTGGTAGTGAGAGTCTGTGCCCCTTGTTGACTGCGTGGCTTGTTCTTGTCAGTGACACACATTGATTTGACACTGTATTTTGTTTGATTTCTTGTAACTGACACACATTGATTTGCTGCTATATTTTGTTTGATTTTTTCCAGCTCTTGGGGATGAGAAAGTTAGGGCAAATAATGAAAAGGAGGAAAAGGTAAAGGAATCTTCTTTAAGGGTTTCCTTAGAGAGTGAAGTTGCTGGGTTGAAGAATGAGATTCTTTCCTTGAAGAAAAAATTGGTGGTTGATGATGGAGGTAGAGAAATTACAGAGCTTAAGGAGCATCTCTCTGAGAGGGAAACAAAGATAAATGAGCTGAAGGAGCTTGTTGAGAAAGAACGAGTGAGAGTAGAGTCGGAGAAAAAGAAGGCTGAGTTGGAGAGGAAAAAGGCGGATGACTTGAGGACAAAATTTAAGGGTGAGAAAACAAGGGTTGATGAAGAGAGGAGACGTGCTGACGTTGAAAGGAAAAAAGCAGAAGGAAATAGGCTTAATTTGGAAAATCTGAAGAAGGAAGCTGATCAAGTGAAATCAAAGTTAGCTTTGGTGATTTTGGAGTTTGAAGATGCTAAGAAGAAGCTGGATGCAGAAATAGAAAACACATCTAAAGAGAGAAAACGTGCAGATGCAGCAGAGATGAAAGCTGTAGAGCAAAAAAAGATTGCAGAAGCCAACCACAAGATGGCCATGGATGAAAAAGGTCGTTCTACTGCTCTATTTCGGCAGTTGGAACAGGATAGAGAAAAGATTGATAATTTGAAGAAGGAGATTGGTGAACTCATGGCATCTGGTAAAATGGTCAACGTCGTACCTAGTGAAGGGACAACTGTAAGAACTGCTCAATTATCATCTGAGCTTGGTCCAGAGGCAGTGGATAGAGATGTTACCATGGTAGATGTAGCTCTGAATTCTGATGCAGCCCAAAGAAAGCTCCAGGAAATGGAACATAAGGTGATGGTTGAGAAAAAGCGTGTTAAGTCAGAGATGAAAAAAGTGGAAAAGCAAAGAAAGGCTGCAGAAGCATATAAAAAGAAGGGATTCTATGAAAAAGATCGTGCTGATCAGCTATCTGAAGAGGTTAAAAATAACACAAAAAAGGTTGAAGAACTGCTGAAGGAAATTAAAAAGCTAATTTCTTCAAGGTCTTTAGTTGATTGTCCTCTTCGTGCGTCTGATAGTAATGTGCATGTTGAAACTGGTAAAGTTAAGCTGTTGAAGAAACAATTGAAGTTTGAAAAGAAGCTAGTGAAGCATGCCAAAGAAGTAGCTAAGTCTGAAAAACATAAATTTATACTACAGCAAAATATACTTAGCTTAAGGCAGGACGTTTTTCACTTCTCAAGACGTCTAAATATGTTGGACGGTTGCTTCTTTCAAGATGATGAGCGTGATCTGGAAAAGGTTTGTTTCTTTCGTGCTTGGTATTGTTAAAGCTCTTATATAGTGAAGGTGTCTTTGATTAATTTTTTCCCAAGAAACCTTCGAGAAGTATGCGTTTTATTTGAAAATTTTCTACCAGAACTGGAGTTGGTAGAAACAGAAATTGTGACTGTTTGAACAATTAGCTTAACATTTTCAAGATTTTGTTGAACTTCATTAACATTGCTTTTTTGACTATATTTGAAGTCATGCACACTCTTGCAGAATGTTCAGCAAAATTTTGAAAATAGTATATGATATGTTCAGAAGAGCTCACTCCTCTATACCTGCTCCATTTTCACATAAACACCCATTTAATTTATTTTTGGGTCGTTCCTCTAATTCCTTTAGTTAAATTGATGCAAACTCTGGTTCTATGGTTTCTTGATGATGCAGGTTTGCAGCTTCAACTTGAAAAATAATTATTCTGGTTTGAAAGCTTGTGATACGCACTGTCATCTTGGAGATGATTCGGTGCAGTTAGCTGCTGTTGTCTCTGATCCGTCCAAACAAAAGATAAAATATAGTGCACCATCCCTTCCTATATGTGAAGGGAACAACCCTGGATCAATATCAGGTATTAACTCTAAATTGGAGCCTTTGCTTAGAGGTTCCAACAAAAAAGTGTTACAGAGTTCTGCCATGAATTCCAGTTCGGCATCTTTTTCTGATAGGCTATTGGTGGGCTCACAGGAAAGATGTGCTTCTATCACAACATCAGCTAAATCAGCTGAAGGAAAATTGGACATAGAACCAACCATATCAAGTTTGTCTGGAGATGCAAGAAAAAGGTGCAATGAGAATGTTGTAGCAATTGCTGAAAGTAATGTCAAGAGTCCTATCAGTTGTATTTCTACTGAGAGGAGAGCCTCACATCGTAAGAGGATGAGCAGATCTATTGATGCCATTGAATATAATGGAATATTGAATTCCGAGGGTAACAAGTGGCAAAGACAGCTGTCACAAAAACGCTCTCTACATGATGGCATGTTAAATAGTAGAACAGATAGACCTCGTGATGAGAAAAAGCATTTGGTAGCTGGCATGCAACATGACACGTTCAGCGAGCATTTTAGATCTAGCAAGAAGAGAAGAACATCCTGTGAACTAGACCTGCAGCTTTTAAACAGTGAGAGTATGGCAAAGACAAAGTTCGACAGTTCTGGTGTCAAATCTGATGTCTGCTCACATCCATCTCCAAATGTCTATTACCTTCCAGAAACTGCCCAGGATTGCAAGGATGGGAAAGATGATGATCTGGGAGATATTGATGAACTTGTCCCTGGTGATTATATAAAGCTTCTCAATTTGGATAATGATACAGATGAAGAGTCTTATCGTCTAGCAATTGAAATGCCTTTATCGCCTACACTTCCTGAGATTCAGTACCATAGCGGCGTGACACTTGTACCAATTAACACACCTTTATATGAGGGATTCTCAAATGCAATGGGGACTGTGGTTTCATCAGGCAATTTTGATGTCATCAGTGTGGAAATCAATTCTAACCAGTTAAAACACCGTACCCTTGATCCTCCAAAAAAATCATCATTACCCGAGAAAAAAGATCATGTTGATTCATCTAAGAGATTAAACCTTGACACAACTAGCAAGTTATCCTGCAGTTCCTATGCAGATACATTGGAAGCATTGTGCAGATCAGATCTAGCTGCTCCTGCAAGTGAGGGGTTGCAGATTTCATTGGAAAGGAGAGTCGTGTCAATACCGGATGGGTTTGCCAAGTATTGTGTCATCTTTTCAAATAACAATGAAGAGAATAGCATTTCAAGTGTTTACCGTGCTACCAGCCGTTGTCTTGCTCAATGCTCAGCATCATCAGATACTTCTCTTAGGAGTATTCTGGTCACTCTTTTGAATCTTCAAGAAATTTCATACAAGTAAGCTAAACTATTCTATTGTGAGTTGGGTTTCATGATTACTTTGCATTGGACATACCAAAATTATGTCCCTCTATACAATATCTTTTTATCAGGGATGTTCACCTATACTTTGCTCTTCATATATAAATATGACGTAAGCAAAGTTCTTTGTGCATAATTTTTTTACTTCTATATGCTTATAAGATCCTGTTTGGAAAACCACCTCGTAATGGGTTTGGGTGTAGCAACACCGTATTGAGTTGTTTATATATCTGGTCAAAAAATTACTTGCTCAACATGGAATTAGGTGTAATTCGGGAAGCAATTACACTCTTTCATTCTCAAGGAAGGTGAGTATTGTTGGTAGTTACATGATGTAATTACAATGTGACATTTCAAATTCTCTTTTTATTTTCCTTTTCAGATAAATTTTTCTTTTTGCATTCTTTCTCTTCCATTTCAAATATATGAGGGACACTTATTAAAAACAATTTCGTGTTCTACTAGCTTTGTTTTTTATTCATTAGTATAAACATTTATTATACAAAAATACTTTTTCTAAATTCATATCTATCCTTTTTGTTCTTTTAAATGCTATTTTATATTATATTCCCTCGAGTTGGAAGGTATCAATTACTTTTTACTATAATATTAGTCACCTATTTATAATCATAAATAATATGTATTATATTTCTCACATACGTATTGTAAAGATATGGCACCTGAACCTAACTCAACCCCAAAAGCTAGCTCTTGAGGAGGATTGCCCAAGTCTATATAAGCAGATCGCTAGTCCTTTCCCCAACCAATTTTTTTGGGACTTTCACAGCCATTTCAACTATAACTATATGTCGGTGTTTTCTTCCGGACACCCCATTCTGCAGCAGAGTATGAACACACGACAACTCACGTTTCCTATCTTCAGGAGCATGAAATCAAACACCCTTGACACGTATTCTCCGCCGGAGTTCAGACCTCAATCTCTTGATCTGGAGATTTGACTCCACTCTAACGCCCTTTTCATGCCCAGGGCCCAACTGGAGCGTTGACCGGGAACCCAAACGGGGATGGACCTAGCTCTGATACCACGTAAAGATATGGTACATGGGCTTAACTCAACCCCAAAAGCTAGCTCATGAGGGGAAGATTGCCTTGTAAATGATATATATTACCCCTTTTAGATTTACTCAGCTCCCTCAATATGGCTTAGAGATCATACTTTTGCTTTCTGGTGAACTCCCTGGTTTAGAATAGGAGTTTTTGTTCTCAGGAGTTAACCATGTTGTAATTTGTATCTCCTTGATGTGTTTCTAATATAACATCACCCAAAAAAAAAACCCAATGCCTCAGGGAGTTGCTCTGTAATTATGTTATACAAACAAATATTTGAAATTGCTAGGTTGTGTTATTGCTACCCCTGTAATTACACAACCTAATAATTACACATTGATTTCTAAACACACCCTAAGAGTTAGAAGGTAGGACTTAGCCCAAGGCCTGCACGTATTAAGAGAAGAGATAATAGGATCTAGCCTTAGGTCAAATGGCCATGAATGAAATATTCAAATATATGGCACTTGACAGATTGTAGATGTGTTACACCAAATGTTTTATGCTCGTACCAAATTTGGTATTCATGTTTCTTCATGATTGAAGATTATCCGAAAATCATGTGCTTTTCTCCCGAAAGAAGTATCTTACAAGTGTCTGTATAGTTTGTTCTCATAATGTGACACAATGGTGTTACTCTGCTCAATTTTACTTCCAACTGGTTAGCTCACATCTAGAAGTACTTGGCATCAATTGAATAATGGATGGACAGTACTAAATTTTTGTAGTCAACTTTAAATTGGGAGTATTACTTGTTGATTATGTCCAAGCTTAATCTATATTCTTGAATCACAACCTTTTGACATCCCAAGCTCATACTGTCCAAAAACTGTGCCTGTTTGTAAGAATTGAAAAGCACTTGTTCTTTTGGCACACATTGATTATGATCAGAAAGGATGATTTACAACATAGAAAAGGAATCACTTGTTATTAATGAAAATAGGAGGTTGTGATGATAATGTATGGAAGTTTTTATAATTTTATTGATAAATTATACTGTATTGGTTTTTCTAGTCTATTCTCTAGATGCCTTATTTCATATAGTGAACTGGAGTGTTTACATATTTTTAAGTTGTTTGCATGAGTTTAAGATGCTTTCGGCGAAATTATCATTCTTAGGCATGTAGGATGTTCTTAGTTTGTGTGCATTAATCTTGTCCTTGTCCATCTCAAGTGTTATTCCTATGCTATGCTTCATTAGCTAGCAAATGTTTTCAAATTTGTATGTTGATAATGAAACATGAGCTAACATTTATCCTTTGCCACTTTTTTTAGGGAGAAGACATGTGTCTTCTTTTCACTCTTACTGCTCTACATTTCTGATACTGCAATGAGAGCCTTTGGAGATGATTGGGAGAGAGACCTGATCCTTTTCATAAATTCTGTTGCTCAGCATATATATACAGGTTCCTGGCCTTTTTGTCTATTTGGATTTAGATGTTTCCTGGAAAATTTTACCGTGTATATACTAAGCTACTCCTAATCTTCCATATTTGCAGAACTCTCACATGAAGATACGAGAAGGATATTTGTGGAATCTTGCAACTCGTATGATGTACTTTCTCTTATGGAGGATTTTCTTTTGCATGGTAAATTGCTGGTGCATGCTGTAAGTTCTGATTCAAAGCTTGCATCCAATTCAGGAATCAATCTTATTTTGGATGGTCATAGTATAAGCTTGTGCAAGCAGCCAGCTCCTACTCAGTTGTTGTTAACTGGAGGAATTTTGCTAGCATCAGTATGTGCAGCGGTTGACCATATTGGTTTTGTTTGTGAGGCTTCGTGCAACATTTTAAGGACGCTGGGATCTGATGCTCTAAATATTCTTCATATATTTGCCTATGTATGTGGTTCAAAATACGTTTCCCTCAAAGAGTATGGCATAGCTATGAATGTGGTGAAGTCATTGGTGATGCTTATTCACAAGAATAGATTATCTCCAAATCCTCTTTGCTGTGTTGCATCTACGGTTGAGTCTTTATCTGAAATTTGTTCAGGTAGTAAGTGCCCGTTTTCAGAGAGTGCAGCTACCATGGATGCTGTTGCATCCTCACTCTTGGATAGTCTTACGAGTTATGCTTGCTCTGCTGTGGGGTTGGATTTGATGGAATCATTGAACTCATCAAGACATGGAATTAATTGTGATGGAAGGAAAACTGAGAAATCCTCAGATAATGTAGATTTAGTCCAGTCAGCTTATGTTACTTCAGAGGATTCAAGCCAGTTCATTTATACCCTTGCACTGGTGGAGCTTGTTTCAGGTTTCATGGTATGATTCTTATTTTATTCGTTTACTTTGTAATCTTGTAAGCTTTTATCCACTTTCTTGTTTCTCTTTTATTTCTTTCTTGATCCAGGTTTAGAGAGAGTGAAGATTTGAGTGCTATTATAGGACATTCCTTAAATGAATGGCATTGCTATATCAGGACCCTGTCATTTCTTGTTTAAATTTTAAAAGTTCTGACTGAATTTACAACAATTAGTGACTTAACACCCCCCTCCCCCCCCCCCCCCCCCCCCCCCCCCCAAAAAAAAAAGAATCTTATCTCAAGGCAACCATAAGTACTTTTGCATACTACTGGCTTCTTTGTGATTTTTTAATTTCTAAAGAAAAAACATAGTTTCGAGTAGTGCTCTCCTCGTTATTGCTTGGAGAAGTTTGCACAAAGGTTATTCAAATGAATAGTATGTTTTTTTTGTGTGTATTCTTATAGAATGTTTCAACATTTCGCACATTATCTTCCATCATTTTCTAGTATCCATATTTAAGAAGCCCACTTGCAAGGGGAGAGCCAAAATCTGTTCGGTGTTGTTCATTCAATAGTGGATGCTGATTTATTAAAAGTAATTACTGAACCATTTCTTATTGTTGCAGAAGGAAAAGGAGTAACGCTTTCTTAAAAGTAATTACTGCACGATTTTTTGGCATGGGAGTTTGAATCCACTCTAATTCCTATTATCTCAAAATGAGATACTAATGTTACAAACACGTTAACTTAATATGGGGTGCTTTTACATCCGGGACTTTGTATTTGCAGAAGGATGGAAAATCAGAAAGAAAATACAAATGGATTTCATTTTAAAAATCAAAATGTGTTAAGGTGAATCTTATTAGGAATTACACCATTTAATTGGATAGGAGTTATAGTTCATCCCCTTTTAATGTTTTCAGTTCTCACACAATTTATCTCTATACTTAGTTCATTGCGGTTTGTTTTTGGCCGGGAAAGGTGTACTTCTCCTGTAGTTTCTTGTCCTTTGATTTCTGCTACTATCTGCTGTCTCTTGTACTTCAATTATCACACTATTGTTATTATTTCTTTCCGATTTACTTTGATATGCTTTCCTTGAGCCAGGGGTCTATAGGAAACCACCTCTCTACCTCCCAAGGTAGGGGTAAGGTCTGCGGACTGCGTACACTCTATCCTTCCCAGACTCCACTTATGGGATTACATTGGATATGTTGTTGTTGACTAGGTCCCATGATGGTTGTGAAATTCTCTCAATTGATTCGTCAAGTAGATATTTTTGGGGAGCAATTGAAGTTTTAATACCTACTACTTCACCCAAATTCTTAAAACTTTTTTTACTCCTAAATTGTTGTATTTGAATCTTCTTTATGCTCACCTCCATCTTTTGTTGGATCTTTTTCTCAATGGAGGGTGTTCTTGGAGAATATTTTTCCTTCTAAATTATATCTGGCATAGTGACTTGTTGTTCCTCTGTTCCTATTGGGCAATGCGGGGGGGGGGGGGGGGTAGGTAATTACTTTCCTGCTTTCAAGTTCATTTCTCAGAAGTTTCTGCCTAATTCTGTTTTTTGTTAATCTCTCAAGCAGAGCTGGGATTGGATGTTTGACAAAATTGCCTGTCCACTATTGAATTTATTGGAATATTGTTCAACGGAGCACAATGCTGCTGCTATTACTACTCTTCTTGGCCAACTTGGAAGGTAATTGACCAAACATGTTAAATTATTCTCAGCATTTATGTTGCGCATAGTGCTTAAAGTCTTAAATGGGGAAATATGAGAGGGGAGCTCTATTAGCATTTTGATTGTTGTTGATGGCCTGAGCTGCATACGTGTGTTTTTACCATTTCCTGGTCACATATATGATGTATTCTTTTTCTTTTGGAATCTTTGAAGAGGCATATTATGAGGTAATATTGTTATGAACCAAATCCATTGTATTTCTTATGGGATAATATTCTGATCCTTTATTATATTTCTTCCTATCCTGAAGTTTTTGCATAGTTCAATATAAGTGGCATTGCTGATATTGGATGTGTTTATAATTTTTTTTTTGGGCCACCCAGAAATCTTTTTGACCAGTTTATCCATCCATACACGTATATGTTGGCAGTTATGTTCTCTGATTGATCATAGTACATCTGCTTGGGGGAACTGAACGAACTCAAATTGTTTCCCAACCGTTTCCTATTGGTGGTCTATGCTATAACACTCATGCGGATAAGAACTTTAATGGACACTATTGGCCTGATCACTTTTGGACTGACACTAAACTCACTATTTCATTGATTTGGTAGACAGAATTTGCATAAACCTATTCTATGTCTAAAGGTGTTGCCAATGGAGAAAAGCTTTAAGACATGGCTATGGACATTAACAGGAAAGGATAAAGTTAAGATGTCTCAGTAGACAATTTACTTATATTATATTGTTATATATCAAGAAAATTAGGTTTTTATTGCCTTATAGTCAGCGACATGAGTTAGAACTCTGAGGGGGTGCTTGGAAAAGTCTTCTAGGCCTACAGAGATGTGTGAAATTAGGTCTTGGGCCTAACTCACACCCCAAAAGCTAGCTCAAAGGGAGGAGGACTGTCCAAGCCTTATAAGGAGACCAATTACCCATTCCATAGCCGATGTGGGACATTTAACACTCCCCCGCACACCCAAGACCTAGTTAACTGGAGCGTGGACAATATAATATGGGGGCCCAACATCAGTGAACAAAGAATTGGAATGGGTTGGTTCAGATTGAAGATATGTTAAGATCAAAGTTGCAACCAACTTGGCAATAGTGAAGATTTTTTGTCCCAAAAAAAAGATCCAAAATATTACATATGGAGACAATTCTCAATCATGTTTTCAACAATCCTGCTGCTCCATCTTTAAAACCAAAATCAATTTTCAACTCATGCTTACTTTAACGCATGGCTCCAACTTTCAACCCTTGCTAACTTTTAACGCTTGGGCTCCTTTCAACTCATGTCATACTTTTAACGCATGAGCTCCACTTTTAACCTGTGCTCACTTTTAATGCACAAGACTTCAATTTTCAACCGGTGCTCACTTTTAACGCACATGACTCCAATTTTTAACTCATATCAATTTTTAACCATGGCAAGCAACAGTGATGAAGATGATGTGAATACGAAGATGAAGACTATTTTGCCAGAAAATTCAGGCCAAGAGGAGATTTGTTAGGGTTTGTCCTGAATTTCCTACCTTATTTGGATTCTACACAATTGTGTTCTAATTCAAAAAGGTTTTCCTGACGGAAAAGGTTTTCTTGGTGAAAAAGAACTCTACAATATCTATCATTTTCTTGGAAGAGAAGTCTCGTAATTCTATAAATAGAGGACTTTTTCTTCTTAAAGAAAAACACAATAGCATCCACAATGTAGTCATCAAAAGAGTCTTGTTTAGGAGGAAATTTTCTCTCAGTAGTTTTTATGCTTTTTAATATTAGTTTTTTTATATGTAGGCCAATTGGCCAAATCATATCGAATAATATGCTTTTTTAGTATAGTTTTATGTGTCGGCTGATTTATCGCCTTGATGGTTTGTAATCATAAGCTTCCGCATGACGCCCTCTCGATTTCGAACCCAATAAGTGGTATCAAAGCCAGGTCCATTCCCGTTTGGGTTCCCGGTCCACGCTCCAGTTGAGCCCTGGGCGTGAAGGGGGGTGTTAGAGTGGGTAAAAGTCCCACATCGGTTGGGGAATGGACTGGTCGTTTGCTTATATGGACTTGGGCAATCCTCCCCTCTTGAGCTAGCTTTTGGGGTGTGAGTTAGGCCCAAGACCTAATTTCACATGGTATCAGAGCCAGACCCATTCCAATTCTTTGTTCACCGATGTTGGGCCCCCATATTATATTGTTCACGCTCCAGTTAACTAGGTCTGAGCGTGCGGGGGAGTGTTAAATGTCCCACATCGGATATGGAATGGGTAATTGGTCTCCTTATAAGGCTTGGGAAGTCCTCCTCCCTTTGAGCTAGCTTTTGGGGTGTGAGTTAGGCCCAAGACCTTTCTTTACAAGATGAATGAACAAACTCATTCTGCATTTCCTTTTGTATGCATGATTTTGCAACCAGCTTTTGGAATGAAATTGACGAGGAACAGAGTTGGAATATCACAATTCACCTACCTTCTGTTTGGGCACTTGATTATTTTAGAACTAGGGTACCATCTTTTAAGGTATGTGAATGAGCAGAGATGCTGGTCACAATCATCAGTTAGTTGGATGAAATAAATTGACCTTTGGATGCAGGGCTAGTTATTATTACGTCAATGCTTTTATCTCTTAATTGTATTTGTGTTTATGTATAGTGGCGTTTCTACTTGGATTTTTTTTTTTGATTTTATTCAGTTCATGCTAAACCGACATTTTATATAAATAATCTCTTACAGGTGTGGAGTTAAAGCTTTTGGATATGAAGATGTTAGGATTCAGAGATTAAGAAGCTCTTTATGTGAATTACTTTGGCAATATGACTCCAAAAGAATGGGTCTCCACCTCCAATTCTCCATTGGAATTGCTTTAATTGGCATAATTCCTCAGAGGTTTGAGGAACTTGTTGGAAGTAACATTGAAGTTGCACCAGCTGCAAATCCATGTGATCCAACTGGTTGCCTACGAAAGTGGTTCGCTTTATTGAGCAGCGAGCAGCGGTTATTCTTCAAGGCTTGTTTCGAAGGGAAAATGTGCAAGATTGACAGACAATTTTTGGTGGAGAGCAATAGATGAAAAATTTGCTTATTTTTTGTGTCTTTGTTGATGTAGATAATTTGCTGTACTCTGAGTTGTACAGAAAAGGCAGTTGTTTTTCTAGTTTTGGTCGACCTTTGACATTTCTGCTTTTGGATAGTACTGGTGATTGTTGGGCAGTGCCCTTGTTCCAATTGTTAACATTACGTACAATGGTTCAACTGAGGCCACATTTTTGCAATGCCAACCATATTATCCATCCAAAATTTCATATATATATATATATATATGTTGATTACCAGTCACCTTTAGACACAAAGGCAGCTTAGTGAATATGTTCCAAATACAATATCTGTGAATTGTGTTTGGCAGTACTTCACTTAACACATCTAAATGCTCTCACATTTGTCAGTCAAAATAGTGTTTGGAGCAATATTTCCCATGGCTTGTAGCCATATAGAGAAAATCAACTTGTAATTTTTGCTTCCTCAAGTCTAGGCTGGCAGTGATGATTAACACCAACAAAAGAAGTAAATGACATGTTATATCTATTGATAAGGTAGGCTGTATCGTAATATGCTAGAAAAAGTATCCTTTGTCTGCAAGTTACAAAAGAATCTGCATCAACTTCTAACAATTCCAACCTCCTGGTCTATTCAATGTAACTTCTAGTCTCTTTTGGGGTACAACTCATCTACCTTCTTAACGGCATTAACACTAGCCTTGCAACCAACCCTCTTGGTGAATTTTTGTTTAGTTGGTATCCTACCCTTGTCACAAGTTAAAAAAAGCATAAGTAGAAATTGTTCTTTTCAACATACAAAATCCTATATAAAAATCAAACAATGATTATTCAAATGATAAACCTTGACCCTTAGTCAGACCTGATAATATTTGCTTATCATTATAATCTTCCTCCGTTTTTTGGGACTCTCCGCATTCTCCGATCCAACATCAGTAGAAATTTGTTCAACTTCTTCGTCCAAATATGTATTCAAACTGCAAACCGTATGTCAAATTAGTTTATACGAAACTATATACGTATATATGTATTTTATTTTACTAGTATTTAATAAAAGATTTTACGTCGATCAATTTGGTTCTCTGTTATGCGTGCTTAAGCAGTAATTACGTTTAGCATTGCCCTATCTATAAGCTCTTTTGGGGTTAAGCGTCATGAAGGACAAAACACAATTCAATTACTTGGCACTCCTAACACATTTTATTGATGATATGAAAAGTAGCAAACTCAATTATGATAGCTTTAATTTTTGGCCAAATTAATAACCATAACACTGCTATGTCTTTTGAAGTAAAGTTGTTATCACGTGACCAAGAGGTCACGGGTTCAAGTATTGAAAATAACATCTCGTAGAAATGCAAGGTAAGGCTGCGTACATACTACCAGAAAAAACACCTTTAAGTGGCAATTATTTAGTGGCTATTAATTAAAGGCGAAATGACCTGAGAAACCCTTATACTTGTCTCCGTTTGTAAGTTGGACCCTCCTACTCATCTTTTTGCCAACTGAACTCTTAAACTCAATAAAACACAACATTTTAAACCCTTTTCTCATTTAGTTATGGTGCGTGTAATACAAACACTTCACATCAAATTCCATGTCATTTTTAAAATGCCACATGAGAAATTAAATATTAAAAATAAATTAAATTAAATAAGCCATTTTCACAAAAATTGCGGAAAAATTTCATTAATCATGTTCTTCTTATTTGCTCAAAACTTGAGTATCAAATTCATTCCAAATAGCTAAAATTCTTCCCTAATTAATTTAAATTTTCAATTACAAGTTCACAAATACAATAGATCCCCAACTATAATTTTGAATTAATTTGACAAAAACACATTTATTATTCTTTAAGCTTTCTCAAGCTTATCAATGGAGTTATTTAATATTTCAATATTCACTATCACTCACTTTCAATTCAAGTTCAGATTTTGACCAAAAAAGAAGAAGGGAGCAGAGAGATCTTACTCACTTGCTTCTAAAAGCGTGTAATCACACACTTTGTCCAACTCAGCTAACTTAATGCCACATAAGCTAGGTCAATGATCATAGTGATTTAATATAAGGTTTAGGCGAATCATCTCTCACTCTATCTGTATCTCTTCTCGTCAATTTTTAGCCCTAGGTTTGTTTTTTTTTTTTTTTTTTGTGGCTTTCACAGGCGATGCATGAAATTGACGTTCCCGATCTCTCCGGCGGCGCTGATTATGCTGCGTTTCTTCAGAAAGTAAGCAATCAAACTCTCAATTTGCACATCATGATTATCTTATATCTATGTTCAATCGTAATTAGTAATTTGCAATGGTCGTATTACGATTCTGTGCATTGGTCGATTTTATTGTGAATATTTTGAGGTGAAACTTGATAATTGAGGACTTGAGGTGAACTAACTGCTGAATATTATTACTGTGTATCTTTATCTCATCATTCTATTCAAATCCTATATTCGTACTACGCAATGTTTATATACCTTTGTGTGTATTGATTAAAACTTAGGTTCAGCATTGATCCTATTGGAATGGTCAATAAAATAAATTAAACTGTTCCTGCATGCTTTTAAAGGGATATTGGATGAAATCTATCTTCGGCGATAGAAAATGTATATCCTTGGTATAGCGGTGCTACCAAGGCTTTTCGAGAGTAAACGTATTTATGTATTGTTACTGCCTACTGGATACAGAGCATAGCAACCAGAGAGACCTTTAACATCTTGGATCATGGGTTAATGACCTTAAATTCCCATATAAGGCTGAAAATGTGTTCCTAATACTAACCCCAAATAGCAATATAGATCACCTTCATTATGGCTGTTGCAAAAGCCTTTTAAATTGTGACAATAGACCCTTGTGGTCGGACTCTGCGCATAGCGGGAACTTTAGTGCACCGGGCTGCCCTTTAACACTCTATGATATAACGTCAGTTGTACATTAATTGCGTGCCTATGTCATCCTTCAACAAGCTACTACTATTTATTCATTCATAAGCAAAAAAAACAGTAAAAGATTAGCATTAATTTTAACTTATAGTTGTTTGAATTAATAAGGTTATTAATGGTAATGGTATTAGGTTCAATGAAAGTATTAACTTTTGTTTAGGTAACTTATCAGTTACACAGTTTGAATAAATTTCTAATTGAAATAGGAAACGAGGAACAAATTTCTATTTACCCAGCTAAGAAAATGGACACTCTTGGTTCAGTATTTTTTGCTCTATTTTTTCTTCCATACTTAGTCACCTCTGATGATGCCAATGCCAACTTCTATGGCTGCCTCTCCTATGAATCTGGCAATCAACCACACATTAATGTCCATACTGTATGGTCGAAAAATTACCAATCTATCCTCGAATCATCGATACACAATGCTAGGTTCAACAATAATTCCAATGTCCCTAAACCATACTACATAATTGTTCCAGAAAATAAAGAACAAGTGCGAGCAGCCATGATTTGTTGCAAGAATTCTGGATTTGAGACTCGGATTAGAAGTGGTGGACATGACTATGAAGGCCTTTCTTACATTTCTTACAAACCATATTGCCTAGTTGACCTATTTAGCCTCCGTAAGATCGATATCGATGTGCAAGAAAAGACTGCATGGGTAGAAGCGGGAGCTACCCTAGGGGAACTTTACTACAACATTGCAAATAAGAGCAATACCTTAGCTTTCCCAGCTGGAACTTGTCCCTCCGTAGGTGTTGGAGGCCATATTAGTGGTGGAGGACAAGGACCGTTGATGAGAAAACACGGCCTCGCAGCAGATAACGTGCTCGATGCCACCATCATCAACATCAATGGCACGATTCACGATAGGAGAGGAATGGGAGAGGACCTATTCTGGGCCATCCGAGGAGGCGGAGCAGCTAGTTTCGGGGTGGTTTTGTCATGGAAGTTACAATTAGTCGAGGTTCCACCCGTGGTCACTCTCTTCACCATTGCTCGAACTCACGAGGAAGGTGCTACGAAGCTTGTTCGAAAATGGCAAAAGCTAGTAAATAAATTCCCTGAGGAGCTTTTCCTAAGAATAAACATAAACCCTAAAAAGGACTCTTTAGGGCAACCATCGATACAAGCTTCATTTAACTCGTTATATTTAGGGACTAAACGCCATCTTCGGAGACTAATGAAAAGGAAATTCCCAGAATTAAACTTAAAGTCTGGAGATTGTCAAGAGATGAGCTGGATTAATTCAACAATAAGTATAGATAGGTATAGGAAAGATGCAACAATTCAAGATTTGTTAGAAAGGAAGGACAAGAGATTGACATTTTACAAAACGAAATCGGACTATGTGACAAAGCCTCTATCAGAAAAGGCATTAGAAGGTTTATGGAATGTGCTCAAAAGTACAGTTGGACTTGTGATATTGACCCCTCATGGTGGAAAAATGAGTGAAATATTAGAGGATGAAATTCCATTTCCACATAGAAAAGGAGTATTGTATAACATACAATATTTTGCACTGTGGCATCATCAAAACCAAACAGTAGAGAAGATAAAGTTTGATTGGATCAATGGTGTTTATGATTACATGGGGAAGTTTGTTTCAAAGCCAAGAAGAGCATATCTAAATACAAGGGACTTGGACTTGGGGAGAACACAAAATGGAAACGAGAAATACTCACAAGCAAAGAGTTGGGGTCAAATGTATTTCAAAGGAAATTTAAAAAAATTGGCTAGGGTCAAATATAGTGTTGATCCAGCTAATTACTTCAGAAACGAGCAAAGTATTCCACCTCTTGCTCCATAATTTTTACTTAAGGTGCAAATGTTGATAATCTTATAAAAAGGAAACAGTTTTCCTATTCAAATTAAAATTAAAATACGCTTGCCCAATCTTTCCTACTCAAATTGACTTGAGACTTTACCTCTGAGGAATTATGCCAATTAAAGCAATTCCAATGGAGAATTCGAGGTAGAAACCCATTCTTTTGGAGTCGCATTGCCAAAGTAATTCACATAAACAGCTTCTTAAGAGAAACCTATCAAAAATAGATACAATTAAGAGATAAAAGCATTGATGTCATAATAACTAGCGCACCATCCAAAGTGTCAATTTATTGACACTCCTAACACATTTTATGGCACATAGCCGGAGTTTTTAGAGGTGTCAATGGTTTTTAAAAAATCGACATAATCAATCGATCATACCGTATCGAACCGATTTTTAGTTTTTTTTTAATAAAACCAATGGTTTTTATATAAATTTATAACCGTGACGAATAATATAATTGGGTGAGTTTTTTATTTTATTAAAAATAACCGAAAAAATACCGAATCGTACCGAATAATACATGTGTAAATATATTTTATATATTAAGTCTAAAAATAATAAAATGTTAAAATTTTGCTTAGAACCCGGAGTGATAGAAGGTGGCAACATAATTTAAACTTATATAGTACTCCAATCGAAACTAAATTAGTTTTAGGATCTCGACTCTCGAGTAGTAACTAGTAAGCTACGTACACGGCATTCCAATGATTTTGGATAACAAGCTACACGTTATTAGATATTTTTCTTCTCTTATGATTTAAATTTCTCTTATTCGATAATTAATTTAAGTAGACACAATTCTTGAGTTTCATCTTTATTGCTTTCTTCCCGCTCGTGTAGTTTAAACTATATTTTTTGTCTTTGCCTAATATTGTTTTACACTATTGTAAAATAATGAAATGAACTTATATTCTTGTTTTCTTTCATGTTTTCAAGAAATGTCTAAAGAGTTTTTGCCAAAGTCATACACAAGTATACATGGTAGAGTATTCTAACTTTTTATATATTTTTTAAAGAAATACCGAAAATTAACTAAACTGTACCGATACCGAACAGAAACCGATATGATTGGACGATTTTGAAAAGTCTAATTTTGGTTATATAAACTAAAATAACCGCCCGAACCGTACCATTGACACCCCAGGAGCTTTTTAGTGCACTGGACTGCCTTTTTTAGCTTTAAAACTCTGGCACTATGCCTCGTAATTGCTCAGCAGGACCACCAAGGATTATGGTGGATAATAACTACCCTTACATTCTTAATTGAATGTTTCGAGTTCAAACCCTGAGACCAGGAATAACTGCCCAATACGAAATCAGATTAGTCCGATCTCAGAACTGTATCGGTTGAAAATCAATCGAAAACAAAAAGTGCTCAGCAGGCATGCTATGTCTTTTGAGGTAAAAGAGGAGGAAAAACAATAACTGAATAAGAAATTGAGCTATTCTTGGATAGCTTTAAATTTTGGCCAAAAGCAAAAACTAATAACCATAACACTGCTATTTCTTTTGAGGTAAAGTTGTTGCCATGTGACCAGGAGGTCATGGGTTCAAGCCTTGAAAACAGCCTCTTGCGAATATGCAAGATATGGTTGCGTACAATAGATCCTTGTGGTCGGACCCTTTTTGGGAGCCGCGCATAGTGCACCAGCTTCCCCTTTTAACACTGTATAATATAACGTCAGTTGCGTTGTACATTGATTGCGTGCCTATCTCATCCTTCAACAAGCTACTAGTATTTATTCATTCATGCACGCAACACGCACAAGTAAATTAACGGAATTGAAGGTTCTTTTTATCACCGCTAATCAATAAGCAAAAAAAATAAAAGATTAGCATTAATTTTAAGTTAAAGTTGTATGAATTAATAAGGTTATTAATGGTAATGGTATTAGGTTCTTCAATGAAAGTATTAACTTTTGTTTAGGCAACTTATCAGTTACACAGTTTGAATACATTTCTAATTGAAATAGGAAACGAGGAACAAATTTCTATTTACCCAGCTAAGAAAATGGTCACTCTTGGTTCAGTATTTTTTACCCTATTTTTTCTTCCATACTTCGTCACCTCTGATGATGCCAATTCCAACTTCTACGGCTGCCTCTCCTATGAATTACCTGGCAATCAACCACACAATATTGTTCATACTGTATGGTCAAAAAATTACCAATCTATCCTCGAATCATCGATACACAATGCTAGGTTCAACAATAATTCCAATGTACCGAAACCATACTACATAATTGTGCCCGAAAATAAAGAACAAGTGCGAGCAGCCATGATTTGTTGCAAGAATTCTGGATTTGAGACTCGGATTAGAAGTGGTGGACATGACTGAAGGCCTTTCTTACATTTCTTACAAACCATATTGCCTAGTTGACCTATTTAGCCTCCGTAAGATCGATATCAACGTGCAAGAAAAGACTGCATGGGTAGAAGCTGGAGCTACCCTAGGGGAACTTTACTACAACATTGCAAATAAGAGCAATACCTTAGCTTTCCCAGCTGGAACTTGTCCCTCCGTAGGTGTTGGAGGCCATATTAGTGGTGGCGGACAAGGACCGTTGATGAGAAAACACGGCCTAGCAGCAGATAACGTGCTCGATGCCACCATCATCAACATTAATGGCACGATTCACGATAGGAGAGGCATGGGAGAAGACCTATTCTGGGCCATCCGAGGAGGCGGAGCAGCTAGTTTCGGGGTGGTTCTTTCATGGAAGTTACAATTAGTCGAGGTTTCACCCGTGGTCACTCTCTTCACCGTTGCTCGAACTCACGAGGAAGGTGCTACGAAGCTTGTCCGAAAATGGCAAAAGCTAGTAAGGGAATTCCCTGAGGAGCTTTTCCTAAGAATAAACATACACCCTACAAAGGACTCTTTAGGGCAACCATCGATACAAGCTTCATTTAACTCGTTATATTTAGGGACGAGACGCCATCTTCAGAGACTAATGACAAGGAAATTCCCAGAATTAAACTTAAAGTCTGGAGATTGTCAAGAGATGAGCTGGATTAATTCAACAATAAGGATAGATAGTTATAGGAAAGATTCAACAATTAAAGATTTGTTAGAAAGGAAACACAAGAGACTGACATTTCACAAAACGAAATCTGACTATGTGACAAAGCCTCTATCAGAAAAGGCATTAGAAGGGTTATGGAATGTGTTCAGTACAGGGGATGGACTTGTGATATTGACCCCTCATGGTGGAAAAATGAGTGAAATATTAGAGGATGAAATTCCATTTCCACATAGAAAAGGAGTATTGTATAACGTACAATATTTTGCACTGTGGCGTTATCCAAACCAAGCAGCAGAGAAGATAACGTTTGATTGGATCAATGATATTTATGATTACATGGGGAAGTTTGTCTCAAAGCCAAGAACAGCATATCTAAATGCAAGGGACTTGGAGTTGGGAAGAACACAAAATGGAAACGAGAAATACTCACAAGCAAAGAGTTGGGGTCAAATGTATTTCAAAGGAAATTTTGAAAAATTGGCTAGGGTGAAATATAGTGTTGATCCAGCTAATTACTTCAGGAATGAGCAAAGTATTCCACCTCTTGCTCCATAAGTTTTTTAAGCAAAGAAGCATCAATAAGACAAAAATAATTTTTCCTTGTTTTTTTTCTTGTGTGAAACTCAAAAGGGTATTATGTCCTGAATTAGTGTTAGGAAGCAAGAGTTGAGATAATCAACCAATTAATCAATAAGAGCCCAAACAGAAGGTATTTGATTAATGAGTCGTCTTGGCTATGCCTTTACAGTATCTTTGAGGTTCTGATCGAGCCCCTTCTGGTTCTAGTTTTTGCTATTTATGGGTAGTGTGCCCCTAATATTGAATTGTGTCTGGGATCTTCCTTCCCCCTCTTCTTTTAGAAAATTATCTTAATGTGCAACGAAACAACAGTTGGATGATTTCCATGTAATAGAAATAGTACAGTGCAATGCAAACTTGAAGATTTGGTCGTGAGGAATTCCCTTCTAATGAATATATGTGGATATATAGTACAATCTTCATGAGTGAGTTTGTATCAATTGCAAACAGGAAATATGAAGTTTACTTTGTGGTTTTATATATTAAAGTCACGTTGGATTATTTCAATTGTACAGGCAATATCTGCAGGATTAAGAAAAACAGATTGATGATTTTGGGGAATAAACTCTCTTCTGAATGTTTATGGTCATCTTTTGATTACTTGTTAGCATGTTGAAAGAAGTTAATTATCAAAATTAATGTCTGACCTATCTTTGTAAATTATTAAATGCTGAAAAATCTCTTGTTTATCTTCTTTTCTCCTTACTTAATTCTGGAAAAACAGTTGTCTCTGCCCACCACTATTATGCATTATAGTATCAAATTAAATAGTCGGCCAAGGGGGCTAGAAATTTCATATATTATATTCTATGATCATCAATGACTAATAGTGGTGTAAGGTTCAATGGAAGGGCAAATGTTTCTTCATCCTTGATTAAAGGTGTCCGATTTGAGTTCTAAAAAGAAAAACTTTGATATCCAAACGGGCTCTTGGATGTCTAGTAATTAGTCTTTACGGGTTGTTTGACACATGAGATAAAAGATAATAATATCGGAATAAAATTTGAGACTAATTTTGTGCCCGTTTGGATTAACTTATTTTAAGTATTTTTTGTTAGCTTTTAAGCCTTTTAATAGCGTCTGTGTAGAGTAAAAATAAGTGCTTTTGAACAGTTAATTTAAGCCAAAACAACAACAAACAAAAAAAAGCTAAAAGTAAAAAACTAGAATTTCCAACTTACTAAAATAAACCTATCCAAACAGGCTCAATTTATCCCCTATTTGATTTGAAGTATTAGCAAAATCTCAAAATTATTTCATCCCATTATTTATACTAAAATGATAAAATTACTATTTCAATAAGATAAAATAATCTCATGAAATTCTTATTTATCATATCCCGGTACCAAATATTAACCATGTAAGCTTACAACAGTAGTAAGGGAAATAGTACGAAAAAAATGTTTGGACCAATTCCAGTGTACACCTAACTGACATATACAGTAGGCTGGACAAAACAATTAAACCATTAATCTACAATAGTACAACCCTTTTTCTTTTTGAAAATCCCACGTGAAATAACAATGCTCTTCCTTTTCTGTTTCAACTTTTTAATGTTTGTGCCACAATAAAATGAATCTTACAAGAAAATAGAAAAAACTTGTATTTCAATTATATATATTGTTGAAAGTGTGCGAATAAGAGTCTCACATTGATATAGCTGAGGATTGGAAAGTTACATATGTAAATCGTAAGATTTCTTAATGATGTGAGACTTTTTAAAGAAAATCATGCGGACTTGATCAAAGCGAACAATATTATGTAAGAGTATCTTTGGATCGGAGAGCCCAACATATACAACTCATTTTCTCACTTCAGATCAAAAGCTAGCCACTTTCCATCCACAACTTATTATTTTTCTTTATTTTCTGATATCAATATTCCTCTCCTGTCTCCACATCATCACCTGATTTTTTTAGTTAGTAATTATATATAAAAAAATCCTTTTTAATTAAGTACTATTGTTAGTAGTTATTCTACTTGCCTTTTGCCAAAAAAAAAAGTAACTTAAAAACTATGAAAGTCCTGGAACTTTTCGCCTGGTGTCACTAATATTCAGTGTTGAAAATCTTTCAGGACTACAAAGCTAATTTCTTTTTCTTTTATGGTTGCTCTAGGCATTTGGTATTATCTGAAACACACCGGTTTAATTAAATAATCTAAATTTGTATCGTGTAGACTCATTAAAAGGATAAAGCATTTGTCTACATAATGCGAATTCAAATTAATAGAAATCGTAGGTTTTGGGATACAAAAGGTCACTTCTAGACGTTTTCATATTGTGTATGGAGAGGTACCTTCAATTTGAAAGAATAATTTAGTAATATTCGAGTTGTTTGGCAAGTCGTGTTTCGAATAACAACCCACTAAAAAATGTGTAGAGAAAGAAAGATATATATGATGAAATAGTCTCTTTTTTCCCCTTGCTTAAGACAAGAAAAATATTCTTCCATAGGTTCAAAAAAAATTGAAATTTGGGAAGCTTCCTTTATGTATTTGAAGCTATTGTGTGAGGTTAAAGTCTCACGATCATATAAAGGAAGAAAAATTCAAAAGTGACTTTAGTGAGATCTTCTCAATACTTGGAAGATTATATCAGAGAAAACAATTTTCAAAAGTGACTTTAGTGGAATCTTCTCAATACTTGAATGATCATATAGGGAATTAACTGTTCGTTTCATGCATATTTTATGTCAGATATATATTTGTCTAGTACGCCTAGTATATGATGGACACACACATATATATATAACTTAGATTTATCAAAAAGATTGGACTTAGATGGACTCCTGTTATATGTATAATACATTTTGCTACTTAGATAATTAAATCATATTTTTGTATGGTTTTTCATTTTGAATTTTTACGTTTTAATTTATTTTCTTTTTTTTTTGAAAGAAAAAATTTCATTGTAATTTAAAATTGGTGAAGTTTATGACTTTATGCTTCAGAATCCTTTTACATTCGCAAATCACAATCACTTGTCAAATCGATGAAGATGACAACCTTTCTTTTTTTGTAGTATTTTTGCTCTGCAGAAGTTTCCTAATAAGTACAAGCATCGTGCAGGGGATGGCACTCATGACCAGGAGCGGATCTGTTCAGGGGCGGATCTACGATAGTGGGTGGGGTTCCCGGGAACCCCCACCCGCTACCGTAGATTCCATAAATATACTAAAAACTATATTAAAAGTTATAACTGAATGGTGATGGAATCCATAACTAAATGTGTGGGTGGATCAATGGCAAAGAAGGGGACCCCTAAAGTTCTTATGTCTAGCAGCATGCGATATCCATCCTTGAGCACGTTTTTCTCTCTTTTAAAAAGAATATAATTGACAAAATCAACTAAAAAGGCAATGAATTAGTAAAATATTACTATTACCAAAATCTCAATATTTCAAATTAAATTTGGAATCATAAAAGTGAGAAACAAGAAAAAATTGGGTTAAAAAATTCTTTTGGTTCTTCTTCCTTTTTTAGAGTTCCAGGTTTTTCTCTTCTTTCTTTTTGTTTGTTTCTCTTATATTTTTATTTATTTTTTATTTTTCTATTGTCTTTCACATACTAATTTTCTTTTATATTGTTCTTGGAGTTGTAGATAACAATCTTTTTTACTTTATTTGTTGTCTGTTGATCAATTAAATTGTTAAAAGGCAGATTTAATTTTCTAACTATAAAAATTAAAATAAACATCAATCTTATGTCATTATATTACTCTCCGTATATATTGTAGGGACTCTTCATTTATATAAAATATTGTCAGTTCTTTGCCTTTGAATTATTTCATGAATTGTTTTTAAGTTACATAGTGTCGCTATAAGTTTATTATATTTGTGAAAATATATACTAGTTCACAGGTAATTTTAATATTTTAAAATACATATTTGTGATTTAGAGTAGCATATATATACTTTGATCATTAAATTTGTCATAAACGATAAAAATCGATCATGAAGTATGGGTGACCAACACAAGATGCCCATCATCGACCATCAGCAATTAAAAATTGATAATCAATAAGTCAAATGATTAAGCACAAATATTCAATCAAACCACCCGATAAGCACTCTTATTGGGAACCCACAAGTTTTAAATCCTGGATCTGCCTCTAGATCTGTTGGTAAAAAGTACTACAATATTGATATAGAACAGGAATTTAAAAGTAGTAAGAGAGTAGTCACAAATATTGTGTCGTGATAAGTCACTGCCTTGAAAACGATTTCGGCCCGACTCCGGTGCAAATCGTTGTAGTCGGTCGCTCCCCAAGATTCAACAGTTACTTTCAAACACGTGCACTCGTAGCTGAAAGTTTGGAAGTTGCCCAAAACAAATAACTAGAAGAGGAGGAAAAAAGTTGTTTTCTTCCTTTTTTTGTTGGTGTATCTTTTGTTCACAAAGTGGAGTGATTTATATAGGTGAGGAACAAAAATTGTTTCAAGAT
This sequence comes from Jaltomata sinuosa, assembly GCA_003996215.1. Lineage (NCBI taxonomy): Eukaryota > Viridiplantae > Streptophyta > Magnoliopsida > Solanales > Solanaceae > Jaltomata > Jaltomata sinuosa. Next base: position 413,937 of record QJPP01001558.1, read on the forward strand.
TGGAGTTAATGGAGAGAATTCAATTTAGTGAATTAACCCATCCGTTAAAAAGAATTGAAGGACTCTCAATTGAATTCATCCGTTAAAAGAGAATTGAAAAACACGATTACAAGAATAAGTTTGTTACACTTTCTCACAATGTATTTTACAAATATTTTGTAACAATGTATTTGGACTTCTTCTTTTGGATAAGCTTTAAAGAAGCTTTATACTTTGCATTCTCCATTTATTAATAATGCTTTCAGGATCTAGGAAGGGGTCAGAGTGTTCGCCGAATCTTCATATATAATAAGAAATTACATTGTATATATAAGGTGTTTTTTTAATTTCTAGTGTATATATAGATTTTGAATTTTGCAAACACAAGATTAGAGGTTGACTCAATAGTTTAGGGGATTCAAATTCACTTTGAGATTTCAAATTCAAATCTCAAGCACTATATTTTTATTTTTTAAATCCCCTTAGTGAAAAATTTGAATTCTTCATCGGCACGACACAGATTAGGTTAAGGATAAGAGGCAAGAGCGAAGCCAGGCGATGGAAGAGGTTCAGTTGAACCCCCTTTGTTGGGAAAGTACAAAATATATATATATATATGTGCGCGCGCGCGTTGCATATTTAAACCCTTGATTAGGGGGTGTACATGGACCGAGTTGATTTAGATTTTTTAAATACCAAACCAAATTATAGTGTCGGGTTTTTAAATTTATAAACCAAACCAAATCAATAAAAGTCAGATTTTCCAACCTCAAATTTTTTCGATTTCCTCGGGTTTTTTCGGTAAAGTCTTCATACAAACATAAAATTAACTTGTACTTCAAATATTTCTTTAGCCCGAGCAAAATAAAACTATCTAATGTATTTCTTAAAAAAATAACACAAAATATATTCATTTTATTTGGAATTTATGAAGTGAGTGATGACAATAAAATATTCAACCAAAAAAATAATAAAATCGCATAGAATAAATGCATGTTAATAAGTCATAATAAAAATAATCATAATTAAAAAGTATTAAGTCATGCTAAAATAAATCTAATAAATATTAACTACATGACTAAATATTAAATAGAAAAATAAATTAGTTTAGATATTTACGTAAAATTAAAGAATAAATATCTAACGTGATTGTCATTCCTAGTGTTGAATTGAATAATCTTTTGTTAACATTCGTATTGATTTGGGCTTTATTTGAGTTACTAATATCTATGAGTTATAAAAAGACTTATTGGACCATTTAAAATTCTAAGTTTAAACCTGAAATAATATGTTGAAAGATAAAAACTATGAAAAAGTTGAAGAAATATTTATAGATTACATCACAAAAAATATTTTTATGTATAAAATATTTTCAAAAATAGTATATATGTAATATCGGGTTGGTTCGGTTCGGTTTGACTTTTTTTAGTTAAAATCAAACCAAACCAATTATAGTCGGGTTTTTTTTTTCAATATCAAAAAACCAAGTCAAACCAAATCACTAGTCGAATTTTTCTTGCGATTTGATTCGATTTGCGATCCAATTTTGTACACCCCTACCCTTGATATAACTTGAAAATCTATATTTCAAACCTCTTTAATAAAAATAATGTCATTAACACTGATAAAAAGTGATAATCGATAGATTTCTATGCTAGCTAGCAATTAAGTTTCCGAAGAAGGGTGATATACATTATGATACTTTAGACAAATGTTTGAATCGGAAAGAGAAAGTAAATTAAAGTATACTTATTTAAAACAGATAATAATTTACATAGCACTCATTCAATTTAGCTTAGCTGAAGGAATAAATTCATACTAATATTTACTGGACCATACAGAACAATATATATTATATATGATTAAGGTGTGACAAGATTCGTCGTTGATTCTAAATAACTAGTAGATACAATTAGAGGTGAATTCAAACTTTAAATTTGATGAAATCGATCTTTAAAATTTCTAGCACGCTGAACTATTATACTTTTCAAGATAATAAATTAAAATATAGTAATATTTACTAATCTTTTCTATATAAATTCGATACTTAAAAGCTATATTTGCCCCGAGTACATCACTTTTTTTTTTGTTGAGTGAAGGCGTACGTGGGGGACCAAATATATGTAAGAGAATATAACCGTGTACCGGTCCATTTATGCCATCCTTTTTCTACGAAGAAAATACTTTAGTTGAAATATTCTCATAGTCAAATATTCAATGCAAGCTTGACTAATATTACATAGTATGAATTAAATTCCAAGATATGTTATTGTGGTCACACTTTTCTTCTTATTGTTTGACACAACTAGCTAAAACAATTAAATACTCATATTTGACTTTGAATTGTTCGTTTTGACAACCCAACTAATTTCGAACGTGGTACTCCTATTCTTTTGATATCTATACCATGTTATCTCACTGGAATAAATGATACCATGTTTAACAAAAAAAAAAAGGTCCATTAAAAAATTAATATAAAATTTATTAAACTATCTCTATTTAATAAATATTTTTTAAGAATTACATAAACATTATTCCCTACGAATCTAGTAAAAATAGATGGTTCAAAATAATACTCTCTCTGTCCCATGTTAGTTGGTCATTTTTTTTTTACACGCATCTTAAGAAATCATAAATAAGAAAATGGTTTTACTAATTTACCCCTTATGAAACTTCTTTGAAACTTTACAAACAAGTGTTCACACTTTCAAAAAGAATTTATTGTAATAGTAATATGAGAAAAAATTAATTAATCTCTCTTAATTTAATAAGATGGATAACTAATATAGAACAATATTTTTAGTAAGCTGACCAACTAATATAAAACGGAGGGAGTAATCAGCTTAGAATATCAAGATATAATTAAGTATATTCTTTCCATTTTGTCTTTAATAGTAACTATTTTTAAAAATAATAAACATTGATTAATTAGCTCCTAACTGAACAGCACATACACGTACTCCAATATTATGATTGCTTAAATTAACTCCCTTTTTATTTATTAAAAAGAGATTAACATTTTAAATGATTTAAAGATAATGAATAAGGGTAAAATAGTCAAAACACATCATTTCTTTAGAGGCGTGTAAATTAAAAAAGAAAAATTACTTAACTAAGTAAACATAGATAGTATAACAACTCAACATAGCTATAATTTGAAAAAATTACACAACTCAACAAGAGTTTTCTTTTTCCTAGCAGATTCTCCTATTAAGATACACTCCTCACACGTAAACAATTCTTCTATTAAGATACACTCCTCGAACCTAAACATAACCTCATTCTCCGCCACCATCTCTACTACCTGCCCCTCCCCACAGATTTTCTCCGTCATACCGTCGACCCGCAATTTAACTGTCAGTTGTACGACCGACCCGATATTTAGTTTTTTTTTTCTAATTAATAGGTTTAATGGGCTTGAGTTTCTGTTGAAGATGAAAGGGAAAACAGTGATGTTTGTGGGTGATTCATTAGGCAGGGATCAAAGTATAATCGTCATAATCTCGTTATTCACGAAAATCCGAATTTATTGTTTCATGTATTAGGAAAAATCTTTTCTTCTTCTATTGAAACATATTGATACAATCAATTATATTTATGGATCATGAAAAATTACATGCGTATCCAAAAAAAATGATGCAATTATTATAAAATTATGTCTGCCTATCAGAAAACAGATAAATTGATACATCTATTATCAAAAAAAATTGTATCTGAATATTTATTTTAGTAGTAATACAATGATTCAAACATTGTATCAATAATCTTTTCCATCTGCGAATTAAAAAAATGATACAACTATTATCATCAAAATTGTATCATATATACATGTTTTCAAACATAACTATGATACCTGATAACTGATACCCGAAATAGTATCTTAAAAATGAGTTATGTTATGTAAATATCAAAACTACTACTAAACTACGTAATATAGACCTAAAGTATTGCTCTTTATGAAATTTCTTCAATAAAAAATGTGATAAGTAAAATAGTCCAGGAAAGTATTAAGAAGATGAAGTATAAGGGTATAGTTGGAAATACGTACAAATTTTGTCTTGAATTTCTAAGGTGATGACAATTTTTTTCCTATAAAGTGACACGTATTTTGAAACGAAGTAAATAATAAATATATATAACTTGTATTGTAGTAACTTTTGATATTTAAAAGAAATAGTTTGCTAGTATTATAAAATTGTTATTATAGCAAATCATAGGTTATTCATGAGAAATATTCATACCAACTAGAAATAAATGAATTGCCAAATGAGAACGTTTGAACTTAATCATGAATAGTAATTAGAACATGGGTATATTTATTTATTTTTCGAAGAAACCCCACGAGCTTTAAAATTTGTTGCAATTATGAACAATTGAACATTAGCCAAGTCAACATAGTTTTGCTATCATTATCATAATAATTAGTAGTGAACTCAGAAATTTTATTAAGATTGTTCAAAATTTAATATATATATATATATATATATATATATATATATATATATGAAAATAATTTTTGACCTATATACCTCATATAATTTTCTATATATATAATGTAATTTTTTGACGAAGGGTGTTCAACTGACAACCTTTCACTACACATGGCTACACCACTGATAATAACATAACTAAATTTGTCAATCACCCAAATTAAAAAAACAATTGTAAAAACTGTGAACTATATAATTATTCTAAATAAAATATTTTTCTTTTAATGGTGAACTTTCTCGAGAAAGAAAAAAAGGAAAGGTTTAATGAAAATCTTAATATGATATCCATCTCACTTTGTTTTAATTAACTCACTTACTTTTTATTAGTTGATTCATCATTGATAATTAATAGATTTCTTGTAGTTATCTTATTTTGTGTTTGAATCAAAGATACTCCCTCTTTTAAAATAAGTAATGTTTTTATTTTGGCCACATTCCTTAATAAAATTATTCATTTTTAGAAAGTGAAATGTATTTTTACTAACTTACCTTCAATAAATATCTTGAATTTGATATATCTATTTAGTATTCCTTTCGTTCTTTTTTATTTGTCACATTTCTCTTTAATTAATTTTCAAAGGTAAATTAGATTAGATTGATTCGATATTTTAAAATGAAAATTCAGATATTCAATGTCACGACCCAACCTACCGGGCCATGCGGGCGCCTACTCTAACCACCAAGATAGACGAACCCTTACCACCCGTCTCACAGGTAACTTGCGAAAAATAAAGTAACCCATCAAATTAGTCCATTTTATACCTGAGGAAATCTCTTTTTACAAAACATGTTCAGAAAGTAGACTAATAAAAATTTGCGGAAAAAACCTTTACAACACTTTTAAAACACCCTCCCTAGGATCTAGTCTAAACAGGTACAAGAGCTACTACAAGATGACACAAGAGGGAAAGACACAACTTCCGCCATGAAAAGCGAAGACAGAAGCTGCTAGAGATCCTTATCGCCGTGAACCTATGAAACATCACCAACATGCAACCAGACTATACCAAAAAGGTATAGCAAGAGTAGAGTCAGTATAAACACACATACTGGTAGGCATCATCGATCGACCCGAATCCACTCCTACCATCATATGAGAAAACAGGAAAATACATGACTGAAATTAATATAACTTGGTTCCCATCCTCCAAAAGTTCTTCCGCTGCGACTCCCTCATTCTCAAGACTTCCGAGTCACACTAACCTTAGACTCCCCAAGTCACCTAATCCTAGACTTTCCAAGTCTCAATATTCTAGACTTTCCAAGTCCCCTTACCCCTCACCGATGTCCTTGTCAATACCTGGACTACCCTTTCCTTACCTAAGTCAACTGTTCTAGCTATCCTTCAGACTTAGCCCGGTTAACTGCCCAACTCAACCACTTATACTCGTAACATTACTCGCCAGGGTCCAACCCTCCACGGATCTCTAGTAAACCTTTTAATACGTTCGCGACAACTAGAACCACAACCCCAGACTTTTCGTCTTCCTCGCAGTCTAACCACTACGTGAAATCCACCTACCAACCCTTGCTACATTTAACGACAACACTAGAGTTACATCTAATTCCTTTTATAACACATGACTCGGACCCTTCAAGGATCCCCTTAACCACCCTCGATGTTAACAGCTACCCCGGTCCATTTCGATACCGACCCTTAGTCATTAATCACAATTAATCCTCGACTATCAAGGCGCACTCAATGACGACGACCTGCAAGCATATATACATGAATAACCTCCTATTTCTATTATACAGACCCACCCCGGGACCCCTTCTAAACAACACCTAAGTTTCAATGATCAATCCGGCCTAACTCAAGACCAACACAACAGTTTTACAGAAATTTTCGGCCACTCAAGGACCACCCATTGACATCACAATTTCACAACTGCTCGGTTCACTCAAGGAACTAATAACAATTATCACATTTTAATAAGCAATTCGGTCCACTCACGGAACCAATATCAATCAATGCAACACAATAATAAAAATACAATGATGCAACAAAAGTAAACCCGTACCAGGCGTGGTACCCGTGCCAACCAATTGTTATACTCGTACCAGGCGTGGTACCCGTGCCAACCATTTTATTATACCCGTACCAGGCGTGGTACCCGAGCCAACCGAATGTCAATAATCCATAGTCAAATGCATGAACACACAACTTGTAAACCAACAAGCAAATACCGTTCAAATCACAGACTGTAAAGCAGAAACCTTAGACATTCTACACAACTTCCCTAAGCAATGTAATTCATACAATCACTTAGATACGAGTAGAAGAATATACAACATTCACATAAATCGTAAGCCATCACCTACTCCCTTTCGGGTACAACAACGAACCATCAGATCACGTTCGAAGACTATCCCTGGTTCACCCTTTTTATTTAATCACATGTAACTAGCGCTTTTCCTTTTTCATAATCACATAAGAAACTACACAATTTCCTTTCCCTAACCTTCAGAAAGACCGCCGCTAAGTCTCAGGCCATAAACATTCCTGAAACCCCACCTAGGAGTTTCCTATTCCCGTTTCCCATAACTCCAAGCACTTCCCCGGTTCCTCGAACCTTTCCGACATACTAGTCCCTTAATCTATCAAGTTATCACACCAATATGTATAATGTGAACACATAACACAATCACAAGACCAGCCATTTACTCCGTACATCCTAGACTCAACACAATCAATCCCGAATCCGCCAGACTCCGTACCCGGAGGCCTAAAACATGGATTCTCCGTTTTCACTATACAACAAGTAAGAAAAGTAAACAGGTCTAACTACTCATGAAAACCTAGCCTACTTGGGAGCCAAGCAGCTGCAACGGTGTGTTTCTGGCTCCGTGAATGCGTTCCCGGCTGAACGATGGTCTTGGAATCCATTGTTCCGTGTCCCTTCAGCCTTGGAGCAGCATGAGAGAGATTTTGGAGGAACCCTCGTATGTTTTTCAACTGAGGCGAAAAGACTTTTTAATAAAATCCTGTCACAGGCTACTGCCTCCCGTAGCTCCACTATAGCGGTCTGTCCCTCCGCTACAACGGTTCCGCTATAGCGGAATAATTACCGCTATAGCGGAGTAATGTCAGCTCGGATTATTTTCGAAAATCGGAATTTTTCCATGACGTCACCCTACTTACCCCGAATGAATTTTTAACCATTTTCCCTGATTTACGAAATCAGAAAAGATTAACATAACGACGGGTCCGGTCGTTATATTCCAAAACTACACGGAAAGTACTATAAATTGTAATTTTTCTCATATCAATATGACCAATAAATACATCTTAATTTGTTGGTCAAATTTCATATTGTTTGACTCCCAAAAAAAATCGTGACAAGTATTTTGAAACATCATTAATGTCTTTTTAATTATGTGAAATATCACTTACATGTAAACAAAATGAAAAAATAAAAATCACTTATTTTGAAACGGAGAAAGTATGTTCTATGCACTTCGGTTGGGATGTAAATGATTTCACCGTCTAACTTTGCTTTAGAAATTAAACCCTTTTTAACTTTAGAAATTAGATGTATTTGGCTTAATAATTGTTATCTCGAAAATCAATTCAAAAGCAATCTCTAAAACTTAAAAAGTGCGATAAATTTATCTATGTCGATTAATAAAAGGAATAAACTAAGAAAATTGGAAAATTGGAAAAGTTGTTTTTAGTGTTGTAGATTGTGGCAGCCAGGCTGCCACTACCACAAACAATTCATTGGCACGTTGGGCAACAAGTCAAATTCGACAGGCTTATTATAGCCACACAATCCAAAATCTTTACGAAACCAAAATTCTGTCTTGTAAACTTCACACATCTCTAGCCCTCCAATTTTTTCCTAATTTTCAAGTTTCAACGTTCCAAGATTCACTGTTTTATCCCCCCTTTCGCCCCACTTTCTTGGCTGCCCCACAAGCCAGTGTTACAACTATACAACACAACACTTCTGATTTTTCTCATTGTTGCCTCCACCTCCATGCACTCCCTTATTATTTATTATACATATAAACCTGATTGATTATATATCTATTTCAAATAACCATTCTCTCTCCTTCTCTCACAGTTCATAGGATTCTCCGTGGAGGGCTCTTTGTCTGCGTTGACATAAAGGTTTGTTCTTGATCTGGGGTTCTGTTAATTCTTGACTTTTTTTTTTTAGTTCCATAGATGTTTGGTTCAAATGGGGTTCTTTGTTTTTTCTGTTTAAGCTTGTGAGAATTTGGGTTTTGTGCTAGATCTTATGTTTGACTGTAATGTAGCTAATGTACATCAAGTCTGATTGAAATTTGTTTTGTTTTACTTAATTTTGCTTGCAGGAGGTTCTCTAATTTTGGACTGAGTGAGGTACTTGTTTCAAACTCTTGCCATTTCCTGTTAGATCTGTCTGTTTTTAGGAACCCCTTGTTGTTGTTAAACCCTTAGACCTTATAAAAATTCAATCTTGAAAATTTTTATAATCTGCACTATAGGTCAATCTTAGATTAGTGAATAACCTTTGACCTTATAGATTCCAAATTTGTACCCTTGGAACTTCCAATATCTGGAAAGTTGTTGAGTTTTCATCAAAATGAGTGAATCCAAACGAGAAGCACCAGTTAACAACCCCCCTCCTTCTTATTCAAGAAACTTTCCTGATTTCAAACAATCTGTGAAGCTGAAGTATGTGAAACTTGGTTATCATTACCTCATTACTCATGGAATGTACCTATTTTTATCCCCTCTAGTTATTGTCCTTGCTGCTCAACTCTCTACGTTCTCGCCCACTGACCTATATGTTCTTTGGGAGCAGCTTAGGTTCAATCTCATATCTGTCATCTTATGCTCTACCCTTTTGGTCTTCCTGTCCACCCTCTATTTTCTAACCCGTCCTCGCCCTGTATACCTTGTTAATTTCTCGTGCTATAAGCCTGAAGATGCTAGGATATGCACAAGGAAGATTTTCATGGAGAGGTCCAAGTTGGTTGGTTCATTCCCTGATGAAACTCTTGAGTTCCAGAGGAAAATTCTTGAGAGGTCTGGCCTTGGTGAATCAACATATCTCCCTGCAGCTGTGCTGAATGTACCACCAAATCCTTGTATGGCAGAAGCACGAAAAGAAGCTGAGACCGTTATGTTTGGTGCCATTGACGAGCTCCTTGCTAAAACCGGTGTTAAGCCAAAGGATATTGGAATTCTTGTGGTAAATTGCAGCTTGTTTAATCCAACCCCCTCATTGTCTGCAATGATTGTGAACCATTACAAGCTTCGTGGAAACATTGTGAGCTACAATCTGGGTGGAATGGGTTGCAGTGCTGGTTTAATCTCGATCGATCTTGCAAAAGATCTTCTTCAAGTCCATCCCAATACCTATGCTTTGGTGCTCAGCATGGAAAACATCACCCTGAACTGGTATTTTGGGACTGAGAAATCCATGCTCCTTCCAAATTGCTTATTCCGGATGGGAGGTGCTGCTGTATTGCTCTCCAACAAAGGATCTGAGCGAAGAAGATCAAAGTACCAGTTGGTGCATACTGTCAGAACTCACAAAGGTTCTGACGACAAGTGCTTTTCTTGTGTTTACCAAATGGAAGATCCCAATGGAAAAGTTGGAGTATCGCTGTCAAAGGATTTAATGGCAGTAGCTGGCGATGCTCTAAAGACCAATATCACTACATTGGGTCCTCTTGTGCTTCCCATGTCCGAGCAGTTACTTTTCTTCGCCACACTCGTGGGAAGAAAACTGTTGAAGATGAAGATCAAGCCTTATATCCCAGATTTTAGATTGGCCTTTGAGCATTTCTGCATTCACGCCGGTGGCAGAGCTGTGTTAGATGAAATAGAGAAAAACCTGCAACTCACTGACTGGCACATGGAGCCTTCAAGGATGACATTGTATCGATTCGGAAACACCTCAAGCAGCTCTCTTTGGTACGAATTGGCCTACTCGGAAGCTAAGGGAAGGATCAAGAGGGGAGACCGAACATGGCAGATAGCATTTGGTTCAGGGTTCAAATGTAACAGTGCAGTTTGGAAAGCTTTACGATCAATTAATCCAGCCAAGGAGAAGAGCCCGTGGATGGATGAGATCGACCAGTTCCCTGTGGATGTTCCAAGGGTTGCCAAAATTTAACAATCCAATGGAGTTTTCATTTAGCTTAGTGTTCCCAAAATCGCGGGTAATTATTCTTTATCAGTTGCCATGTGTTGTTCAGTTGTTTCCTTGTGATTCTCAAGCTAGTCTATAGCTGATCTAATTCTATTGAGAAGCTTTAGATAGGAAATTCTACTTGCTCTCAATTGTGTTATGAGAATCAAGTAAGTGTTCTTCTCATTTTGATGTTTCTGGATGTTCAGTTTAGGATCATTGACTTGTTGGTAATTTGGAATTCAGGGGGTAATTATTGAATATCTATCAGTTAATATCCATGTACTATTTCTTTATTCATGATTTATCCTAGAGAAAAATTGATATTCATTATTCATCATGTAATATGCTGATTGTTTATTCAGTGCAGCACATTGGTTATGTGGAGAGCAGTTGTATTATTCCCTTTCAGAATATGTTTGCTTCATCAATATCCATTCCCCTATTCATTGAAAAGAAACAGAATGCTCTTCTTTTTCATTTTTGGAATAAAATTTAGGTGAAATTGTCTACTTTCTTGCTTTGTTTGTAAAGGAGAAAGGGAAATGGAGGAAAATAAAGGGAGAAAGTGGTTTGAGATGAAAGGTAAAAGTTGTACTAACATTTTAACTTCACCTTAATTTTCTCTCATTCACAAACCAATGAAGGAAGAGCAAAACTTTGACACTTAGCTTGCGTTTAGACATGCGCTATGAAGTTATGATTCAAAATCAACGTTTGACAAGCTTCTACTTTTAAGAGAAGAAAAAGGGAATTCCTTGGCATCTTGGAATATATATATGGGCAGAATAACATCTAATGCTCTGTATAATTCATGAAAATGTAGAAAATTAGGCTTGTTTTTTGCAACACTTCTGGCAATTTCATTCTCAATCTTCGATGACTCCTATATTTTGTCATTCAATTTCTACAGTTTACAATTTTCGAAGCAGATTAAAAATATTAATTGACTTATATATTATATCAGAGACGATAGAAGAAAAATTCAATTTCTACAGTTTACAATTTTCGAAGCAGATTAAAAATATTAATTGACTTATATATTATATCAGAGACGATAGAAGAAAAAAATGAACTGCTGGTCTAGAAAAAGCTAGTAGTTTTAAAAGGAAATATCACGTTAAATTAAATGTTTATCATTTGTTCTTGAATTGTGAAATTCATATAAAATAACATTATTTGTGAAATGATAACAAACATTCCTGGGGTGATTTACAAAAATGATCTTGGAGTCGAGTGTTCTTGGACTTTTGTCCCTACTTACTTTATAGATAAAGTTTTACGTTTAACAAATTTTGATTTTTGATCTTAAAAGTTTGCTCACAGAGCACATTGAATCAAAAGTTCAAGACCACCTATATCCCTAATCTGTAAATGGGGGATTACTGTTTATTATGGAGAGGCCTATCACTAAACTTGCTATCTATTGGGCCAGCCCAAGTTGAGAAGTGGCCTAATCAACAATGATAATGTACTCAATATAATTCTACAAGTAAAGTCTGAAGAGAATAAAATGTTATTATTTGTTCATTTATTTACCGTTTCTATAGAAAAGACTATCACAAGACAACTCTCAACTACCTAACTAACTATCTACCCTAATCCGAGTCCTCCATGATCTTCTATCTAAGGTCATGTCTTCGGTAAGCTCAAGTTGTGTCATGTCCTGTCTAATCACCTCTCCTCAATACTTCTTTGGCCTGCCTCTGCCTCTCATATGACCATACATAGTCAACCTCTCACACCTCTGTACTGATATATTTGTGCATCTCCTCTCACATATCTGAACTATCTAAGTCTTGCTTCCGGCATATTATCCTTCATCAAGGCCACTCCTATCATGTTTTGAATATCATCATTTCTAATCTTATTTCTCCTAATGTGCCCACACATCCATCTCACTATCCTCATATTCACAACTTTCAGCTTTTGAACGTGTATATATAGTATCTCTTAGTAAAGTGAATATTATTTTAAAACAGATGAAAAAGAAAGTAAAAATGAAGAGTGAATCCACTTTATCCCCAAACATTTAAGGGTTGGGAAACAATATCCCCTCCACATATTAAATTGGAATGATAATCCTCTTGTTCAATATTTTTCGGTGAGAATTTTTTTTGATTAAATATATTTTTTCTAAAACTAAAATAAGATAATTAACCTCCAATTCTTAAAAAACTTTAAATTTCAAGGGATTTTCTTTTGGTGATAAACACTAAATTTCAAAGGCTAGATTTATTTTTCATTAGTACTCTTCTTTTCTGAATAATTTGATAAATATTTCATAGAGTGGGTAATATTTTTTTAAGAAAAAAAAATAGTTTTTTCCCAATAACATATGAATTATTTGAAAAACAAACTATTTTTTTTCCAGTAATATTTGAATTATTTGAAGAAAAAAAATATTTTTTTCCTAATAACATTTGGGATTATTTGAAAAAAAATATTTTTTCTCAATAATATTTGAATTATTTGAAAAAAAAACTTTTTTTCAATAACATTTGGATTATTTGAAGAAAAAAACTCATTTTTTCAATAACATTTGGATTATTTGAAAAAAAAAATCCATTTTTCAATAACATTGGATTATTTGAATTTAAAAAACAGTGTTTTTTCAATTACATTTGGATTATATGAAATAAAAAAGATTGCTCTTCAATAACATTTGAATCATTTGAAGAAATAACTGTTTTTTTTTCAAAAATATTTGTATTATTTGAAAAAAAAATATGTATTTTTTCCATAATATTTGAATTATCTGAAAAAAAATGTATTTTTTTAAAAAAATAGTATTCACTCAATGAGATACTTATCAAATATTTAAATTATTCAAGAAAAAAAAGTACTAATAAAAAATAAATCTATCCTTCGAAATTTAGTTTTTAGCCCCAAAAACAAATCCCTTGAAATTTAAAGTTTTTTTTTAAATATTAGAGGTTAATTATCATATTTTAGTTTTAAAAAAAATATATTTTTTTAAAAAAAATCGCACCAAAAAATATAGCAGGGAATTATTATTATTATTCTCATTCAATATGTGAGGGGGGAGGGTATTGTTTCCCAACTCTCAAATGCTAGGGGGTAAAGTGAATTCACTCAAAAATGAACTTGTCATCTTAGTATTTGATCGACTTTGACTCCAATTCTGGACTGGCCCTTTTGCTAGTTTTTTCATTCTAAAATCATATCATTTGAAAGATTCTATTCATATTATTTCAATTTGATTCTAATATATTAACTTTATAAATTAACAAGTAATTTGGGTATAAATATTTTTAATAATATGTGACGAAGGGAATACTCTCTTTATCCCATATTAGTTGTCTACCTAATTATTAAAAATAATTGTCTAATATTAATTGTTCACCTTACTAAATCAAGAGAGTATTAATTGTTTTTTTTCATAATAACTTATAATTAATTTTTTTTGAAAGTGTGAACACTTGTTTGTAAAGTTTCAAAAAGTTTCTTAAATGTTGAATTATAAAAATATCTTTTTATTAATACTTTCTTATAATACAATACGTGTAAAATAAAAAGTGGATAACTAATATAAGACGAAGAATAACACTTTAGAAACTAGTAGAATTCTAGAAATGACCAGACTTGAAAGAGAGAGAAGAGAGTCTCTTGATCATTAAAAGATGTGGATAACAATAATAAACCAAGAAGATTAATTCAGACAAATAAAACAAAAGAGGGAGATATATAAAGTAGAAGTAGAATTCTAGAAATGACCAGACTTGAAAGAAAGAGAAGAGAGTCTCTTAATCATTAAAAGATGTGGATAACAATAATAAACCAAGAAGATTAATTCAGACAAATAAAACAAAAGAGGGAGATATATAAAGTAGTTTTCCATTTGAAATTGACTTGGTCGTTGCTTGACCAAACAAAAACTAAAATAGTTTGGAAAACCACATTTTAAATTTAGAATTATTCGTCAATTAGGTGTAGCCAATTAGGCAATTGATTTGCCATCCATGCATATGGCAAGCTTCCAAGAAACATCATCCGTATATTTTTTCGATATTTACTATATTTCGTACATTTTAAATAATATATGAAAATGACATTTTTCTCATATTTGCAAATACATAATCCTTTGTTGAAAAAGACAAAAAAAAAAAAAAAACATAGACCTATTTGTTTCATTTTAATTGTCAAAACCACTTCTTTATCTACAATTTCAAGCCAAATCTTATATTTTCTAGTTTTTAAATCTTTGGGAAATAGCAATTATTAGGGGTGTATATGGACCGAGTTAGTTTGGATTTTTTAAATATCAAACTAAATTATAGTATCGGGTTTTTAAATTTTACAAACCAAATCAAATCAATAAAAGTCGGGTTTTCCAATCTCGGATTTTTTTATTTTTTTCGAACTTTTTGGGGTTTAAAAGTCTTCGTACAAACATATAATTAACTTGTGCTTTAAATATTTCTTTAGTCCTAGTAAGATACAACTATCTAATTTATTTTTATAAAAAATAACACAAAATATAAATGAGTGATGATAGTAAAATATTCAACTAAAAATAATAAAATCGCATAAGATAAGTATTGCATATTAAAAAGTCATAATAAAAATAATCATAATTTAAAAATATTAAATCATGCTAAAATAAGTCTAATAAGTATTAGCTACATGACTAAATATTAAACAGAAAAATAAAATTAGTTTATATATTTATGCAAAATTAAAAAATAGATATCTAACATGATTGTCATTTCTAGTGTTGAATTGAATAATTTTTTTGTTAGCAGTAGTATTGATTTGAACTTTATTTGAGTTACTAATAGTCTATGGATTATAAAACTTATTGGACTATTTAAAATTCTAAGTTTAAACTTAAAATTATATGTTGAAAAATAAAAACTATGAAAGAGTTTAACAAATATTTATAAATTACATCACTAGTAAATATTTTTATGTATAAAATATTTTTAAAAATAGTATATATGTAATATCGGGTTGGGTTCGATTCGGTTTGACCTTTTTTAGTTAAAATCAAACCAAACCAATTATAATCGAGTTTTTTTTTCAATACCAAATCAAGTCAAACCAAATCACTAGTCGAATTTTTTTTGCGATTAGATTTGATTTGTCATTTGGTTCAATTTGCAGTTCAATTTTGTTCACCCCTAGCAATTATATAGTCCCTTATCGACCCCATTTATGTCTTACTTATTGGTATACTATTTTGAAAGTCAAATAATTTTTTTCCTTAAGTATGTTTTCCATTAAAAAACTATAGGTATATTAATTATAAAAGATTATGATCCATACCACTTTTATGTATGCAAGTTTTTTTTCCATAAAAAATCAATGTAATTCAAGCAGAAATTATAAAGTTTGACACTCATACTCCGCAATGGAAGAATTAGGTGATATTGATTCGGAAAAATAAAAATAAGATTCGCGTCGGGAAGTCCCACATTGGAGGGTAAAACGCTCACTAACAAAGGCGATTCCGTACTTTATGGGGCTCGAACCCGAGACCTCTTGATTAAGGATAAAGGAGTACTTACCACTCCACCACAACCCTGGTCGGTGCACAACATCAATTTGAAAATATTTCTCCTCAATAAATACATAGATAGTGACCATTATCCATTTATTTAACACTATAAAAAACCAATATTATTTAGAGGATAAATAAGATAAAGACATTTGCCTGAAGATTAAGGTGTCTCAATTTTCTAAAAAAACGGCTAATCAATTTGATCATATTTTGTTCGTTTACGTACATTATTGACAATGTATAATTAGTCAATGACTAATAAAAACTGATTGATTAATCAAAGATTCATTTTCTAGAATATATGCTAATGATGTATAATATAAGTCAGATTCTTGAATATAGAATGTGAGTCCCACGTCCTGCACCAATATTTCTACACCCTGCAATAATAAACAGAAAGTTCAGTTCCATAATATATAAATTTTTCTACTACAGTACTTTCTTTTTTTGAAAAGTAATTTATAAGCTGATCATTCTGTATAAATGAAACAAGAACTGCGATTTAGAACTTCCTTCTTTTTTTTTTGTTTCGGTATCGGCTATCTGTTTTTGGATCTTGATTAATTTAGATTCACATAAAACAGTTTCAATTTAGAAGGTAAGTACTTCAAATAATTAAAGATGACTTTATTTTCAAGACTTGAATTTAATATCTCTGATTTAAGATAGAAGGGTATCTACTATTTTACCACAACCTTTGGTGGTTTGATTTAGAATGTGCATAATTTATTGCATGAAGTAGAAGATACAAGCTAAAAAGAATAAAAATTCAAACGTTTTCGCAAAGCCAAAGGATTACTATTCTAAAAACCATATTTAGACATGTACATGATTAATTGCATTACTAGTTCTTCCAGTCGATATAAGTTAAAAATCCATTCTTTAATTTATGACAATGAATGTGAATTTATCATGAAAGAGAGCTTTGAAGTAACGGTAAAGTTGTCTTTGACTTTTTGTGTGACTTGTAGGTCACAGATTCAAGCCATAAAATGAACGACTAATACTGCACGCATAAATGTAGACCCGACTACATTACACCCCCTTATAGTTATAAAGCATACATCATAGCTTTGCCCTGAACACTTGCACCGGGCTGCCCTTTTAACGTGAATTAAGCATAAACACATATTATTAAAAGAGTACTGGATCTGTGTTGGTGGAGATCAAGGAAATAAAATAGAAGTAATTAGATATAGAAAGTTGATATATAGATCCTCGGTTTCAATTTGTTTGTATTACTTTTTTTTATAGTCAGTTTTTTAAAAAAATATCTTTTTTCTTGTTTGGATATTCTTAATTTCAACTTTTCACGTGTGACATGCTTAAGACCATATGATTAAAAGGACATTTTGATACATTTTACATATCTTTATAGTTTAAGACCACAAGATTCACAAGTAGTTTTTAGTTTCTTAAACTCCGTGCAAAATCAGAATCAGACAAGCAAATTGAAACGGAGCTAGAGAGTAATACTTACTGTCGGAAATCAATATTGAGAGAAGGTGTATTTGGAAGAGCAATGGCAGAAAGAGCAGCATTAGAAAGAACCATGGTGGTTCCTTCCTTAGTTGCCCTAGATTGTGATGTTTTTGCCCTGTCAACAATCTTTATCTGAATAGTCTCTCCAGCCTTACAAGCTTTGGGCAATACTGAGTTAATGCAACTTATCAAATATTGTCTTCCACATGCTGCTCCATTGTCCCATATTCCTTCCCCTGCTGCTGCAAAATAGTTGCTTGATGGAAATTGTGTTGGATCACTTCCAAAACATGCCGTCGCTGTCACGTATGTTTCACTTCTCGAGAGTTAATTTAACTAATATTCAAAGCGAAATTGGATTATAGAAAAGCCAAGTACATGGGTTATTAGGACCATTTATTGTTTGGGGATGGTAACCATATAAAATAGTCAAGTACATGGAGTAATAATTAGGACCACAATAAAACGCGTCAAATTTAGGAGGTCTTTAGGTATTCTGGCATTCAGTACAAAGTCAATCGACTATATAAATTCTCATTGTTCATGTCGGTCTCTATAATACTGTAACAATATTATTCACTATTACGGACAAACGCGATATGTTGCCTATATTACACCCCCTTGTAATGTAGGTAGGTTGTCTATATTACAGTACCCTAGGGGTGCCACCTTCTCCGAACTTGTATGAACGTAATTCGGGATGTTTCGTTCACTGAACTATCTTTCTTTTATGAGCAAAAAGAAACTAAAAGAAGAAGAAATTTTAGATGTTTGAAACTTACGTGTGTATGGTGGGCTATACTGGCTGGCAGTTCCAAGATCAGCTTGAGAAGCATGAAATAGTTGAGCAAATAAGAAGAATATTGGCAGCCATGATGAAGCCTTTGACATCCTAAAAAAGCAAGCAAGTTTGATAAATATAGTATTAGGCATGCTGTTATAATTTGCAGTCTTTTCGACTATATATATATATACAACAATGATGAGTATCCTATCATTAACTTCCTTTTGTTTAAGAATTTTGGGTCAACGCTCTTTTAAAATTAAATACACATTTTCAGAGTTACATTAATTAATTAGATAATTTTGATAGGAATATGCACTCATGCTATCAGAAAATCGCTAATTTTTCTGTAGAACCAGTGACTTTCAAATGATGAATCCCCCGCAATCTCAACTACCCTCACTTGTGTACCCAACGATGAATTTCACGATTTCAGCAAAATCAATGTTTCGATCAATTCGTTAAACTCACAACGTCCAAATTCTGGATCTACCAAGAGCACATATATCCAAAAGTGGCTTCAAAGAAACTAGGTATAGTAAGTATTCATTTTTTTCGTTTTTAAACATTCATGATGATAGATTTAAGTTATTTTGAACGTCACATTTATTATTTGGATATCCATTCAAAGTCAACTATATACATTATGAATCTCTCACATATATAGAAGAGAAAAGGCCTACTTTGAACATGCCAATCATACATGTAGGGAAAGGAAAAGGCCTTCAATAAATTTGAAAAGAAAAAACATCTATGTGCGAACTTTTCACACATAGAGAATGGAGAAAAATAAAAATTAATCAAGACTATAAGAACTACTAACAAACCACTAATAATAAATGTAAAGCATATAGTAGTTCTAATGTGTACACATTAAGTATGAAATTTTTGGGTTTGACATTGTTTTAGCAATATTTGACTTTTTCCCAAAATTGTCCCAAAATACTTTTCATATTTCCTTTTTTTAAAAGTCAATTTGATTATTTTCGAAGCTAAATAAAATTTTATCAATTTAATATTTTAAAATTAAAGTTTATATATTAAAATATTATAAATTACAGTACTTCTTATACTAATATAACGGCAAAGTTTATATAGTTTGATTCTCAATAAAATGTGATAAGTATTTGGAGACGGAGGGATTTCTAGTTTTTGAGGGTTTTTTTTACTTTTTTCAATGCAACCTAAAATTTTTGGTTCCTTATAATCTGTTTTTCATAATAAGATAATAACATAAGCGAATTCAAAATTTAAAAGTCAGTAAAATAAAGTTAACGTTGGTGTGTTCTAGAATTATAATATAGTTATAAAAGAAAGAATATTCGAAGAGGTAGAGGTAATAAGCAGACCAATTTTGTTGGTGCATGTGAATAGGTGCACTACATATTCAAAGAGAATAAGTCATGTGAACGGCTGCCGACTATTTAGCCTGCTTATCTAGAAACTCTTTAATCCAATTTAATTTAGAGTGTCTTTGCCTGTTTCGTAGGAAAGGAAAATGTTTTCCGCAAATTATTTAGTCTGTTATATATTTGAAAATTACATTAAAAAAATAGTATAAAAATCACAACCATAAAAATTTAAAATATTTTAAGGACATACAAAATTGATTGACTCTTGAAATTTTATCAATGACATATAAATTGAGACGGAAGAAAAATTACTATAAATCGCAATAACTAACAACTTAAAATATTTTTAAGATATATATAAAAATGTATTTGACTTTCGAAATTGTATCGATGCTTCATAAATTGAGACAAAGGAAGTAACATATATTATTTAAAAATTACGTAAAAGATATTATAAATTACAATAGTTAAAAACTTAAAATATCTAAAAATCATATAAAAAAATTTAATTGACTATCTAATTTTATTTGTATCACATTATAAATTGAAACAAAAAAAGTATATATATTGAGTCTGTGCTATCACGAGCTCCTCTATATATCTAGTTTATGCACTACAATTTCACATAATCTCACATCAATTTCATTGATGTACTTATGCTAATAAAACTTAAAAGTGTATCTACTCTATTTTTCTTCTATACTTGATCTTAAAATTTTACTCTCTAAAATGTTTCTACATTACTCAGATTTTTTGTTGGCACTCCCACTACTAAATACATTACTAAAAATCATTATTTTCACACTAAAATTTTCACCGAAAAATATTCAGTGGCTATTTTTACAAATATTTTTATTAAATTGGTGAAAAAAGAATATATATTAATAGTTTTATAGGGAAAAAAATTAGGAAGTTTCCCACTAATGAGCTGGTATAGTGAAAAATAAGAGAAAAAAATCATGTTCTATAACATAAATTTTTTATTAATTTTGTGGTGGAAAAAACCTTTATTTCTAATAATGATATAAAAGTAAGTTGTAGTAGTAACTATTTTACATTTTAATTAAACAGTTTATATGGTCAAGGATAATTAATAACTTCAACATTGTTTTGGCTCTAGAAAAGCATAAGAGGAGAGATGGAGCATGTGAATAATTATGATAGCACACAAAAACAAATTAGTAGTCTACTACTACAACAAAAATAATTATTCACATGCACATGATGTATCATAGATTCATCAAAGCACAATCTTTAAACAATTAATTCTCAATTGTATTTTTAATTATTCAATCCCTAAAATCAATCAAAAATCTGAAGGATTTATCGGAGTGATGGACGGTAACCAACATGGAAGGCTGGAGAAATAACTATTTTTCAAATTGCAACTTGCAATTTTCACATGAATTTCATTCTATAACATTCTTAGAGCGTATTTGGATGGACCTATAACTTACAGCTTATAATCGTAAGCGATAACTTAGGATTTCTAACTTTTGACTTATTTTTACTATTTTAACTTTAAAACAAGTGTCAAAAAGCATTTTTATTTTATCTTATCCAAACAATACAAAAGTACTTAAAACTATTTTAGCTTAAAAATACCTGAAATAAGTCAATCCAAACAGGTTTTTAATATAGCTATAGATCCACAAGTTTGGACGGGTTATTGACCCACAGATCACACCTGTATTAGTAAGCCCCTTTTGACCCGTCTAGTTCAGCCCGTGTAAAAGTTATTGTACTTAGTTCAGATTAAGCAATGAGAAATCTTATAAAAATAATTTTAAAATGATTATTTTTTAATTTATTATGTTATAGATAGTCATAATACAAAAAAGAGTACTTAAACAAATTATAAAAGAAAATAAAAAATTAAAACTTGATAAAAATTAGACAGGTTGGATTAATGACCCGCTTGTCAACCAATTTCATCTCAAGTAACAATTGACCTGCTCAATAAATTAACTCGTCTGATTTTGATCCGTCCATTCGATACCCCTAATTTTAGTCTACAACGAGTTTTCAAGATTGAGGTTAATTAAGATGTGCCCCCATCACCTATCTCCTATGTGTTTGTCCCTTTAATGTGAAAATCAATTAAGTGAAACGATGTTAAAGATTTGTTATTAGCCAACAACTTTGTGGAACCAATCACATGAAATTCACAACAAAAAAAGAGTTGGGAAGATTGAAGAATATTGGGCTAAAAAAAAAAAAAGTCATTGAGAAGAAGCCATACCTTGTTAAAATTTTGATGTAAAGAGATGAATAATGCCTGCAAAATAATTTGAAGAATTGAGATTAGATACGTGATTCGAGAATGGGTATTAAAGGACTTAAAAAAAGAAAGAAAATCTTGAATTTAATTGGATTAATAATTATGAGATTCTTGATAAGTATTAGATTTACCCCCCAAAAAAAAAACTTAGAAGCAATCAATTAGATACTTGATTGACGGATGCTTTCTCCACAACATTAAAAACGTAACCTTAAAAGCAAAAGTTACCAAATTAATGAATGGTACGCGTTGCGGTGATAAAATTAGCCTAAGAAAATATGATCCGTTCAATCTATTTGAGAGGTGATTCGTTCATTTATTCGCTTAGTCTATTTTAAGATAATTTATTTTTGTCTACGTAAAATATTTTAAGCCATAAGTTTCAAAAAACTTTTTTTATTTCTTAAATTTTATACCCAGTCAAACATCTTCACATAATTTGTGACACATAGAGTGATAATTTTGTTTGGACTGATACAAGTAAGATGTAATTTTCCCCTCAAAGTATGGAAGTTTGGCCCAAGAAAACCCAAATTGGACTGAACGTTTGGCCCAAACTTATTCACCTCCTATTTACTAAGTTGGGCCAGTTGGTTGGCCCAAACTAATCCACCTCCTATTTACTAAGTTGGGCCAAATGGGCCAGTTGGTTGGCCCAAACATATCCACCTCCTATTTACTATGTTGGGCCAAATGGGCCAATTGATTGGTCCAAACATATCCTCCTTCTGTTCGTTTGTATTTTTTTTATTTTTTTTTCTTGGAAAACACTCGCAAAACATCTTAGAAGTTAAAACAACAAATTAAAACCAAATAATTTCTACTGAATGAAAAAAAAAATCTCATAAAATAATGCTATCCGAACAGTTTGTGAATCGCGATAGGGTGATTCTATAGAACATTTTATAATCTTGATATATGGTGACAAAAATAAATTAACAATCTTTTTTTTTTGTCCGATATAAATTTGTGAATATTGAAATTTTATTGAATTTAAAATAGAACTCTACAAAATGAGTGCAATTCATTTTCAAACTCTAAGGTTCGTTGGTTTTTTTCACTTTATCCTAAACCCTAACGCACACCTATAAAAAAGAGACATATTTCCTCGAAGAGGCACCAATAAGGCAAGAATATGTCGTAAACTCTTGAGTATTCACAAAGATATCAAAACATATAAAATCGTTTTTCTCAAAGCCGAAGTGATGATCTCGAATATCTCATAAACTCTTGATATTCATAAAGAGATCAAGATATCAAGATGTGATCAAGAGACAATCTTCCTCATTTTATTCCTTTAAAAAAATTGAAATAAACTAGAAAATAGTTCATATTGGTAGTCTCCTAAGCTCAACAAACTATTTCAAGAAATAATTGTCTCAAATTTAAACAATATCTAATAATTTTGAATTTAACTATCAAATCAATTAACATAAAATCATTCTTCATTATTTTGAGCTTGCACTATTTTTTTTTATATATAAATGTATACCTCACACACATATTTAACAATAATATATGTGATTCTAAAACATCTTCTCTTTTGGGGGAAAAAAACATCATCTGATCTTTTGAATAAATAAATAGAACAAAGCCATGGAAGTAGTTGTGAGAGAGATAAACAAATAAATCTTGAATAATTCTCCTTATATGCAAATTGATTCCTGTCACATTTATTTAATTTAATTAATGTCGCAGACTTTAGGACATTTGACAATCTCAAGTACAACTTACATTTGACAATAAATATATGAGACTTTTTAAAATATCTCAGCTTCCTTGTTTGAAAAGTAATTAAATAGATTCTCAATTAAATATCCTAAGTATTAATCATTACAACAAACAAAAATGAAACTCTTAAGTATTAATTAATTGGAAACTCTTGACTATCAATTAGGAGTAATTTTAAAGATGATCACTCAACTTTCACTTATTATATTGTATTAAAGTTATCAAATTATTTTTAAAAATAAATAATCACTCAATATTATCTAAATATCACGAAAGTTACTAAATTATTGATTCCAACTTGTTTAGGATTGAAGCGTAATTATTATTGTTGTCGTTATCATCATGAAAGTCACAAAAAAAATCAAAGAATCATTCGGAGTAAAACATAATAGATATTTAATTTTATATAATGTTTAGGCAAAGTTAAATTATCATTGTTTAAAAAACATTTAACGGCTTAAACAAAATAGACATTTTATATAATATTTAGGCAAAGTTAAATCATCTTTGTTTAAATAAATAAATATTTATAAAAAAAGGAAGATAACTATATTTATTTATTTACTTATGTTAGACATATTAGTGCTTTTGACCATCTCAAATTATTGAGTGTTGAGTTTAATTACATTTAATTTGGGTGGCCAACCTATGAGACTTCTGATTATAAATGTCTGAAAAAATAATATAGGATAATTTTAGCAAATCCAATTGGATAATTATTTTTATTTTAATAATAAAAGCCTTAATCTATTTAATTTTATTTAACTTTACAAAGGCTCAGTTGAGAAGTAGTCTTGGTTCAGATTATTATAAATAAAATAAAATAAATCTGGATTCTGGCAATAGCCTGGACAATATGATGGCCCAAAAAGTTTGATATTAGAAAAAAACTAAAATAGTATAACATGTTTGGAGGCAGATACAATTGATACAATTTGGTAGGGCAACATATAAGTAATGAGACATGTCCTAGTTTGGATCGCAATTGACAAATATGTCGAGCTATATATATTAGTCCTATGTTTTTCTATTATGTCGTTGCGCGATTGCAGACGTTAGTCAACAAATGCAACGTACTCGTTTACTATTATTTATGTAAGCAATAATTGAATTAATACGCAATTAGAACAACGTAACATAAAGTAAAAGAATAAAAAAAGTAAGGGACTTTAAAGTATAGTGACAAGGGAAAAATGACAGTTGAAAAATGGAGAATTGATCTCTCAAGTTGGGGGAAACTAATGATATATTATGCCAAATAAAAGAAACAAACCGAATGAAAGGAACAACTCAGATGTTATTAATTTTATTAAGGATAAGTGGTGACTTAAGGAAAGACCGCAAGGGGGTGTGAAGTACTCGTATTGGAGTCTGACACTAATATCAATTCACGTATTGCAGAGCTTATTTTTAATATTTTTTATAGAATTCTTTTTATTTATAGAATTCGAACTCGAGATATCTAATTAAGAATAGAGAAATATATGTTATCGACCGCTCGTGCAATATATGTTACTTTTTCTATCCCAATTTATGTAACACATTAAATTTAGAGAGTCGATTTTATTTTTTTACGGTTTTTAAATATCTTAAGTTGTTAATTATTGTGAATTATAATACTTTCTTTTACAAAATTTTTAAATAATATATGTCTCTCTGTCCCAATTTATGTAGCACTGATGGAATTTGGAGAGTCACTCCAATTTGTTTGTATAGTTTTTAATATTTTAAGTCGTTAGTTATTGTGATTTATAGATGTTTCCACGTATTTTTAAATAATATATGTTACTCTCTCTACTCCAATTTATGCGACATTGATAAAATTTGGAGTCAATTAAATTTTTTATGTCTTTTAAATATTTTAAATTATTAATTATTATGATTTATAACACTTTTTACATTATTTTTAAATAATATATGTTACTTCCTTTATCCCAATTTATGTGGCACGATAAAATTTTGAAAGCCAATCAATTTTCTTATATCTTTCAAATATTTTAAATTGTTAGTTATTGTGATTTATTTTTTTATATATTTTTTAAATATATAATAGATTTTTAAAAAAAAAAAATCGAGCCCACAAATAACGAAGCAGACAACAAAAACAGGCATATTGATACCCGGCCGCCTGTTTATTGATTCTTATTAGACACTAGTCTTAATGTATGTGCGTTGCACATGTTAATAAATTAAAAGAATTATATAAAATAAATAAATTATGTGAAAATAACAATTAACATTAATATAATTTTTTCTTTACAAATATTCCAGATATTTAAAAATTATGTTATTTATATAAACGTGCATACTACTACAAAAAGTAGGGTAAAAAATATGATATATATATATGCCAAAAATTAAGAAAAGGCCGTCGACTTTTTTTTTTTGGAACTTTAGGGATTTTGCGGGAACTTTTAAAGAGTATAAATATTATTAATATTTTAATATATATTAGTGTTTATGTGTAATTATAATTTATTTGAGAAAAATGGTGAAAAGACAACTTTGTCTAAAGTAAACCCTTTTAATGAAGGGTAAAAAGTTCAAATCACATTATAAGGTGCTTCACATTTTTAATATAGTATAGATATAGATAGATATAGATATAGATATAGATAATATATATAATCCATGAAATTATTGTAGGCTTTAATTTCACCCAAATTAAGATGGAGAAAATATGTTTTAAAGAATTCTAAAATTTTAAACGCTAAATTTTAAAGAGGTGTCGTTTTGTAGATTAACTCAAAATAAAGGTACAGTTAAAAATATAGGATTCAAAAATATTTAAATATATTTTATATATCATTATTTTAAGATCATAAAAAAGAAATTTATTTTCTTAAAATAAAAAATTCTATTACGTTAACTCACCGCCAAATAAATAAATTACAGCAGGGATGGATAAAAGGGGGTTACTTTTACTTGTCTATTATTTCAAAAATAATTTTTTACTTTTACTTGTCATTTTTAATATATTAAAACAAGATAATTAATTATTTTCATATTTTGTTCTTAATATTTAATTATTTATTCTCTAAATTATTTTTCAAGATATAATACTAAATATTATTCGTATAAACTTATAAAGTACTCTCTCGATTTGAATTTGTTTGACCTACTTTTCTTTTTAGTCCGTTTTAAAAAAAATGTCTCTTTCCTTTTTAGAAACTCTTTAATTTCAACTTTCCACATGACATATTCAAGACCACACGATTAAAGAATATTTTAATAAATTTGACATATCTTTAATTTAAGATCACAAATTTCAAAAGTTTTTTTTACTTTCTTAAACTCCGTATCAAGTTAAAATAGACCAAATAAATTAAAATAAAGAGAGTAATTAATAAGAATAACATGATAAAATAGTTATTTAATTTTTTTTTTTTAATAAACATGTCAAATTTAATTGTGATAAGTAAAACTGGCATTAGTAAATAGGCTTTGGGGCTAGTCCGAGGACAGGCTGTCCGCGTACGACAGTGATTGACGTTAACAGTTCCACCGCCACTTGTCCTAACCCAACACCACATATTGCATTTTTTGATCAACTATTAAAATCAATAATATTACTAATAGAAAAAAAAACATATTTTTGTAATTTCTTGTTTTCCGATTTATGTTATTATTTGTTGATTTTCTACCATTCGATTATAATACGTATTACATTGTTGTAGTATTGTTCTATTATTATTTGTTATTTTTATTAATTATTTGTTGTCTCTTGTATTTTTATTATGTATTTTTCTAAACTATTTTTATTTTAAGCTGAGGGTCTATCAAAAATATCTAAGATAGAGGTAAAATCTACGTACACTTTTTCTTTTTTCATACCTTATTTTATGGCACTGTATTGGGGATATATTATTGTAGACATACTCCCTCCATTTCAACAAGTTTGTTTGATTTTTTTTTCCTTGGACATGACTTCATTAAACAGAAAAAAGTCGACACTCTCTTAAACCCTTGTAGTTTTTCCTCTTCAATGAGAACATAAAAAATAAATTTTAAAAAATGGTGTAGGGGAAAGAGAATGGAGGAAGGGATTACGGGGAATCGAACACTCACTCATGCCTGGGTAAATTCTTTTAATCCTAGTCAATAGACTGGCCTTTTCTTGGCGATTGAAGGTAAAAGTTCAGATAACCAAGAAACTAAGCTATTAAGATTTCCCTTGAAAAAATATATACGTTGATATTAGTTTGTTCAATGTATTTCAATCTATTGTAAGCCAAATCGTCTATCGAAACAACCTAGCTCTCTATCTGTATAAGGTAGAGGTAAGGTCTGTGTATGCCCTATCCTCCTCAAACTCCACTTGTGAAATTACATAGGTATATATTGATGTTGTAATGTATTTCAATCCAACTAAATTCAACTTAGGGTTTGTTTAGTATGGAAGTATTTTCCCAATAAAAGGTCATTTTCTTACATACTAATACAAAAAAAATAGTTTTTGTTAAAAATGGAAAACCCAACTTTCTTCGCATATATTTTTTGATTTTCTTTTCCAAATAAAATACTTCGTAAAACTTAAGCAACCAATTTGATTAATATACAAAATTAATGTTTGATGTTCATCTGAATTAGTAGTAGTTGGCACCTAAATAACACGTCTTTTTGTCAATTGGCTGAAATTTGTTTAGTGTAGGTGCTGCATGAGCTGTATATCTTTCCCCATGGTCCACTTAATAATGACCTACTTTAATTTGCTTTTAGGATATATTAAATCAAACTTCTTATAAGAAAAATAAAAATAATAATATCTAGAAAATGATTTTTACCAAAACTTGAGGTTGACCATGAACTCTAAATTGGGATAAATTGGTTTTTGAGAAATTTCGGAATAGCATAAAAAGATCATTTAAAAAATACCCACCAATATTTATATCAAATCAAGCAATTTAAGCTTTAGAGTTGGTACAAACTAAAAAAATAAGTAATAAAAATTACTCAATCATGAAGTAATAGAAAAATTGTACAACTATATATTATGCGTCTTGCATTATTTATTTAACATAAATATAAAAAATTTCTATAATTATTTTTAATAATGATTGATCGTTATTTCTATATTGTCTTTCATATTTTTAAGTTGAGTTTTTTTGTAACAAAATAACAAATTTGGATTTTGGCTTGCATGTGTGTCACAACTTCTAAGACATCCTGAAAATTATTATTTTATTCATCTTAAATTGTGTGACATCGTTTGATTTGCCATAAAGTTTAAGAAAGATATAAAAAAAATTGAATTTATGGTCTAAAATTATCTTTGATTATTTTTGTGACTATAAATTATTTCATTAAGGATTAAAATAAGAAAAAAATTACTTTATTAGTTAAAGTTAGATAGTATAATTACTCAACACAATTATATTTGAAAAAATTACACAACTTAACAAGAGTTTTTTTTCCCGGACAAATTCTCCTATTAAGATACATTCCTCACATTTTATATCCCCAAAATAAAATTTAATTTTCTTTCATTTGCATTCTCTTCCTTGCCACCGTCGTGCTTCATCATCTTCGCGACACATAATAAATTAAAGAAGACACATAGCGGATCAATGATAGAGCCAGAATTTTCATTAAGGAGGTTCAAAATATAAATATGTATATATAGAAACTAGTCGAAGGAGGTTCAACATCTACTATATATACATAAAAAATAATTTTAATCATACATAAATAGTGTATTTTAGTTAGATTTAATGTTCATTCATTCATTTGTAATTTGCAAAATTCACTATTTTCTCAACCAGCCATCATTGCTCTGCTGGTAATCACTGCTTCTTCTCTCTAATAACTCACTCTTTCCTTTCCCCAAGAAAACACCCTTCAAAGTTGCAATCTTTCACTTTCTTGATTTCTTCTTCTTCTTTTTTTCCACTAGTCCCATCAGATCACCATCTTTTAAGAGGATGAAATTGATTACTAGAGATTTTAATAAAAGTTAAAGTTTGTGATATCAGATTTCGTCCAAAGTTGAGTTTGTTATACCAAATTTAAAGAAAATCAATTGAACAATATCTATTTTTTATTATTCTCAAAGGATAAGATTATTCTCGAAACTTAAGCTGATACCAATTTTTTCTGATACCAGATATATAATGTATCTTTGATATCAGATCTATGTATCTGAAAAAAATCTTTTCTTCTTCTACTGAAACCTATTAAGACAATTAAGTGTATTTATGTATCAGAAAAACTTATATGTGTATCTGAAAAAATTGATACAGTTATTATAAAATTATATTTGCGTATTAGAGAAATCGACACATCTACTATCAAAAAAAATTATATCTTAAAAATATGTTATATTAAAATTATTGTTAAGCTACATAATATAGACCTAAACTATTGCCCTTTATGAAATTTCCTCTTAAAATAAATTTTAAAATTAAATCTAACTAAAAAAAAGATGACATTCTTTTGTGAACTGATTAAAATGAAACAAAAATTGGAATAGAGGAAGTATTACTATATTATAGAAGTGGCTTGGAAGCAGCACTCCGTTGTGCTGCCAGCTTCCAAGCCAAATGACCAGACTACCCTTATATATATCATTTTAGTTTATTTTTTCATTTTAATTTATTTATCTTATTTTTTAATTTATTATATATTTAAAATTACATAAAAGATAAATTATAATAATTTAAAATATTTAAAAAATATATTAAAAATTTAGTTATCTCTCAAAACTTTATTAGTACTAAATAAATTGGAGAAAAAAAGTAACATATATTATTTGAAAATAACGTAAACAATATTATAAATCACAATAATTAACAACTTAAAATATTTAAAAGACATAAAAATTTAGTTGACTCTTCAAATTCTATCAACGCCACATAAATTGGAGTAGAGAAAGTAACATATACTATTTAAAAATTACGTAGAAAGTATTATAAATCACAATAATTAACAACTTAAAATATCTAAAAATTATGTAAAAATTAGGTTAACTCTCCAATTTTCATCAGTGCCACATAAATTAGAGCAGATGGAGTAACATATATTTTTGAAAATTACGTACAAAGTATTATAAATCACAATAATTAACAATTTAAAATATCTAAAAACTATATAAATTTTTGATTTACTCTCCAAATTTCATCAGTGTCACCTAAATTGGGACAGAGAGAGTAACATATACTATCTGAAAATTATTTAAAAAGTACTATAAATCACAATAATTAACAACTTAAAATATTTAAAAACTATACAAAAAATTTAATTGACTTTTCAAATTTCATCTGTGTCACATAAATTAATACATAAAAAGTAATAATATATTGGGTCTGTACATACACGGACAGTTGTATCTAGTTATATAAGAAGCATAGTTAAGCCCCTTGAGGCATTTATTTCATCGTTATGTACGCTTGTCTGGCATTGCACGTTTTTACGTTGAGATTTTGTTCAATAAGTTTAAGCTTTTACTTATTCACGTGTTATGAATTTTAGAATATTAGTAATATAGAAGATGGTATACAATTTCACAGAATCAAGTCATCAACGACCAATTATCTTAAATGTAAATGTAAAATATATGTGCCTTGTATTATTTATTTGATGTAAATATTGAATGTGAGTAAAAAAAAATTCTCATTATTTTGAGTGAAAAAATTAACATGTGGTAAAAGAATAATGCTTGATCAGTCATTAACTCCTTGTAAAATAATTCGCTAATTTATGTGGCACAGATAAAATTTGGATTGTGATTTATAGTATTTTTTACATAATTTTCAGATAATATATGTTATTCTTCCTATCTCAATTTATGTGGCACCAATAAAAATGTGGAGAGTCAACCAATTTTTTTATATATCTTTTAAATATACTAAATTGTTAATTATTGTGATTTATAATAATTTTTACGTCATTTCTAAATGATATACTCGCTATCTCAATTTATGTGGTACTGGTAGAATTTCGAGAGACAATCAAATTGTTTATGTATTTTAAATATTTAAAATTATTAAATATTATAATTTATAATATTTTATACGTCATTTTCAAATAATATATGTTACTTCATCTGTCCCAATTTATGTGACACTGATATAATTTTGAGAGTCAACCAAATTTTTATACTTCTTTTTAATATTTTAAGTTATTAATTATTATAATTTATCATATTTTTTACGTAATTTTTAAATATATAATTGATTAAAAAGAAAAATAAAATAAACTAATAAAAATAAAAAAAATATGTAAAAATGTTAAAAATATCTTTTACTATATAAAAGAATGACGGGAAGTACATAAAGACGTATCTGCTTATCCACACTTCTATATAGTACTTAGTAAAGTAAAGTAAAGTAAAGTAATATTGTTTCCATTAGTGGGACAAAAAACCGTCTAGGAAGGATAATATATTTTTTATTATAAAAACATATTCTCTTTTTTATCCGAATAGTCTCCCGTGTCTTTCGGATATTTTTAATTTTTTAATTTCTGGTCTCTCCTCCTAATTATCATTTAATAATTGTTCTACACTTTTTACTATTTTACCACTCTTTGGGGAACATTTTGATTTTTTTGATTTTTGTGTCTTATGATTTATAAAAGAATTAAATTATTTTCTCCGTTCAGTTTTACTTATTCATCGTATTAAAAATAGTCATCTATTTTTACTTATTTAATTAATAGTATATTTTACAATTAATATTACATGTTACATAGCTCACTAAACGCACGTGCAGAAAAACTAATTTCTATATAAAGAGTAATAATCGAGTTTCTTGAGTAGTCATTTTTATTGTCATATCTACTTGATATTTTACGTTTTTAAGTTAAATTTTTTGGTCCCAGAATAAAATAACAAATTTAAATTTTTGCTGGCATATGTATCACAACTTCTAAAACATCATGAAAATTACTACTATATAAGAAGCATAGTTAAGTTCCTTGAGGCATTTGTTTCATTGTTATGTTGATTTGTCATTTCACGTTTTTGAGTTGAGATTTTATTTTTTAAAAAAATATTTTTTTAATTATTTACGCGTTATAACTTTTATCATATTTTGTAATTAATATCGCGTATTACATAATTCTCCATTGTCGTGTAATGTATGTACAGAAAAACTAGTTATTATATGAGAAGTTATTATATGAGAATATTTGAGTTTTTTGAGTTATCTCTTTTAGCATTATATTTATTAAATATTTTACATTTTAAAGTTGAGTTTTCTTGTCCCAAAATAAAATAACAATTTTAAAATTTTGCT
This sequence comes from Jaltomata sinuosa, assembly GCA_003996215.1. Taxonomy (NCBI): domain Eukaryota; kingdom Viridiplantae; phylum Streptophyta; class Magnoliopsida; order Solanales; family Solanaceae; genus Jaltomata; species Jaltomata sinuosa. The sequence goes on from QJPP01001558.1 coordinate 446,924, forward strand.
TGTACGTGTGTCACGACTTTTAAAACTTTTTGAAAATTACTTATTATATAAGAAACATAGCTAAGTTTCTTGAGGTGTTTGTTTTACCGTTATGCTTATATGTTATTTCATATTTTTAAGTTGGGTTTTTCTTTCAAGAAAAAATTAAACTTTTACATGTTCACATATTATGACTTCTAGGATATTTTACAATTAATATTATGCATTACGTAACTCGACATTCATGTGTAATACACGTGCAAAAAAATTAATTACTGTACAAGAAGTAATATTTGAGTTTCTTAAACAATCTGTTTTATCATCATATCTATCTAGTATTTCACGTTTTGAAGTTGAAGTTCCTTGTCCCAAAACAAAATAACTAATTTGATTTCTTACTTGCATATGTGTCACAATTTTTAGGACATCTTGAACTTTACTACTATTTAAAAGGCATAGTTAAGCTCCTTGAAGCGTTTGTTTCATCGTTATACTTATTTGGTACCTCACGTTTTAAATTTAAATTTTTTGTACAAAAAAATTTAAACTTTTACTTGTTCATGTATTATGACTTTTAAGATATATTACAATTAATAGAGAAAATACATAAAGTCCCCTCTAAAGTTGGTCGTGATTTGGAGGTAGACACCTAAACTTTACGGGAGTCCTATTACCCCCTTATTCTTGTTCAAGGTGATTATATTCCCGCTTATGACCCTAAATAACGTGGAGAGTGTATTTCACTCTCCAATAAAGCGTGAAATAAGTTGAAATTCAATATTTAACTTTTTTTCCCCAGCATCTCTTATGGTAGAAATATTTTTTTATAACTTTATTTATTTTTTAATTCTTTTTTCCTCTATTTCTTGTTTTTTTCCCATTTATTTCCTTTCTCTTTCTCTTTCCCTTTCTTGTTTCTTCTTCTTCTTCCATTTTACATCTCTCTGCAATTTTCACCATAATTTTTCTTCTTCATCCCATTTTTTCTTTCTTTTATTCTTCCTTTCCTTTATTTCTTTTTCTATTACAACAACAAATTAAGACTTAATATGTAAAATAAATTTGTGGCTTTGCATCATAATTTTTTCTTTGATTTTTAAAATTAAAAATTTAAAAGATTTCAATATTTACAATGGCAGCTCAATTTGATGGCATTTTTTATTTTCTTATTCTTTAATATTCATATTTGGTGGATTTAGTGGTGATCTACAAATTTTGATTTTTGATTGGATGGCAAGTTTAATTTTTAGATTTTAGATCTTTGGTGGGTTTGTGATGAATTCGATGATGGTTTCTAATGATTTTAATTTAGTGGTTTGATTTTATTTTCAGTCGAGATGGTGTTGACGTTGTCGGAGAAGAAGGATCGAAGAAAAGAATAGAAAAGTAAAAATAAAAATAAAAATATAAAATGAAAAGAGTGAATAAAAGGGGAAAAAGAAAGAAAAGGATAAACAAAAATAGTAAATAAAAATATAAAAGGAAATGACGTGGCATAATCTGATTGGTGTGTGTAATACACTGACTTTTTAAAAATGGTGATAGCCACAAAAGGTGATATTTATATCATTTTGAACAAGAATAATGGGGTGATAGGACCCCCGTAAAGTTTAGGTGTCTACTTCCAAATCACGACCAACTATAGGGGGTACCTTATGCATTTTCTCCAATTAATATCTCATATTACATAAATTGCTATTCATGTACAACACGCATGCAGAGAAATAGTTACTAAATAAGAAGCAATAGTTGAGTTTCTTGAGGAGTTTGTTTTATCGTCATCGTTTTTAAGTTAAATTTTTTTTATTTCAAAATAAAATAACAAATTTAAATTTTTGCTTATACATATGTCAGGATTTCTAAGATATCATGAAAATTACTATTATATAAAAAGTATAATTAAGCTTTTTGAGGTATTTATTTCATCGTTTTACTTGTCTGACATTTTAAGTTTTTAAATTGGTGGTGGGATGGGGGTTAATCCAAAATAATATATGAAAGTATAGCATGCATTTGAATGTAACTAACTATCACTTTATTATAATTATTCAATGTATATTTTATTTTCTTAAGTCACTTTGTCATAATAATTTAAATTAATTCTTTCCCCTGCACACTCGATGTGGATAAGTATTAAAGAGGAAAAGATGTCAAAAAATTGCAAAATCTCCAAGAACCAATCAAATCCAAATGTACCAATGTGAACAAGAAAGTATCTTTTTTTTTCCAGTTATTTTAGTAAAATACAGTTGTATACACTGTATTCTGTATGTATTTGATACATATTCGTCTCTTCATTTTCGAAAATTTAAGAATTTGAAACTTCTGGTACAGTAATTCTGACCTTTTCTTTTTGATAATAAAATAAATTGTGAATTTTGTTGGCCCTATATATCATATTGGGAAGCATGAAATTGAATGGGCCCCACTTACGGACAAAAAGTCGTCTTCTTTCTCCTACTTCATTCTTCCCTTGTTCAATTCAACTCAATTCCCTCTGTTTTCTCTCTCTCTCTCTCTCTTAAAATTCAAGATTTCAATTTTTTGGATAACCCTTTGGAAAATAGTAGCTGGGTTTGAAGTTGTTTTTTTGTGAGAAATTGGTATTCTTATGCAGTGGATTGATTTGGAGGTCGTCATATACGTGTCAATTGGGTTGCTTTAAGTGTAAGTCATAAAAGAGGAATCTTTGTCACTTCGTTGCTTTTATTGTTTTATCTACTTTGCTAATTTTTGTTTTTTTGGAAGACAAAACTGGATAATTTATCTATCTGTTAAATCATGAAGTGTAATCTTTATCGGTATGGGGTTGGTTAGTTATACTACTATAATCTTCAAATTAAGTGGTTTCTTTGGAAAAAAGTTAATCTTTATTAAATGGTATATTTATTTTTTGCTGATTGCTGTAAATTGAGCGATTTCCTGGAAAGATTTGATCTTTGTAACTTTAATTCCAATGATATCTGTGTGACAAGTGAGGTTTGCTCACGTGGTTGAGCACCTCCATCATCAATCGGTGGTTTGAGGGTTCGAGTCATGCTGGAGGGGAAGCGGGACACTATTGATTCTCCTGATGGGTGGGGTGGGGTGGGAAAAAATGATATCTATGTTTCAGATTGTTTTTAAGTCAAAAATTGCTAATTCCTTTGTGAAAGTTATGATCTTGTAGTCTTCTTGATTTTGATTTAATTATACTCTTATCCTCTTTAAATTGTTTTATTTCCTGGAAAGATTTGCTGCTCTGGTAATCAGCAGATAGACCTGCTTCTTTGTGATTTTCTTTTCCGCTTTGGTATCATAAATTGATTAAGTGATTTATTGGAAAAAAATTAATCTTAGTAACTTCATTTTTAATGGTATTTACTTTTGCTGATTGCTTTTTATGCTGAAATGGCATGAGCTCAATTATGAGATCTTCTTTTGGTATGAGCTCAATTATACTGTTACCATCTTTAAATAGATTGGTTTCCTGGAAAGATTTAGGACCTGTTTAGTCATGGATTTTGGAAGCATTTTTTGATTCTTTTGGGAAAATCTGTTTGGCCATAGAATTTGTCTTAGATTTTGTGAAATTTTGGAAACCAAATCCCAAAATCTGCTAAAAGTTTTTTTTTGGGCCAAGATATAGCTATGAATTTCTTTTTAAATTTTAAAACTTACCTCAAACTTTTATATTTTATAAGAATAAGTCCATCTATTTATGACCCTAACTGATCCCTATCTACCCTTTTCTTTCATCTGATCTGGAATGCATGCTCCCCGTGAAGAGATTGTTCGTAGAATGTGGAAAGATTATATTAAAGAATAGTTAGTTGCTACCGTTATTATTATTTTTTGTTGTTATTATTTATTTTTCCACTGATGGATCTTCGTAGCTAATTGTAATAAGACGAATCGTAGTAGCTTGTAAATGTGTTATTAGTAGTTTTTATTAAAATTTTGTGTTATGATTTTAGGATAATGTATTATATCTATTTCATTATAAAAATGATAATTTTGTGTCAAACTTATAGGTATTTTTGATAGTTTATAGAGCTTATGAGTATAAGTCACGTTTCATGTTTTTTCAAAAAAAAAGTGAAATATGTTTCCAAAACTATGGTCAAACACATTTTAAAACTTCATTCCAGACTTCAATTGAATCTGATTTACCAAATATATTTGGGAATCTATGGCCAAACGCTAGCTTAATCTTTGTTACTTAAATTCCAATCGGTAGTTTGAGGGTTTGAGTCACGCTGTAAGGTAAGTAAGAACGCTATTGATTCCAAGTGATTGAGCACCTCCACCATCAATTGGTAGTTTGAGGGTTTGGGTCACGCTGAAGGGTAAGTGGGAGCGCTATTGATTCCAAATGGTTGAGCACCTCCACCATCAATCGGTAGTTTGAGGGTTCTGTTCGAGTCACGTTTAGGGTAAGTGGGAACACGTCTACGTTGCAGATTGTTTTTTAAGCCAAAAAATGGCTAATTCCTTTGTGAAAGTTATGATCTTGTAGTCTTCTTGATTTTGATTTAATTATACTCTTATCCTCTTTAAATTGTTTTATTTCCTGGAAAGATTTGCTGCTCTGGTAATCAGCAGATAGACCTGCTTCTTTGCGCTTTTTTCCTTGTTTTTCTCGTATCATAAATTGTTGACTTGTTCAGAGATTATTTCTGCTGTTCATGACTTGACCTTCTTTTACAGTTTCGATAGCTATAGCTAAAGGATTGATTCTCTTAATCAGTGACTTAAGCGAGTATTACTTTCTGAGTTGAATAGTTTAAGGTGTTCGGAAAATTTTGGTGGAGAGATAATCTTTTCGGGAAGATCAACTTCTTAACAATTTTGTCAATGGGACAATGAAACTTAAAAAGTTGGTTACTTATTAAACACAGCCTGAACATTCAGGATAATTTGGGAATACTAATTCTGATGCTTCAAGATTTCCAGTTAGTATATATGAAAAAACTAATTACCTTTGATAGATGTTTGTTAAGAGGAACAAGTTGATACTTGTTTATTTATATAGTTTGGGATCTTTCATCTGAATGATGAGTTATTCAGTCGCCAAATGTTTAGCAGGATTGCTTCAATTTTTATCTACAAGATGAAAGCCTTGTGAGTTGAGAGCAAAGTATATCCGCATTGTGTTTGACTAACTACTAAGATAATGTTATGTTAACAGCCACCTCCTCCTGCTGCCATTTATGAACAGCCTTGTTTTCTGAAACCTTTTTTCCTTTGCACACTGTTTTCATCAGATATTATTTTGTTATGAATAAATGCTTTTCTTAGTTAGTATTTGATAAACCATTTCTTCATCAAAGGAGCTATGACCTGTAATGCAAATTAGTATAGGCCAAACATTACATAGGGTTGTTTTAGACAATTACGATTTTCTAGAAGGCGGAATGAGTGATCTACAAATGACATATCTTGATTTATCCAAACTACGCTGCAATGTTAGTCCTTCAATTGTATTAGATTGTTAAACCTGTCCTCTTTCTTTAGGGAAACGAGTATGTTGCCTATAATGAATATGACAAGTTCTATCTTCATTCTTGTTCTTCTTATAAGCATGGTATTAGTTTCACTTTATGATATTTTCGTTTGAATGATTATTATCACTGCATTACTCTATTGTTTGAGAGGAAAGTTCTATTTTGTTCGTTTCAGAACTTCACTTTTTAATCACTTGAGTGGCGCAAATCTGCAGGTTAAAATATTCCTTGGATCAGATGTAATACATGTCCCTGCTCTGGTTGTGACAAGATCGAGTGGAAACATGGGGAAACTAGAAAATGAGAATTCTGTGCAAATGGATGGTAGAAATTCTGGTACGTTATGCCAATTTTGTGGCAAAAGGCAAGATACTACAACTTGTTTGATCAGTCCGGCTGCTTCATTGCATAGCAGTAACAGCTCTATCTCATGTTACAGTAGGCTCTCCTTTCCTTATCACATACTTTTGACCGTCGTTTTCTTTCTCTTCATCATCATCTGATGTTGGTTCCTTATTCTTTTACCATTCAGGTGACTTTTCAGGTGATGCAAGCTCAGATGGGAGGTTAGTTGTAATGTAGTTATGTTAAAATCTATTTAGGTTAAGATTGAAATACCTGTCTTCTTTTCCTTGGGAAATGAGGAGCGTTTGATTCATGTCAATGTGGTTTTCTTTTTGGTTTTGATCTGTTCAGGGTCTATATTGATGAATGTAGCACTGATAGCAGTCAAGAGGACTCCTGTTCTAGCATGCACACAGGAAGGGACGCAGAACTCACGAGAGATGGTAATTGTGAGGAAACCAAAAGCAGCAACATTGAAGGGGATGACGATGACGAATCTGGAGTCTCTTCTAGTTATGAACTGGATCAGTTCTGGGTGCCTCCAGAACCAGAATGTTGTGATGATGATATGGAAGGCAGTGTGGCTAATTATGATGATGATGAATGTGGCGATGGCTGGGGTAAGCCAACTTCTTTAATAAGCCTCGGAGAAGAAGGTTCTGGGAGCGACAAGTTTAAAGAGGAAAAGAAGAAGGCATTGGAGGAAGTGATGAATGGGAAGCTTAAGGCCCTTGTTAATGACCTTCTCAAGTCTTTTGGTGTTGCCTCATCAGGGGGTGACAACTGGGTTGATATAGTCACCTCCTTGTCTTGGGAGGCTGCTTCATTTGTGAAGCCTGATTTTGCTGAAGGAAAAGCTATGGATCCTAATAAATATGTGAAGATAAAATGCATACGAACTGGTTCTCCCAGCCAAAGGTATAACAGAACAACGACATGTCTCATCTCTATTTGATTTTCCGTTCTTCGTTCAGTTTAACTCTTGGATTGTCAAAGTGGAAAACTATCTGTTTCCTAGAGTTTGATAGTTGTCCTCTATTTGTGAAGTTGGGAGTAGCAGTTGCCATTGAATGTGCACGCTTGTCAATCCTCCTTATTATTTGGTTTCCTCTGCCATACTTTCAATAATGCCTATGTTTGAATATCTGCTTAAATTTAGTTACTCATATCCCGAATATTACCTTTTGGGCTGTCCCAAAATGGAGTTCATCGTTATAAATGATAACATTTCCATTCACTATTCATTACTTTCTGAATGTTTTTTTTAGGTTACATGTAACCATCTTTATTCTTTTAAAATCTCAAGTTCCTCAGAAAGTAACCTTACCTTTTAAATATTATACAATTTACATTCTACTTTTTATCTCTCTGTGTGTTATCTAAGACTAAATTTAAGACGAAGGGGAAACCCAGGCTTACATTGTAATTTTTCATGTTTTTTAGTCAATTTATCAGAGGCCTGGTCTTCAAAAAGCATGCTTCCCATAAACATATGCCAACTAAGTTTGAAAAACCCAGGCTGCTGTTGATTGAGGGTGCACTAGGTCTCTCAAGTGAGTTGTCATCATTTGAGTCAATGCGACAGGTAAACAATTTACTCTCTCTAAAAGGGAATATATTATAGTCTGTGATCATGTGTTCTTATCAATTAATAATGACAGGAGAAAGACAGTGTGGTGAAGTCTATCACTGAAGTTCTAGAGAGGTACCAGCCAAATGTGATATTGGTTGAGAAAACCGTTTCTCGTGACATACAAGAGTCTATTCTCAGGAAAGGATGGACACTGGTCTTTGATATGAAAGAACATCGCCTGGAGAGAGTTGCTCGTTGCACTGTTTCACCAATCTTATCTTCTGAAATCTTGTCTAGCCATAAGCTCAGACAGTGTGATTCCTTCCATTTTCAAAGGTTCGTAGAGGAACATGACACTTCTGATGATGGTGGAAAAAGGCCTAGCAAAACACTGATGTTCATCGAGGGCTGTCCTACTCATCTGGGATGCACGGTGAGTCATCTTCTCTATGTTAGTTTTAATGACACAGAATAACTAACTAAGGATTACTGATAGATAGTTGGGACCTCAGCTTCATCGTTGGGTCATTGCTCAAGAAACAAAAAAAGAGTCGCGAACAATCTGCTAGAGTACATCAGGAGACTTGCATAGCATTTTCCAGATCATATAATAAGAGTTAGTTTTGCATCCATTTGGCACCCACATTTGTTTCAACCCTGGGCTTTTTGTCTTTTGTGACTGCAAATCTTAGGGATCCTTGTGAAAAGAACTGATATAGCTCATGCACAGCACACTTCATTAACTTACCTCGTATACCAACAATAGTTGTTTTTGACTCTAAACATGATGAAAGGATCCAAGGTGTTTATTTGAAAATGGTCTTTTCCTGGCTTGTTGCTCCATTTTTCTTTAGTATTATCTTGATATTCACTGATTCATATCTTTCCCCTGGGAACTGGTGTGATTCTGGATCATCTTTCTCTGTGGTATATAATAGAGGATTGGTACCTGGTGTTTATCCCTTCTCTATACCTTTGACCTCGACCTTTTCTGCAGATTTTGTTAATGGGAGCTAACAGTGATGAACTGAAGAAGATTAAATGTGTGGTACGATGTGCAGTGATCATGGCATATAATTTAATCCTCGAGACTTCTTTCCTTCTAGATCAAAAAGCAATGTTCTCGACTATTCCTCTTAGCCAGGTGGTGAATTCAACAGCGACTGATGACACCCCAGTTGTTAGTGCTGAACAAGAAATTCTTTCAACTGTTGCTGAGTCCTGTTCAATTGATGTCCCAATTTCCAATCTCTTCCATCAGGAAGTAAGGCATAAACTAGAATCACAAGGCGATTCTCTGTTATTTGAGCCATATAACCCAGTTGTTCTTTCTGGGTTGTCATCTCTCTCAGCCTCTCTGAATAAGCTAATGGGGGATAGCTTTCCTCTCCGCCCCACCTCTGGTCAATCCATGCCCTCATGTTTCAGTGATAATGGATCCAAAGACGATGATCAGGAACAAACTGATACTCAAGTTCCTGACGCAACTGAGGTGGTTAATCAAAGTGATACAGATCATAAAGCCACTACCTGTGATGATGAGATGGCATCCGAAAAAGAACAGTTGTATACTCCAACAATGAGCCAGGGAGAATCTTTGGAATCGCAGGTACCTGGTGGAAAGCCTGAAGATCAAGGGAATACGGGGAATGGTGTTACATCTATGGATACTGAGAGTATATTGGTTCTGATATCAAGCCGGAATGCTTCAAGGGGGACTATGTGTGCCCATAGTCATTTTTCTCGCATAAAGTTCTATCAAAATTTTGATATTCCGCTTGGAAACTTTTTGCAGCAAAATTTGCTAAGTCAGGTGCGTAGAGCTCATTACTCTGCACTTCAAACTCTTCTTGTTCTGTCACTGTAGTTACAATTTGATTAACAAGTTTCTTTGGAATGATTGGTGGTCATTTTGCTGAGTACATCATTAATAGTTTGCTATAATGATCAATATGAAATAAAATTGTGGCCTTATCATTATCAGTTGATACTTTTCTCTAGACTGCGGAGTTTGTTTTAAATGTTAACAGAAAAGCTCTGTCGTACAGAAACTCCCATGCAAAAGCTGCGATGGACCCCCTGAAGCTCACATTTTCTACTATGCACATTACAATAAGCTACTTGCAATTCAAGTTCGTTCTCTTCCAAAGGATAAGGGACTTCCAGGTGAAAGTGAAGGGAAGATTTGGATGTGGAGTCGTTGTGGTAGATGCAAGTTCGAGATTGGTAGCTCAAAATCTACGAAAAGAGTTTTAGTATCCACTGGGTCGCGTGGTTTTTCATTTGGAAAATTTTTGGAGCTCAGCTTCTCAAATTCCTCTTTGTTTAATAGACTGTCTGGCTGCGGTCATTCTTTGCACAGGGATTTCCTCTACTTCTTTGGGTATGGTCACTTGTGGCTATCTTTAGTATTCAGAAGTGTATTATTTTCATGTATGCAAATCTAACAGCAAAGCCTACTGATAGCTTTTTTCTTTCTGTTATGAAAAATTCCATTTGACATTACTCAAGATTTAAGTTGAATCGTTTGCTATGAGTGACTACGTAGGGATTTGGAGTTGGTGCTTTTCTCATATTTATCTTTCTTTTTTGAAGATATTCATGTCAATTTTCTGCATGTGCAGGTTAGGGCATATGGTTGCTGTGTTTAAGTACTCAACCGTTACTACTTACTCCGTGTCTCTTCCTCCAGAGAAGCTGGAGTTTAGCAGTTCTGTCAATGGAGAATTTCTTAAGAAGGATTTTGAAGATGTATGTTTTTTATGAGTGTGACTGCTTTTTACACAATAAGGCTTTTAAATACTTGGCTGAACATGGAAATTACATGTCCTATTGCAAGCTTCTATTGACTAAGTTTTTCGTTCTTTCTCTACTAGGTGTACATGAAAGGGATTACGATGTTTCGTGATGTAGAAAAAGCTTTGAAGGCAATAAAGTCTCGTTTTGTTGGAACTATTCTAAATCTTCAAGGATCAATGAGGAAATTTTCTGAAATTGAGGAAATGTTGAAGGAAGAGAGAACTCAATTTGAGGTTAGCTCCTTTCTGCCTGCCATTTTCAGATACTTGTTCCTGTAGCATTTTATTTAATCAATGTCGATGTGGTGAATTGTCATTTGGTTACTTGTTCCTGTAGCATTTACTTCTGTGACTGAGCAAATGATTTTGATATTGATAATCTTGGCTAGGGTACATTGTTAACAGATGCCAAATACATACAAACAAGTACATGCATAAAAGAGTTGTTAGCTTTCTGATTTTCTGGTTGATGAGAATCAGTATTCAGGTATAAGTCAATGAATGTCAAATGCATTTACGTGCATGTGGGATAGTGAAGCTATATCCAAACCTATTGCCTTTTTCCTCTGAACTCATTTACGATTTATTTGGTCCAGACATTTATTAAAGCATATGTAAATCTTACTTTACTTTTACTAATCTATGTGGATTCAATGTCAGATTGATATTCAAAATGTCGTTGTGGATGGGAATCGGGATGTCGTCGTGTATAAACTTCTAACGTTGAATAGAATACGGCTGGCGCTTTTGCTGGAGTCCTGTGTGTGGGATCGCCGTCTTCATTCATTACTATCATCTGATTGTACCGCTGCCAATCCCAAAACTATTGACCAGAAGCATCATACACTGCTAGGTATCAATACTATTAACCACAGGGAGCAACAAGAGAAAAGCAGTGTTAGAGGAGACATTAAAATTTATCCGGAAAGAGATGACAGAGCATTGGAAGATTGTCCGGAGAAAATCAAGCTAGTTGAAGACTCTTGTGGAGATGATAACAGTAGGACAGAAACTACTGTAGGAAGTCGTGATGATGTTGATGATCTGAAACCGAATGTTGAACCATCCGCAAAAGCAAATGGTTTTCCCATTAAAGAGATTCTTGTTGATACACATGATTGTGGACAAGATGAACCATCAACTTTATCTGCTTTCAATGATGGTGCTGAGTCGACAACTGCAGCCAAAGTAAATGGAAACGACTTTTCCCTTCAGGATATGACAGTGAAGTCTGATCTCTCTGATCACTGCCTTTTTGGCAATGAAAGTAACTTACAGCTCAATCTTCCTTCATCCATTCAATTGGAGACAGATAAACTAATTGCCGTTGATGCTGATGCTGGAGGTACGCATGATCCTAACCATTCTCAAAGGAGTAGATCCCTCTCCTCATTATTTTCTGACATAGAGAATGATGAAGGGTGGTGGACTCCATTCCCTGAAATTTGGTGTCAATACATGGAGGATCTCCAGAGAGGTCACCTGCCGAAATTAGGATCTATCACAAACCATGATGTCGAATCTACTACTTATAAACTTATTACCGACGAGGGTGCAAAGCTGCACATTCCCCTTGGAAGTGATAAATACATCGTTTCTGATTATGAAGATGAATTTTCTAGCATTATTGCTTGTGCTTTGGCCTTGCTGAAGGATTTGCCTATTGTATGTGAAGATCTTGGAGATGATGGCAGAAAAGATGGAGGAATTGATGCTAAGGGATATGAGAGTTCACAAGGCTTAATGCGGATATTCTCTCTAGCTTCTCCACATTTGTCTTCAACTGGTTCACTGGATTTAGCAGCATATCACTCTTCGAACGTGTCAGAGGTAGCACGCACATCAAGTTTAGATGGGGTAGATTTGCTAGATTCATCGGTTTCTTTCACGGCTGTTCACCCGGAAGTCTCCATGGGTTTGGGTAAATTGTCTGGAAAGTATAAATACTCAGTCCTCTGTCTCTATGCCAGCCAATTTCGTCATTTGCGAGATCGATGGTGCACTTCAGAAGTTGATTTTATTGCTTCCTTGAGTAGGTGTAGGAGCTGGGATGCAAAAGGTGGCAAAAGTAATTCTTTGTTTGCCAAAACAGTTGATGATCGGTTTATCATCAAGGAAATTAAGAGAGCGGAATTTGACTCGTTTTTGAAGTTTGCTCCTAGTTATTTTGAATACATGGATCAGTGCCATGCGAAGAGGAATCAAACCTGCCTCGCAAAAATTCTTGGCATTTATCAGGTTGATTAATCGACTATAGTCACTCCACTTTTCTGGCTGTTAGCACGATATGTACTTTCTTCCTGCCAGCACACTGCACAATTTTTTGAGCTTGCTACTGCTTATGTTTCCAGGTCAATGTTAGGCCAAGAGGTGGAAAAGAGACGAGGCACGATCTCATGGTGATGGAGAACCTTTCATTTGGTAGAAATACCACTCGGCAGTATGATTTGAAAGGCGCTTTGCATGCTCGATTTAGTACAGCTGGCAATGGTGCAGGGGACGTTCTTTTGGACCAAAACTTTGTGAATGACATGAATGTTTCTCCTTTATATGTCGGGACAAGATCAAAGAGGGCTTTGCAACGGGCTGTATGGAATGACTGTACTTTCCTCAAGGTAAGTTGGGGGGTCAAACTGCTATACCCTAATAACCAGTAGCTCATATCAACCAAAACTTAAAAGCATCCAAAGAAAAGTCACTTCTGCTTCTTATTATTATGCAATCTCTGAATTAGCTAATGGATTAGCCTCTGAAACTGGTACTATTTGTTGATTTTTGCAGTCAATCAATGTGATGGACTATTCTCTACTTGTGGGAGTGGATAGCCAACGGCGTGAACTTGTTTGTGGCATCATCGACTACCTCAGGCAATATACATGGGACAAGCAGCTCGAGAATTGGGTCAAATCTTCACTTGTGCTTCCGAAGAATCAGCTTCCTACTATAGTCTCTCCGAAAGAGTATTATAAGAGATTTAGGAAGTTCATTGACACACATTTCTTAAGTGTTCCAGATAACTGGTGCTCCCAAAAGTCATCAAATCCTTGTAAACTTCATCGCTCAATAAGCAGTATCACTTCACCACAGTCGGAGTCTGATGATGGTGATTCTGATCAACCTAAGTGCACCGGTGAAGGGGAACAGGAAGATGCATCCTCTGATGCTAATGGTTCCCGTCCTCCGAGTTCTGTTCCCGTTTAAGTAGTTCCCGTCCCCGGTGAAGTCATTCATTTGTGTACATAGTTGTTTGTCGACACCCGAGTATCTAGATATATACCCCCTTATTTCTGCGATTATTTTTAGCAAAGTTATGAGGATGGATTTATTCTTTAGGTTCATTTCTAGCTTGAAGTATATATCAAAGTTCTTGTGTGAGTCTACCGACTCATTGTAAAAAAGCCCTTTAGTGAGCTTGAGTATTATTTAGGCTATCAAAGGGGGAAAAAGGATAGCAGTTGAAGCTGCTTATGGTTTATATTTTTGGCTGTAAGACAATATTCCTATAATCCAATGATGAGTTTTTGGTTATTTGGTGGATGGGACTGTTTTTATGACATTGTAGAATCAGCAAAGATCAACACATACCCAGTGTAATTCTCGCAAGTGGAGTTTGGGCAAAGTAGGATGTATGTAGACTTTACCCTACCTTTGTGGGGTAGAGAGCCCGTTTTCGATAGACTTTCGGCTCGACAGGCAAGAAAAGAAATTGAAGCATGGTAGCAACAAAAAATGTGACAACAAAATAGCAAGATACAAAGCAAGTGAAGCAATAGATAGTAATACATATAGAAGAAAAGAAATAATATGATTACTAAATAATATATATATATATATATAAAGGAGGGTTATAGACAAGGTGATGTGGCACCTCTCTATGACCTCCATTCATATTTATCTTTTTTCTCCTTTTTTTGAATTTTTTCTTCATTCTTTTTATTAATTAATTTATTTAATAATTAAAAAATATCATATTTATTATATCTTATTATATCTCATGAGTTACAAAAAACCTCTATCTATTTGTATTCCTTACTTAAATAACATGTCTCCTTAACTTTCTTCTACTCAATTCTTATTATTTAACTAATCTATAAATAACATGATCTATGGAATTGTTGGATTCACATTCTCATTTTTTTTCCTCCTCCTTTTTATTAGTGTATCTTTTTCTCTTTTCTTTTTAGTTTTTTTCCTTCATTTTGTTTTCATCCACCATGTGTTTAATAATCGAAAATATGATATAGAAAAGATGATGTGAAATATAGCCATCACTTTGATGAAGATTATAGATATATTTTTCTAATTTTTTTTTGTGTTATAATAGCCAAATAAAAGTTCATCAAGATGAAGAAGAAAGTTTGATGGTGGTGTAACATTCATCAAAGGGAGATGGTCAAATTAGTTTTGTACAAGTTTATCAAGATGAAGAATGAAGTTTAATGATAGTGAAAGATTCATCAAGAGAGATGATCAAATTAGGTTGGAAAAATAGAAGTTTGAATAATTTACAAATATATGTATGGATAAACTTATTGTTGTTTATTTTAATATATTTAATTAATTATTTCTTCAAATACAAGATATGTATTCTCCAAAGAACAAGACTCTAGGGTGAATGAATTAAGGGTGACAAAAATGTTTCAAATTTAAGTTGTAGGTTCTACATTTTGTGTATCAAGGACAACATGAAATGATCTTCAATTATTATTTTATTGCAACATAAAATTTATAATTGGTATCATTATATAAATTATTACATTTTAATTATATAATTTATCTATATATATATTATAATTGTGGTCTATCAAAGAAATGTGACATAATTTTTCGATCATAGATTCCTCTCTTTTGACCTTTTTTCAACCTTTTTTTTTCATTCAATCTTTTTTTTTGTCTATTTTACTATTTTTTGTTTAAAGTGTATTTAATCACTGTTTTACGTTTTAAATGTCATTTCAACTCTTTGTGTTAAAAAACTAAAGGGTTATTCCTTTAAATTTCTTAATTATATTAAATGCGCTATGATTAACTCTTTTATTAACATTTAGAAGAGAAATATTTAAATTATGTCAAATTAGTTTATCATTATATTTTATCTTCTTTGTAAGTTATTTTGATTTTTTCTTTAATTCGTTTGATAAAAAATTTAATATATTTTTGAGGTTATAATAAATTTATTTTAAAAATAATTGTTATTTTCTTACATTTTCTATTTTTTAAATTTGAAAAGAGTGAATTAATTCACATTTTCTTCTAATTTTTTTTTTTTGTGAATAATAATGTTTGATAGCATATGTAGGCTAAATAATGACTTTTATAGGTTATTAGGTGAAAAAAATAATGATTTATTCTTTTTTATTATATTACTCATTGCACATTTATTTTGAACATTAAGAATAATCAGTAGTACCTAGAAGAGAATGTATAAAAGAAGAAATAATATATATATATATATATATATATATATATATATATATATATATATATATATGTGTGTGTGTGTGTGTGTGTGTAATAAAACTACTTTTCAATTACTTAGAAAACTATTTATCTTTTGTTTCATTTTTATAAAAAATCTTCATACTTTTTATTAATCAATTTGTTTAATAATTAAAAATAATTATATTATATTTATTGCAACTAATTATATCTTATGAGTTACAAAAAACCTCCATCTATTTGCATTCTCTACTTAAATAACATGTCCTTTCAATTCTCTTCTACCTAATAATTATTATTTAATCAATCTATAAATAATAATTAACTATTGATTTGTTGGATGCTCATTTTTGTTTTCTCTTTCTTTTATTAGTATATTATTTTTCCTCTTTTTTAATTTTTTCCATTGAACATGTGTTTAATAATAAAAAGATAAAAATAGAAATTGTGATGTGACAATATGACTACTACTTTGATGAAGATCGTAAATATATTCTTCAGAATTTATTTTTGAACAAAAATTCATCAAGAAGAAGAAGAAAGTTTGATGGCGGTGTGAGATTAATCAAAGAGAGATTATTAAATTAATTTGGTACAAGTTAATTAAGATGAGTAAAAAAAATTAATGACGGTGAAAGATTCATTAAGAGAAAAAATCATATTAGTTTGAAAAAGTAAAAGTTTTAATATAAATAAATAAATATATATATATATATATATATATATATATACATATATATATTATATATATATACATATATATATATTATATATATATATATGTGTGTGTGTGTGGGCGGGGAGATACACTTATTCTTATTTATTTTTTATATTTTTAATTAATTATTTCTCCAAATATAAGATATGTATCCTCCAAGAATAAAGTTTTGTTACAAAGTTTTACACTTTATGTATCAAGGGTAAAATGAGTAGTCTCTAACTGATTATTTTATTGTTGACATAAAATTTATTGATATCTTAACATGAACTTTTACCTTTTAAATATATAATTTATATATTATATAATTGTGGTCTATACTGTTGATGTGACATAGTTTTATGGACATAATACCTTTATTGTAACTTCTCTCTTTCTTTTTCTTCTTCTCATTCAATTTAGTCTAATTTTTTTTTCTTTGCATAATTTATTATCGTTTTTGTTAGTATTATTCCATATATGTTATTTTAAAATATCAATAAGTTTGTAAATTAATTACTCAATTAATAATTAACAATTAACATTTAAGAAAATGAAAGACTTTTCATTTTCTAAAACTTTTATCTTAAAAGAAGAATCTATGTCATTGGATTTTATATTTTATATTTTTTTATTCTTTTTATTTTTTGTTATTTCTTATTCAAATGCATATGTACTAAGTTAAATTGGTTGTTCTTTATTTAACTTGAAATATTTCTTATAAATTATTTGTCAAAGAACTTCATATATAGAATATTAAAAAAATTATAACCGGAAAATGTTAGAATCATAAAAAAATATTGATTAACAAAATTTGATTTTCTTTAATAAAAATTATGAAATTAATATACAATCATATGTTAATGTAATTTTAATAATCGCGCAAAGCGTGATCAAGTACACTAATAGATAATAATAAGGGGAAGTGTAGAGGAGGCTACAGAATGCGACGACACTCGGCTACCTACTAACAGGAAAATGGAATAAATGAAGCTACAAAAGAAGATAAGATAAAACATGGCCAAAGAGGCAAAGGTAATAAGATACCCATTTTTGTAGTGCTAGCTTTCATCCATGAAATGATTCAATGAGAAATAAACTCAAAAGGGCTAAATGTACTTCCCTGTGACACTTTAAACTGGCAAGTTCAGATTTTACCACATAATCAGAACTATAAAGTGGTCATGGACTCATTTTTTGTTTGGATTCCCTTCTCTACCTTCAGTAATTTATTGGAACCCGGATAGAATCACCATCATTACATGTTCACTCTTATATCTGTTTCGCTGGTCTAGCAAGCATTTCTAGTCGCCCACGACACCACCACAGTGACGAGGTGGAATGGTTGGGATTCATCTGTCCTTAGTATCTCGTTCAAGCTCTGAAAATAAAGAACTTATCGTGAAGACGTTTTTCCCGTACCCCTTAACGAGGCGAGAATTCAAATTATTTGGGCCAATAAGCAGCAGATCCTTCAGATCAATAAAAATTCTCTCTTTGGTCTGAATTAAGAATGTGTTTCCAAGTTATTTTAGTGTACAAATATATTTACAAAGTGAAACGAACATAGTCATATTTTCAATTTCACGAGTCTCCCATTATTTAGACGTCTTCAAGAACTCCGTGAATGGATAACATTCAAAAAACATTTTGTCAAGAGTTTTTCAAACCCTTTTCGTGTTTACGTTGGGACATATTAACGGGGCGGCTCAAGTATATTAGTATTCTAAGGCAAAAATTAAACGGAGGCCTTAAATTTTAAAAAAAAATTAAATTGTTTCTTTTTATAAAATACTTTTTAAATTTCTTGAAATGCAAAGCTGTTAATTATTTTTTTATAATTCATTTCTTCTAATAATTCCTTTTCGATTAATAATATATAAACCAACACAATTGTATTTAATATTTTTCTTATAAAAATACCTATAATCTACTATTGCTTAAAAAAAATGAGACCCCTCAAATTTAGGGGCTTAAAGAGGCCGCCTTTTCCTTGGAGGGGTAGAGCCGCCACATATACTATTAACCATGTTTGTAAATATAATAATGATTGTTTTATCAATTTTAACACAAAATTAATAGATCATTTATTTATTTGTGTTCACTTTTACTTATATGATAGATGATTTATTGTATAGAATTTTAGCATACACACAGAGGTGAATCCAGGATTTCAAGAAGACGGGTGCACCATTGCTTTTAAGATACGTAAGATCTAAAATTTTATAGTGACAATAACTTGGCGAGCGAAAATCAATAATGCGATGATTTACTTACCAAGAAAAGAAATCATGAACGAATAGGAAGGAATGAGATGTCGATTTTTTCTCTACAATGGTGATTTCAGTTGTTGCAACTTGTATGTAGTGCGTTATTTTATCATGTTAGCTGAAATTTGTTCTTCCGTGAAATAGAAAAAAATGTCTGTTTTTTGTGTTTTTTTAAAAAAAAACCACGAAGCAAATACTACTGATAATAAATAAACAAAGATCAACAAAATATTCAGAATAAATCACGCACTACATGATTAATTAAAAAAATACTAAAATTTAAAATTTAGACTAATTAATTAACCTATGCAAGAACAATAAAACTTGCCAACAGAACAATAAACCCTCCAATGATCCCAATTTCATGCCACCACGTCTAAAAAAAGGTGGCATGAAATTGGTTTAGGGATCAAATTTTAGTGTTTTTATTCAAAATTGTAATTAATTCATCATAGGTGATCATTTGCGTTGGTTTCTTATTTTCTGTAATACTGAATTGATTATAATTGGCTTAATATATAATCAATCTCTTAAATTTGTCAGAATATTTTATTTTAACATTCGAATTAAGTCATATTTTAATTGAACACCTCAACTTCTAATAAAATGTTTCAATTAAACACTGCGTGCGTTCTCATTCGTCTATTAGGTAGCTAAGTTAACCACATAATATATGTCATTTCCTTTCATTATACGCATTTGCCTCAATAAGCCATAAAACCCCAAAGATTTTCTACTTGAGATTGATGTAAATAATTAAAGGAGATGGCATATTTTATCTGATTAACTCAACTAGCTAATAGACAAATGAAAATACTCACAAAAGTTTTTTCGAAATTTGAATAGAAAATATCTAATTAAAATACTTTATTAGTAATTCAGGTGCTCAATTGAAACAAAAATTTAATTTAAGTGTTTAAATAAAATATCATGATATGTTTAAGGGGCTACCTCTATATTAAGCCATTATAATTATATTGCAGAGTACAAGTAAAATTTTACTAATGAATAAGATCCTTTGAATTTTTATAAATAAAAATACACGTTTGCATAGGTTTCTCTTTCTCTTTCTTTATATTATTCTAATAAGCTAGTAATATCTTTTATTTTCCTTAGTACTAATAAGCTAGTAATATCTTTTATTTTCCTTAGTTTTCTACTAATAAAATCCTATCCTTTTTATACATACACGCTACTTTTAGGCTTTTTAAAAAGAAAACACATAAACGCGGTAGATGAGATTCGATACCTGGACCTTCAGGTTTATAACCGATGCACCACTCTACATTTTTTATCATGGGTTCCTTCAGTTAACATTACATATATTTTAAGCATTATACAAGTAATATATCGAGTTTAGTCGGATGACCACGGATTCTCGTGACCCATTTTTTATACATAAATTCGCCCCTGCGTACACATAATAATCAGTTCTTATAGGTGTCAAAGTTTAAGTTCACAATCAAAAATGAAAATTGGACATACTATTGGAATGATTGTAATAAAAAATTTAATGTAACTTATCTTGATTATGAAAGCGATATATATATATATATATATATAATTCGAACTTTTATGCTTGTACATTTTATACATATCGAATAAAATTGAGTAGAGATAAGTGATTGTATATTAATTGTATTAAACAATATCTCTAGTCAATTAGATGTGTACTTATACACTTTTTTGATATTCAAAATTCATTCTGTCAAGAGTCTTACAAACCCTTTTTTATATGTGCGTGTGTAATTGAATGGTCTTAAGGCGGTTTTGTGTGTATTTGTATAAAATAATAAAATATTTGGTAACATTTGCAAATTCAGTTGACTTTAAATTTTGAATTTGTTTAGATGAAGACGCAAGCATCAAACGTGTAACATAATATGTTTTTATATTTTCGTAGTTGAAGGAAATTAGACCGGATCACTATGTGAGTCAATCTGAATCCATATTAAAAAGATAAATAAGTATATAATTAGTTATATATTTAAATTAAGAATCAAAAGAAGCTGACACAATGGTAGAAATCTCCTAAATTGCATTGCTTAAGAAGCCATTTATTCTCACTTTTGAACTTTACAGAATCTATACTTCTCCTTCTCTCAATCTCTCAAGTTCTTGTGAATGAATTCTATTGAAGATTCTAATTTTCCGAAAGCAAAATTTAACTTTTGTAACAGATACACAAATCATAGATTGTGACTATTTCAATGTAATTCGTATTTCATAAATATATCATTGTACTATTAGACTAGTGAAACAAATTCAATGATTCGTGTTCGATTCAAACAATATAACTAACCACTATGCAAGCTCCAAGTAGCAAACTACTCCATTGTCCTTTTCATTGTTTTGTATATTCTCTTTAAAATTGCCTCTACTTCTTAATTATATGTGCAATAAATATGGAGCCTTTTCTTGGTAAATTTATATGTTAACATTAATGTCCTGTCCCAAGGGACCAAAATATCAGAGTATTATTATTATTACTTTGATCCATAATATCGCGCATTTTTTTTAACTTAAAGACCATCATAGTGATGGGGTCCGGTTTCAATTGTTGCATTAAAGTTTTGGATCGAAATTTAAAATTTTCATGCATTTTTATCTCTTTTTTTTTTCAAAAAATAAAATAAAAATTAAGAGAAAGAACAAAGAAAGCAAAAAAGAAACGAAGGAACGAAAAAGAGAGAATAATTTAGGAACATTATTAAAGAATGTTCAGGTATCCTTCCTCGGTTTGAGTCTTAAAAAGGACACTCAACTATTGAAAATTACAACAACAACAATAACATACCCAGTGTATTTCCACAACGTGAGGTATGGGGAGGGTAGAGTGTACGCAGTCTGTATCGTTACCTCATGGGTGAGGTAGAGAGGCTGTTTCCAATAGACCCCCGGCTCAAGACATAAACAGTCTAAAAACAGGCTAAAAAGGACGTAATAAAGATACAGGATAAAAATACACGATAAAAATACAAACAACAGATAGAAACAGAGCACTGCCACAAAATAATACTATGAGGAATCCAAGAACAAGAAACTACAAGCATAGCACTACGATTACTAGTCGAGACAACAAGGAAAAATACTCCTATCTACTAGCATAGCCGAGACAACAAGGACACACTTCTACCTACTACCCTTCTACCCTGATCCGCGTCCTCAACTATTGAAAATTAATTAATAAAATCATCTTTTTTTTCTTTTTTCTTTTTTAAAACAGAAAAGTCAATCATCTTTACTTACTCTCTCTCTTCACTTTTACTTATTCACTTTGAATTTTGCACGTCCCTTAAGAAACAATTATTAATATGAGTATTTTACCACCATATTCATATTAATTGGTGTATTGTTTTAAGTCTTAGAAAATTGGAGGATAAGTAATTAATGTTGAGGGTAAAACAAGAAAAAATAATTATTTTTTCTTGATATATTAAAAATCTATTTTTAAAATACTTAACAAATAAAAATGAATGGAATGAATATATCACTTCAAAATCTGTCCAACAAAAAATCGACGTGGCATGTGACATTTTATTTTTTCCATGTTTACTTAGACCACATGAAATTAACAATTCAAAACCTAAAATAAGATGTATAGTCTTAAGTTTGGGAAAGATTTTACGGAAAAGGGCTAAAAATATCCCTGAATTATCTGAAAAGGTTTAAAAATATCCCTTGTTTATCTATTTGGCTAAAAATACCCCTCAATCCACCTTTTTGGCCCATTTTTACCCTTAAAACTAACATCCATTTTTTCTATTAATTTTTTTTATTATTATTTATTACGTGACACCTCTCTATTGGACAAAATTAAAACCTCAACCCACCAAAATTTTTCCTCCTGCCCCGACCCAATTCCAATGCCCCCATGACCCAAACCCATTTAAAAAAATTCATTAGCACACAAAATTATACATCTCTCTTTCACCTGAACGTAATCCCATTTTTTTCTTCTTTAAAGCTTAAAATCCAGCAATTTCAAGGCTAAAAATTTCGCTAAAATGTCCTGATTTCTACTACAATAAGAGTATTTATTTCGGTCTTGTTGATGGTAGAAATTTGTGGCACTTTTGGAGCAAATGCAAATCGAATTGCATCTAATTGGAGCTGATCCTGTATCGTTGCAGATGACAGTTATGTTACTGCTGGTTCTGTTGATGGACTTGTTCATATTTGGTCGATATCAATGCTAAAATGGTAAGCTAATTGAAAGAACACGCATCCCTAATACGTTGTTGTCCATGGAGTGATCTTGGTAAACCTCTGGCTACCTCAGATAAGAGTGGAATCATATTTATTTAGTAGTGATTAATCAGAACATTGATATCACATGTATTTGGTCTCTCTTCGAGCTCTCGGGATCATTATTATCAGTATTGTGTTGCAGATTTTCAGGATCTCTCTAAACGTATATCAGCTTTGGAGTATGTTTGAGCCAGAATTTTAGCCTTCAAAATACCTGAATTTTAAGCTTTGAATAAGAAGAAAAAAGTGGGATCAAGTTCAGGTGAAAGAGAGATGTATAATTTTGTGTGGTAATGAATTTTTTTAAATAGGTTTGGGTCATGGGGCATTGGAATTGGGTCGGGGCAGGAGGGAAAAGTTTGGTGGGTTGGGGTTTTAATTTTGTCCAATAGAGAGTTTTCATGTAATAAATAATGTAATAATAAAAATTAATAGAAAAAAGGGATGTTAGTTTTAAGGGTAAAAATTGGCCCAAAAGGTGGATTGAGGGGTATTTTTAGCCAAATAGATGAACAAGGGATATTTTTAAACCTTTTCAAATAGTCTAGGGGTATTTTTAGCCCTTTTCCGAAGATTTTATTGTGAACCAAAAATTCACAATAAAATGTCAATTTGACATTTTATTGTGAATTTGCTAAACAAGTTATTTAAGCTATACAAACAAATACTTTATGGGTGTTAAATCTCACATCTTTATATTTTTTATTTTAAATTTTCTCAAATCGATTAATTGTTACGACTTAGACCTTTTTCCTTTACGCCCCCCCCCCCCCCCCCCCTTTTTTTTTTTTTTTTTTTTTTTTATTCTCTTTAATATTTTGAGGAGATGACCATAGACCCAATCTGAATTTCAATGTCTTAATTTTGTTACTCCACAATAAATGCTATTGACCAATTAATAGCCCATAATATTTCCTTCTTTCTTTTCTTCTAGAAAGAGTTGCAAAAGTTGATTGGTCAATTTCGTACAAAAAATAATTTGATATCTCCCTTCTAAAAATAAAAATAAAAAAATCTTCATTTTGTCAACTGTTATTCCCAATACGTTATGGCCTAGTAGTAGTTTATTTCATCCAAGAGATTTCTTGTTTAGATTTGATTGAACAAATATTATTACTGTATTATTTTAATATGCAGACCCATGATAATCTAGAAAAAACGAAATAAATTCCATCTAACAAACAACTTCTCAACAATATATCCACCATTCTAGAATAAGTCAAATACTATTTTCTTTAACAAAATTATTGATGACGAGAAAACCAACAAGCTATTCCCAAGAAACCATCGTATTTGAACTAGCTCAAAAATGGTATTTCAAAATAATTTTCACTTCAAAAATTCAAAATTAAAGTTAATTATTTTTCCAATTATATTTTTAATATTAAAAAAGAATGCATGATATTTAAGAGAAAATAATCTATTTATCTTTATTAAATAAAGATAATTTAATCAATTATATTTTATATTTTTTTTAATAAGGTGAAATAAGTTAAAACAATGATTCAGAATAAGGATGGTCTTTTTAAAGTGATGAATCGACTTATCTTTGACATGACATTCGAAATGATGAAAATTGTCTTTTATGGTTAGAGTAGGCTCAAATGATCCCTTAAATATATTGCTAAGCGTTTTTGGTTTTTAAATTTAACCTGAAATATGGACTTAAAAGAGAAAAAGGAAGTAGCTTTTTCTCAAAGCAAGACTGGCCGTTAGCTTGTTACCATTAAGAAATATTGATATCAATCTTAAAATAATTCCATAATTTCCTGTTTTATTTTTTTAATATAAGAGGTGATATGGGGTCATCCACAATTTTAAACATTTGCTATCGTTATAGTATATTGTACAGTAAGCTTTTAATTAAAAAAAAGTATATTGTAGTAAGTAATTATTTCGTGTTGAAGATATGAACTTAAATTTATTTATTTTTTCTATTCAAAGAAATGGAGTGACATTTTGGCAAAGCAAGATTATTTTAACACGCTACCGTAATATAATCAATTGGAAATTAGAGGTGTCAAATGGGCGGGTTGAGTTGAAATTAGAGAGATTAAAATAGGTTGAATTATAATTGAGTTGGGTCATGACCCGCCCAAATTTACTTTGGGTTAAACTGCATTAGGTTAAATTGGGCTAAAAATTGAATTGGGTCATGACCCGCCCAATTTGACCTATTCAATCTAAACAATACTACTATTATATAAATATACTTTTGTACTATTATATTATCATCGCTCAACCTATTAAATCACTCCCCCCACCCCCACCCACCCACACACATTTTTTTTTAATTTTTAATTTTTAATTTATTTTATATAAAAAAAAATCTACACCACCCCACCCCCACCCCTACCCACACACCCAATTTTTTTTTTTAAAATTAAACTTTTTAAAGAAAACTTTAAAAGAATCCAATTTTTTTTTTTTTCTACCCCACTCCCACTATTCTTTTCTATTTGCATACCGAACACAAAACAACAAGTAAGAAATAACTATTTTCCTAGAAAATATTTTTGATTGGAAGTGGGGTAAGGTAAGAGTACGGGGTGGGGAAATGGGGTGGGAGTAGGCGGGGTGGTGAATGTAGTTTAGGGGTGGTAAGAGTGGGGTAGAAAAAAATGTTGAAAATTGAGGGGGGGGGGAGGGGGGGAGGGGGTACGTGGTGGAGGTAAGGGGGTGGGGGTGGTAGAGGGTGAGGGTGGGTAGAAAAAATTTAAATTTTTGATAGATGAAGTGGAGGTCAACTTGGAGGATTGGGGTGGGGGGGGGGTGAGGGTGGGTAGAAATTTTTTTTAAAAAAAAAAAATTAGGATGGGGTGTGTCGGTGGGGTAAGATGAGGTGTGTATGTGATTTTTCTACATCAAGAAGATCATTTTATTTATTTTCAAGGAACTTATTTTCTTAAAGGAAATATTAAGAACGGGTTGAAGTGGAGATATAACTGGGCTCAACACAAGATTATTTTAAAGGGGTTAAGCTCAAATGGGTTGAAAGTTAACCCAATATTAAATTATCATGAACCCAATCCATAAAATTCTGGACGAATTGGGCGGGTTATATGTTATCGGATTCATTTTGACACCCCTACTGAAAATTGTATATACATTTTTAAAAATTGTACGTAAAATATTTATCTTAAAATGTTATAATGCTTTTCGATTATACTTTAATAAACAATGTGTTACATGGATTACGGGAAGATAGACGATGATATCGTACATCGTATTAGAGTGGGGTAGGTGAAATGGAGGTTCACCTCCAAGGTACCGTGCAATAAGAACGTATTGTCAAAGCCTAAAGGTAAGTTCTACGGAGTGGTGTCTAGACTAACATTATTGTATCAGACAGACTAGTGCAGGTCAGTCAAGAACGCATATGCACGTTCAAAAGATGAAAGTAGTGGAGATAAGGATGCTCAGGTGGATGTGTACGTATACTAGGAGAGATATGATAACGAAGTTATACGAGACAAGATGAGAGTGGCCTCCATGACGGACAATATTAGAGAAACGAGGCTAAGATGGGTTCAGACATGTGAAGATAAGGTGCATGAATGAGCCAGTTATAAGAAGGTATGAGAGGTTGACTGTAACAAGAGTGACCGGAGACGTAGAGGTAGACCGAAAAAGAACGTACTACTAGCTAGGGGAGGTAATTAGACAAAACATGATACACTTCAGCTAATTACTGAGGACATGACTCTAGGTAAGACGAATTAGAGGTCGAGGATTAAGGTATGAGGCTAGTAAATAACAAGTGTTGTCGCACTTTATGTGGGAAATGTAGGGGTTATATAGTAGTCGCATATATAGTAGTCGCATAGTTTTTTATTTTTCAATGAGTATATTACTACTTGTTGTCTCATTTATTTTGTATCTTGCTATTTTGCTCCGTCATATTATTCTTGCAATCCTGCTTCAAAAATATTTTTTTTGAATCGAAGATTTGTTGGACAACCTTTCTACCCAACAAAAATAAAAACAAAATCTGCGTATATTTTATCTTCCTCAAATCATATCTGTGAGATTATACTAAATATGTTATTGTCGTTGTTGTTGTTATAGTAGTCATTCTACACTGTCAAACGCTTGTTATAATATTTTACAATATGGTAGTATTTATAATTTCGTGCCTATATATCCAAAGCAGGACTAGTCAAATTTCTGATTCCTCCAATTCTTCTCTATTTTAAACTAACTATAGTGTTTGGATGAGTTTACGCATACCTAATTATTTTATAAGGTATTTGTTATTTTTTATCAATACAATTATTAGGTAATTTCGGCTATCAAAATTTAGACAAATCCAAAGAAATCACTTTATTATACTATTCATCAATTCTTTCTTCTTTCTTTTTTCATTGTTGACCTTCAATAGCATTAAATAACTTGTCTATATAAATCTACCTTGACATCATGACCACAACCACAATTATACTTGGAGCAAAAAAAAAAGAGATAGGAAAAAGAAAACCAAAATGTACTCTCTAAAGACAAAAAACACTCCATTTTTTCTTCTTATAATCTTAATCTTTTTTCTTTCTCCATGTAATGCTAAGTACTGCAAATTTCCAACAAATTATGATAATGATTTCACCAAAGTACAAGGAATGTTTGTGTTTGGAAGTTCAATAGTTGATAATGGCAACAACAATTTTCTTGTAAACTCATTGGCTAAGGCAAATTACTTACCATATGGAATAGATTTCCCATTATTAGGACCTTCTGGAAGATTCACTAATGGCAAAAATGTAATTGACCTTCTTGGTGACCTTCTAAAAATTCCAGTTTATATTCCACCTTTCAATGATCCTTCAACTAAAGGAAGCAAAATTATTCATGGTGTCAACTTTGCTTCTGGTGGTTCTGGCATTCTTGATGACACTGGTGCTGTTGCTGTAAGTTCTTTTAGTTTATTTTATTTCGATTTCAAATATTAGTTGTTTTGGTAAATCGGAAAAATATTCGATGTTTTAGAGAAAAATGCACTTCTATTTATTACTCCCTCCGTTCATAAATAAGTGGTTCTTTTAGTCTTTTCATTTTGTTTCTAAGTGGGCGTTTGACCATGAAAATCAATAACTTTTCACTTTATTTGAATTTTTTGAAGTTGGAGTTGTGTTTAGTCATACCTTTTTGAATTTTTTTTAGAATTTAATGTGTTTAAAATAACTAAAAAGTGAAATAGTAAGATGAAAAAAAGTGAAAAACAACCTTTTAGGTGTTTTCACTTTTCCAAATACAACTTGATTTTTTATGGCCAAACACCATTTTATGAATAAAGTGAAATAGTTTTTTGAAAAATAGTAAAAAAATTCCATGGCCAAACGCCCACTAAATAAGTGGTGTTTTAGATAATCAGGAAATATTAACGATGTTTTTTCAATTCTATTCTTCTTTAAATAAAGAGAATTTACATAATCAAGAAATTATTAAAGAATCACGTCATATTCAAAGTATTTATTAAGGATAAGTTAGTAAAAATACTCTTTATTTTTTTTAGGAATGAGTGATTTCTTAAAAGATGTGTCTACGCTAAAATAACCATTTATTTATAACGAAGGGAGTATTTTTTTTTTTACTAATTAAGGATTCTTGTGGTTCCGAAGGATCCAACCCCTATCGCCTATTGGTAATTTTAAACAAATTTCTTTTGAAATAGATACCTGACTACCTTACTTGCATTCAAATTTATCCTGATTGCTCCAACTAGTAGAACTTAAACTTAAGTGAAACATTTAAGAGAGAGATAAAGGTAGTTAGACAAACATTCTTTTAAGCCATTATTAACTCTTTTTAAAGGGATGTGTAAAAAAAATCTTAAGACATATAATACCCGTGTAGTATAGTAGAAAATATGATAACAATTTTATTATTTCTTCCGTTTCAATTTGTGCTATATTTTGAATTTCAAGAGTTAAATGAGTTTTTATTATTATTTTGAATCGTGATTTATCGTGACTTATAATACTTTTTTTATATAATTTTTAAATATATAAAAAATTTAAAGATTTTATATGTAAATTCATGATCAAATTTATAATTGTAACTATCGAAGTATTAATAGTCTCATTCTTTTTTTCCTATTCACTAGTGCACTGTAAAGCTGCTACTAGCCGCCCCTTTGTTAATGAAGGAAATATTTAGAGGAAAACTAACAAACAATTGTTGACAAAAAAAGCAAGCAACTTGTTTAGAGTCAGCTTTGACTTTCTCTTTTCTTTCTATTAATAGATAGATGGATTTTGGAATTTACCCTAATACTCTAGCAACCTAACATAACAAAAGTAGGGGTTGTTTCGCGGTTGGTTTGGAGTTGAGTTATGCTAAGTATTAAATCATGTATAAGTAATATTATGTTTGGTAGTTGATTAGAAGGTAATTTATTCATGTATAAAATTAATATAATGTTTGGTTTGTAATTTAGAAACCAACATATGTAATACATGTATAAGTTATTACTATGTATTATTTTATGCAGGTTAAAAGGTGAAATAACTAAGCATGTACATGAATAACTAAACCATGCATAACAAATACATGCATAAAATAATATATAAATTCCATCATAACTAATCTTACGTGTCTAACTTTAACCAGCTACCAAACGATGCATCAAAGTGATATAATGTAAAATTGTAAATACAAAATAAAAGGGATAACCCATGTACTACTTTCTTTTGGGGGGGGGGGGGGATCATTTTTTTGGCTCTTGAAACATTTGGAACTGAATTCATCATATGTGGAAGAAAAATCTTATTTTTCTTAAATAGTGTTACCAAATTCTGCGGCTATTATACTTGGCAAGAATGTGACTGTTAGAGGTTTGCCTCACCAAAAATGAAATATTCCCTTTTGCCTTCAATGAACACACAAAAAAAGGCAACAAATATATATTATTCCTCAGGACCAAAGAATAAAATAAAATAAAATATCTCCTCTATCCTAATAAATTAAATGAATTCCCAATGTGAATTACTTGGATATCTATTTTTCATTTACAAAAAATGCAATAAAAAACTACATATCAACAATCGTAATAAAAAGAGGCACAACAAAGTCACTGATATTCTAACTAAAGAAGGACAACCACTAGCTACTAGAACGGACAAAATTTCGTAGCTAAACAACAAAAATTTCATGTAGATTAGTATAAGAAAATTCAATTACCTAGGAGCTTCTTAGCTACGAATTAGCTAGAGATTACAGACAAATTCCGTAGCTAATTTTGTGTTTTCTAGTAGTGAACGAAGCAACTTTTTGGAAACGTATAATTACTATTAGTAGCTCTTCTGGTATTTGCTTACGATGACATTAGGTTAGACATGCATATTATCTGTTAAACTCCAGTATTTTGTAATGATCCTGTTTAATATTATAATATTACAATCATTTTTACCCATTTTTTTATTTAATAAACAAATATATACTATTTGATTCTTTAAACAATAAGTACTAATACCATAGTACTAACATTTTGTGCTATAATTAAAATTTTCAGGGGGAAGTTATTAGTTTAAATCAACAAATCAGAAACTTTGAGAATGTGACATTGCCAGAGTTGGAAGAGCAGCTAGAATGCAATAGCAAAAAATCATTGAAGAATTACTTGTTTGTTGTGGGAAGTGGAGGAAATGACTATTCACTCAACTACTTCCTGCTGGGCTTAGCTAACAAAAATATTACTATTCAAGACTTCACTGCAAATTTGACCATTACACTTTCTCACCAACTCAAGGTCTGCATTTATTTTATAGTATTATTGCTTTCAATTTTATCTTATTTTATTGGCATTTTTTTGTCTTTTCATGTTCAATGATTGTTGGCTATTCAAAATTCAGAAAAAAAAAGAAAGAAGATTTACAGATTTTTTATTTTATTTTATTTTATTCTTCTTCTTTTTTTTTTTTAAAAGAGGATTGGGGATAGGGATTGAGATTATAAGGTGGGGAATCGTACCCTCATCAACAAGGTGAACGTACCCTCATCAACAAGGTGAACGTTCAAGTAGTCAACCAATTGAGCTACTAAGATCTCCCCGGCTTACATATATTTTAGTTCTTGTAATGATTTCCTATTATTTGATATATGTCTGCTTTATTTCTGTATTTTTTTTTCAAACTGTTTTGATATGTGTTACTAATTGAGCCAAGGGTCTTTCCTAAATAGCCTAGCTTCCTAGCTCCACGAGGTAGGATTAAGGTTTGCTTACATTGTATCCTCTCCTGACTCACCCATTAGATTACAACGGGTATATTGTTGTTGTTTTTTGTTTCCCCTTTTGATATGCTCAAGTCAAAATTTTGAAATACTTCTTTTAGAAAAAAAATTCAACCAATCACTATTTTAGTTTTTGTAATAATTGAAAAAACAACTTTTGGGTGGTTCTTCACCTTTTACTTTAACTGAAAAACCTCTGTTTGGTTGAAAACAACTTTGCAAAAACAATTGAAAAGATAAAGAAATAGATACATGAAGAAATTAAGGGGATTTAATATTTACTATATACATATAAAAACAATTTTAACCCAGTATATTACAGTGTTTTGAGCCGATGGTCCATCGGAAACAACTTCTTTACCTTCACGAGTTAGCAGTAAGGTTGCGTACACCCTCCCCAAACCACACTTGATCACATTTGTGACTAATCAAAGTAGATAAATAAGTAATATGTTTTGCTAATGTTATTGCAGAGGTTGTATGATATGGGAGCTAGGAAATTTGTGGTGATGGCATTATATCCCAATGGGTGCAGCCCAATGGCAAGAGCTAGAAATCCAAATGTGACTGGCTGCATACAAAGTTTGAATAATGCTGCACTTCTCTTCAACACTAACTTAAAGAGTTTGGTTGATTCCCTAAGGCTTCAAATGCCTGGTTCTAAACTAGTATTTGTCAATTCTTACAAGATCATTATGGATATCTTAGAAAATCCTACTCCTAAAGGTCAGCATTTTCACTCCCTAATTAGCTTTCTCTCTATTTTCTAGATTAAATTTTAAGTTTTTGTTTATCATTAATTAATACTCTATCGTCCCAATTTATGTGATGCACTTTGGTGGACACACAATTTAAGAAAAAATGAAAGACTTTTGAAATACTTCCTCCATTCTTAAATACTCCCTCCGTCCCATTTTATTTGCACACTTTTCTCTTACACGCATATTAAGAAATAATAAATAAGAAGCTTGTTTTACTAATTTACCCTTTAAAAAACTTTTTTGGAACTTTACAAACAAATGTGAACACTTTCAAAAAGAATTAATTGCAAGGTTAATATGGAAATTTTTTAATTAATGCTTTCTTTATTTAGTAAGGTGGTCAATTAATATGGGACAACTATTTTTAGTATAGTGAGCAACTAATATGGGACAGAGGGAGTACTTGTCAGTTATCACATTTTTTGTTTGCACGCCCCTTAAAAAATTATATATTTTTACCATCATATCCTTATTTAATTTCTTTAATCATCTTTCTTTTATTTCTCTTTAATTAATGAAAAATGTGTTCTCTCCTCAATAAATGAAAAGTTTAATGATGAAAGTATCTAAGCAGACTTAAATAAAGAGATTGAAAGAATAAATCAACATTTTCTATGCTAAATTAGTCAATGTTTACTTCCAAAAATAATTGCTCCAAAGGGTAAAATGGGAAAAATATACTTATTTATGTCTTAATTTTCTAAAATGACAAGTATTGAGGACCATCTATATTCTTTTTTATTTGGCACACCTTTAAGAAATTATTAAGTTGACTACTAGTACTTTATGTAGTAGTGATAAAGGTAATATTGAAAGAAAATAATAAATTTCTCTTGATTTGTTAAAATAAACAAGTAAAAAAGGAAAATATACTTTCTAGTAAGTATTTGAGTAGCTATAGGTCATCTCAATGAGGGTAGAATGGAAATTACAAAATTAAATAATTTCTAATTATAAAAATGTATCATTGTTTTTGAAATAAGCTAAACTAATGTATCTTATAAATTGGGACAAAGATGTTTTTTTTTTTTTTTTTACCATTTATACAAATAGTAGACTAATAATTTTGCCATAGAGTACATATTCTACCCAACAAAAAAAACTTGTAAAGTGTATGCTATGTCCTCTCATTTAGGTTGTTGTAAGATATTTTGATCCCCATTTCACATAAACACCATTTCACAAATAAATCAAAGATATATGTACAAGTCAAATTGTGACATGGTTTTGTTTTGTTGTTTATTTATATATACTAGGTTTTAGTGATATCAAGAACCCATGTTGTGAAGTTGCAACAATAGAACAAGGTGGAACTGGAACTTTATGCAAAAAAGGAGGAAATGTTTGTCCAGAGAGGAATGCCTATGTCTATTTTGATGGGTTGCATACAACTGAAGCAGTCAATATTGTGCATGCTAACAAGGCTTTTTCTTCCAATCTCATAGCTGAAGTCTACCCTACAAATGTTAAACTCCTATCAAAAGTTTAACACTATTAGTTTCTCAGCACGTGCGTTCCGAGTCATGAATTACACGATTTTATAAAAAGTATCAATATAATGTTATTCAAACAAATATATGAGTTGACACTTATACATTATGAAAAAATAAAGTACAAATTTATTTGAATGATCAATATATACCGTCCTTGTCTTTTAATATTTCAACTACACAATTTAATTGTGAATATAAGAAACATCAATTATAATCAAGATGTTGAAGTGGTAAGCAATGCGACAACAAGTTACTCCCTACGTCCCATATTAGTTATTCACCATTTCACCTTACTAAAAATAATTATCTCATATTAGTTGTTCACCTTATCAAATTAAGAGAGAATTAATTAAATTTTTCCCATATTACTCTTGCAATTAATTCTTTCTGAAAGTGTTAACACTTAACAAAAAAAATTCTTAAGGGGTTGATAATTAGTAAAATTATCTTCTTAATTATGATTTTTTAAGATGTGTATAAAAGGAAAAGTGGCCAACTAATATAGGACAGAGGGAGTATAATATTGCGTTGACCACCCACAATACTATACTTCCTCCGTTTCATATTAGTTGGTCACTTTCTTTTATACACGCATGTTAAGAAATCATAAATAAGAAGATAATTTTACTAATTGCCTTTAAAAAAATTAATTAATATTTTCTTGATTTAATAAGGTGACTAACTAATATGAGACAACTATTTTTAGTATAGAGGCCAACTAATATGGGACAGAGAGAGTTACTAACATGCACGACTAACCTTTAATAGCTAATTTTTTGCCAAAAGAAAGTGCATGTGGATAGATAGTTTCACGATCCAAAATTCAAGATCATAATGACACCTATCTTAATCTCTCGGTATGTAAGCTAATTTCCCATAAACATAATTAAACAGTTTAAACAATGGAGGAAGTAATTATTAATGTTGGGTCGGCCGGATCTTCTTCATGTCAAATATCACCGAAGCTTCGCTAGCAAAACCACCACTTGCACCACCCTTGGTGGCCGGATTTTCGAGAGGGAAGAGTTTTGTTGCACCATCCTTGGCGGCCGGATCTTCGAGATGGAAGAGTTTTGTAATTTGATTTTTTTTTTAAAAAAATTAAAATATCAACAATGGTGGATATTGAATGTGGGAATGAAGAGAAATATCAATATTGGGTGAGATTTGTGGCGAGTTGGAAGGGAATTACGACTGATTGAGAGCGGTGTGTATCTGGTAACGAGAGTGGTAGGAAATTATTAAGAAGTGGGTATTATAAAATTAATAGTTATGATAAGAATGTTTGATTATGTAGATAGTTTTTCCCTTCAATTAAGTGAATCATTGTAGGCCTTAACCCAAGTATTTGACATATTTAGTACGTTAGTGTATAGTAGGATATTTTACACCAACATAGATTGTGATGGAATGATTGGAATTCTTTCACCCTTAATTAGAAAGTTTGGATTTGAGCTTTCGATATGAAAAAAGATCTTGTTACGAGAATGAAAACCAAAAAAAAAAGTAGGAAATTTTACAACTAGAACAAAATGAACGTAAATACTTGTATTTTTGCTATATGACATTATTTGCAAAAGACCTAAGTAACAATTAATAAAAAAGCTTCGGCCAGTTGTAATGACTTGGGAATTACTTTTAACTATACACAATTGCTTAATTATTACTTACTTGACTCTCAAGTTATTTCCGGACAATTTAGGGAAGTTGCCATTCCTATTTCTACACAAACTAGGCTTTCCTCAAAGTCTATAATTTCTTAGTGAAGTGGTATTAAATAGAGCAACTGAACTTTCCAACTTGCACAATTTCTCATGGCACTCACAATGGAGGAAGAACAAGTACAATTTTCGTGGAAGAGGGGTCAAACGTTGGGTATAGGAGCTTTTGGTTTTGTTTCATTGGCTTCTACAGATTCTACTCTCATTACCGTCAAATCTTGTATGTTGTGTCGCTCTCTATCCCTTCAACATGAACTTGAATTCTTGCGGATGTTCGAACACTGTCCTCATGTTATTAGTTGTTTTGGAGTTAAAGTCACCCAAGAAGATGGGTTATTGCTATACAACTTACTCCTCGAGTATGCCTCCGCCGGAAGCCTCGCTGATCG
Organism: Jaltomata sinuosa; assembly: GCA_003996215.1. Classification (NCBI taxonomy): domain Eukaryota; kingdom Viridiplantae; phylum Streptophyta; class Magnoliopsida; order Solanales; family Solanaceae; genus Jaltomata; species Jaltomata sinuosa. The sequence continues at coordinate 482,349 of QJPP01001558.1, forward strand.
TCTTCGAAATAATGAAGTTTTAGGGTTGCCTGAGTATCAAGTCCAAAAACACACCAAGAATGTTCTTTTAGGGCTCACTTTCATTCACGGCAAAGGAGTCATTCATTGTGACATTAAACCCGACAACATTCTTCTTGTTGATGATGGTACTGGTACTGACCAGGTCGCAAAGATCGCTGATTTCGGGCTTGCACTGACTTTGGAACAGAGCTGGATGCAAAAACAGGGGATCAGAGGAACTAAAAGGTACATGGCACCTGAATCCGTGCTTAAGCAGGAATACGGTCCAGAAGCTGATGTTTGGGCTCTTGGATGTACTGTCTATGAATTGATTACTGGGAAACCCCTCTGAGAATCATCCAATTCAGATCTGAAGTTTGATGATGTGTTACACCGGATTAAGTACGAGGAACCGAACTTTGAGAATGCGAAACTGTCTACGGATGCAAAAGAATTCGTGAGAAATTGTTTGGTTAAGAATCCAAACTCGCGTTGGACTGCCAACATGCTCTTGAATCACTCTTTTATGAAATCAGCTGACAATGTACAGCCTGCAAAGATGAGAAATAGGAAAAGTGGTTACATGTACATATTACGCAGGCTGCACCAAAAGAGAGCGTTCAAGACACAACCACACATTCGTGATTTGATTATAGAACATTGATGCTGAGTTTGAAGGCGGAAACTCGTGTGTAAAGCTGATGGTTAGAGACAATTGATAATAGAACACTGGTTTTGTTGGTTGGAGTAGGCAGTCTGTGATCAAGACAATCTCAGATGCAACCCCTTTGGTTTAAAATGCACTTTTTGTAATTTCCGATTTAGGCTTATATTTTAATTTTTATCTAGCAAGTTTCATATTTGTTTTGTGCTTATTATTCTTTGGTATGCGGAGGCCATTGAGGAGACTATGGGTGTCTCTTTCTATTTCGTGATTGTAGTTTATATCAATAGCATTCTTATAATGAATATCTGTCGGTAATATATTTTATATTGTCAAGGATTATTTCAAGTTGACTAGATATTAGCCATGTGATTGTTGTATACTATTTTGGATCTTTTGGTTAAAACTTTTAGTACAAATATAAGATTTAAGTAGTTTACTCAAAATTTTAAAATAACAGGTAAATATGTACTAGTTCATTCAAGGAAGTGTCATTTAGCAAAGAGAATGATGCACTTCTTCCATTTGATGTGCAGAATAACACCTAACATGACTAAGTTAAAGTGAGATTAACTAATGTAGTAGATATATTGAGAGGGACTACAATGGAAGAATATAGGATTAAAAATCAGCTCAGTGTTTTGTTTTAATCAACCAAATGATTTCTCTAATACTCCTTTGTTTACTTTGAAAAATTCTTATGTTTTTATTCGATGGTAGAGCCATGATTTTCACTAAAGAGGTTCAAAATATAAAGAAGTAAATATACGAATAAGCTAAAAGTGATTCAACACCTATTATATAAACTTTTAAAAAATTAACCTTATATATATAGCGTTATCTTTTGGGGAAGAGATCCAATCCCCCTTCTAGTACACTGGCTCCACACATGTTCGTGTCTTGCAAAAGATAGTATATGATACTCCATCAGTCTCAATTTATGTGACACCCTTTGACTTGACATAAAATTTAAGAAAGGAATGAAAACTTTTGAAATTTGTGGTCTAAAATCCTCTTTGACCATTTGTGTGGTACAAATCATTCAATTAACGATAAAAGTGAAATTTTAAAATTAAATTATTTCTAATTATATAAAGGTGGCATTTTTTGGGACAGACTAAAAAGAAAAAGGTGTCACATAAATTAGAACGGAAGGAGTAGCAGATAGAGCACGTGAGGCAGAGCATTCTGTTGGTATCTTGTGTTCAAAACGTTAGATAAAAAATGTAGAAGAAGTAGAATATTATTTCGAGCCCACAAGTTACTTTTGTGTCATTAAGGAATTATAACCCCCTCATTGTTGCCTAGGTTTTTAGGTTATTTTCTCCCAGGATAGAACAGGAAAATGTTTTTGTAATAGCGGCAATGCAAATTATAGAACTCCGTTAAACTAAAAAATGGAGCAAATCACACGATACTGCATGAAAAAGAAGAGAAGAATTTCAATGTATAAAATTTGAGGTAAGATCTTTGAATTTATAAACAATGAAAAGGTAAGATGAAGATATGCCATCTAAAAGGTGTCTTTTCTCATTTTCCATTCACGCCTCTAATCTCCAACAACCCCCCACATGAATGGAGAATTATTGCATAATGAAATATCCTCATATTCTTCTTGATCTGATAATTGATTTGTATTATCTACCTCTTTATTTGTCTTTCTTCACTTGATCTGACATATTTAGGGATCTGAGGAAATTGCTAGTGGCTTTTGACTCCAAATATGAGGAAAAGAACTAAGGTGTTTATCTGAAACTGGTCATTTTCTGGTTCATCTCTCCATTTTTCTTTAGTACTCCCTCCATTCTTTTTTACTTGTCCATTATACATTTTCATTCCCCTTAAGAAAGCATTAGTTGAGTGTTTATTTTTCTAGATTTACCCATATAAACTAGTTTACCCGTAAGGTTTTGTTTCATTGGCTTCTACAGATTCTACTCTTATTGCCGTCAAATCTTGTATGTTTGGTCACTCTCAATCACTTGAAGATGAACGTGAATTCTTGCGAATGTTCGAACACTGTCCTCATGTTATTAGTTGTTTTGGAGTTAAAGTCACCCAAAAAGATTGGTTATTGCTATACAACTTGCTCCTCGAGTATGCCTCCGCGGGAAGCCTCATTGATCGTCTTCGAAATAATGAAGTTTTAGGGTTGCTTGAGTATCAAGTCCAAAAACACACCAAGAATGTTCTTTTAGGTCTCACTTTCATTCACGGCAAAGGAGTCATTCATTGTGACATTAAACCCGACAACATTCTTCTTGTTGATGATGGTATTGGTACTGACGAGGTCACAAAGATCGCTGATTTTGGGCTTGCACTGACTTTGGAACAGAGCTGGACGCAGAAACAGGGGATCAAAGGAACTAAAAGGTGCATGACACCTGAATCCGTGCTTAAGTAGGAATACGATCAAGAAGCTGATGTTTGGGCTTGTCGCGCCCCCATTTTTCTCGCGAAAAGATGGGCCATCAATGTGACAACTCTTTTTTGGATAGAAAAGAGTGAAGAGTCGCCACCTAACGAATTTAAGGTGCGTTAGGGCACCATTCTAACTAACTACGACTAAATTAATTTAAGGTCTACGTCACCAGAAATCGGGTAAGGGTTCAAGTTACCTCAAAAGGAAGGTGTTAAGCACCTTTCGAGGTCCACAAATGTGGGTCCCTGCCGAATTCATTATTTATGTGGGAATTAAGTGATAAACAAAGGGTCAACAGTTTTATTAGCCTATTATTAACTAAGTAATTAAACATTTACCTTTATTTAAGCAAGTAGATAAATTAGTTACTAATAGTCTAAGTGAGAAAAAAGATCATGCATATAAACCGCAATTAAAATAAATAATGAAACGAAAAGGAGATCAGCGAGAAGACAGAATTAACACAAGAATATAGAAAAAGAAACCTAATTACTAAGTGATTTAGATAACTACCTCAAACATATAATAAAACAAGAGCTAAACTTAGGTTAGTTTTAACCTATTCGGATCAGCGCCCGGCTTATTTACCGAAGACAATTTCAAAGACATTGTCGTATTCTGCTCGGGTTAATTTTCATCATGTCCGTCTATCTACCCACCTAAGTTGGTTATTAAGATTATTATTAACCTAAAGCGCGTACTAAAGAAATGAGAAAAGTCTATCGTACCCTAGTATGCCTACTCGTCCCACTTAATGTCCAAGAGGCATTGGACTACTATTTTGGATATGGGTCTAGACAATAAGATTCCAAGGCTACTTAATTAGACTCGGGATTAACGTCAATCAAAACATACATGGACTGAAAAACGAGTAGCACATAAATGATCTCACATAGGCCTCACAATTCGTACAATTAACACTTTATGTAGCATGATATCTAGGGATGGAGAACGTGCAGAACCACTTATTAGTTAGTCCTATGAACAAAGTTTCTAATTATTTAGCATGCTGAAACTAACTTAAGTCCATAAACGACAACCATTTAATATACAAAGACTGATTTTAAACATGCTGAAACTGATTTTAATATGCTGAATTAAATTTAACAGATTTAAACATGCTGAAACTGGCTTTAATATGCTGAATTAAATTTAACAGATTTAAACATGCTGAAACTGACTTTAATATGCTGAATTAAATTTAACAGATTTAAACATGCTGAAACTGACTTTAATATGCTGAATTAAATTTAACAGATTTAAACATGCTGAAATTGACTTTAATATGCTGAAACGGATTTGACTCTTAGGCGTGGTTTCACAACTGAAAACAGTTTTAAGCCTATAGACATGGTTTCTAGGTAAATAATATCATATTTAACATGTTGAAACAGAAATATCATATAAGCACGATTTCTGATTTTTTAAAAGACAAAGCGGATTTTAAAACCTAAAACATGATTTCTAACAAACGATATTAATACACTCCTATAGGCATAATTTCTAACAAATGAAATTAACAGAAGTCCTATAGGCATAATTTCTACGGTTTACAATTAAGCAAGTAGCACGTAGTTTGCCCCTCCCCCGTTGCTCCCTTAATGTATTTCATTTATTATCAAAGTTCATACAATAATTATTACAGACCAAGGAATGAATGAGAAAATAAAATAAGACAGATCTAAGCTTTGGAGACTCCCAAATCTCGGGCAACTCTTCATTGTGCAAACCCATCTTCTAACAAAAACCTGTCAAATATGCGAAACAAATATACGAAATCTAGAGGGACTTATAGCAACCTTGATACTTATCCCTGACATTGCAAAGTTTCATGAGAACCTCAAGGGTTCTAGGCATTGTCTATGTCAAGGGGTATAGGATGCATAAAGGCCCTCTTTTCATACAACATATACCAGAACAGTACCAAGAAAGAATCATGGCAGTAATATATATAACTAATACATGATCTATAAGTAGTGAAAGTTTGGATCACATAATCAAGTAGGCCACAAGTTATTATCTTTAAACTGCTATAGTCATGCTTTCTATCATATACATAATTTATACATACGAATTAGGATACATACCAGTTTGCAGTAAATAATAAAAGAGATTCGAGACTCAACACTTAGCAATCAACAGTTTGTCTAAAAAGAAAAGAGTCTTCTTTTAACAATATGAGAGTAATAGTGAATGTGTAAGAGTCTCAGAAAAAGACAATGAGGAGGGATTGCCTTTATAGTAAAAGCATAAGACTCGAATTAAAGAAGGAAATAAATTTAAAATAAATTAAGGAAATTTTGATAGAAAGCAAATCAATTAGCACCAATTAATCATAAGAAGAGAGTAATTAAAGGAAGAAGAATATTTTAAAAAGTTAATCCTGGGAATTGTTTCCTTAAGCAAATGGGCTAATCATGTTAAATTTACCATAATTAAGAAAGTAACAAGCTGTCACAACCAGTGACTTAAGAGAAGAAACAATTAGTAGCCAAAATCAGTCACATAATCTTTTAAAGGAAGGACCATCAATATTAAAGTTTTCCATAACCAAATAGTAAGAAAGCTGTCTAAAATTCAAAATAGTAAATATTCCATACAATCTGTCTCTGCTCATTATAATCCTTTTTCCGAAATTAAGAAATTGCACCAATCAAGTCATCATATACAAAAATTGTCTAAGTACTAAGGCTACTTTAAAAAGGGAAGGAAAATCATTCAAAGGGATGATTACATGCTGCGATCAATCAATTACACATTAGAATTTACCAAGAATAATCAAGTATCAAGTTGTCCACAATTTGAGCTTGAAAGAAAGAAGGCAGACAAATCAATTTTGCTACAAATAGCTAATTATCATGGTTGTTTTAATCATAAGGGAAATGCAAAATCGTGCTTGGACTGAACCAATTACAATCCAAAATGAATAAGTAATGAGCACAGCAGAATACAAAGTTAATCACACGAGGAAAATAACAAGCTTTTTTAAAGATTGGAAGCTAAGTATAAGTTCCCCAGACATGAATATGAACTACGTTCTAATAAACTAGTAAACAAGGCATGCTCATCATGTAGAACATAACGCAGAGGCTTCAGACAAATGTGAAATAGACAAGTCCAACTTCAGAACTCAAAGAAGCTGCTTAGAAATCGAATTCGACACAAAAATGGCTCACAATAATCAAAGCATGCTCAACACTGATTTCACACAAAAGAAAAATACATATATTTGAAATTTAAGAATTAAGTTTAAAGTAAAGGTTTGTAAAAAATCGGGTTGTCAACATGTTGTAATCTGTACAGATAGCCACACAAGTCAAAAATTAAAGGACACTAGACATATTCTTATAAGCAAAATTTGGATTTTCAAAACCTGTAAAGAGGAGGATGAGACGGAGTAGGCGATGATACAATCGAGCACAAAAGTGATACAAAGTCAGACCCCTAAATGGATCTGCAAAATATCGTTCAACCTCGTTGGAGTCTTCCATCGTCCACCGGAGAAACAAGAAACCTTTGGGGTTTTGAGATTTTAATGATGGCAGCGGAGAGAAGACCGATAGGGTCCGTTTGGTGGGTTTCACCGGTGATGGGGATAACGACGGATGGGAGGGTTTGGGGTGGTTGTTTGTGGGTTTTGGTGGTGGTTTTTGGCGGTGGTATTCAGCGGAAATGAGGCGCCGATAGTGGCCGCCGCTCGTCAGGGTTTTGCCGACGCTGGAGGTTGGTCAGAGAAATGAGGCGGCGACAGTGAGCCGCCGCTCATTGGTGGGGAAAGAAGAGAGGAGATTTGGGGTGAGGAGAAGAGGAGAGCAAGAGAGGAGGGTACGGGTGTGTTAGTGTTACCGGCGTCGGCGTTCCGCCATTGTTGGGGGTTCTAGTGGTGGCTGGCGGAGGCGGTGACTAGAGAGAAAAGGAGGAGAAGAGAGAGTATGGGTAAGTGTGGCGGCTGATGGGAGTGGAAAATGATAGATGAGGCTTAGGGTTTGGGAGGGTTTGTTGCTAAAAAGGGGAAAAAAGAGGGTTTTGATCTCAGTCGTTGGATTGGATTAGATCAGCGGCTGAGATCGAATCCAAGGGTTTTTGGTCGGGTTAATGGGTCAGGTGGAGCGGATTTGAGTGTACCTGGATTGAACCAATTGAAGTTGAAATTGGGGACTTAAAATTGAACCCAAATTGACTCAATTTAGGCTAGATTTGAAAGAAATTGATTAGAAAAAGGGCTAGGATTTAAATAAATTGAGAAGGGAATTAAATTTCAGCTGCTATTTAATAAATAAAATGCTACATATATATAATTTAATAGGTAAAATAAATCAAACAAAAAATCTTATTTAAAATTATAAATAAACTACGTATATATATTGTACGTAAAATAAATGACATGTAATATCATATGAAATTTATGATAAAAATAGTAATAATAGAGAATAATTATATATTTATATACTAATTTTAAAGTGTTAGCACGTAATTTATTTAATAAATCAAGTAAAATATAAAATAAATTAATATTTAAAATAATAATTATTATTAAAATAACAGCCCGAGAGAGGTATAGGGAGGTCAAAATTGGGTGTCAACAGGGCTCTTGGATGTACTGTCTATGAATTGATTACTGGGAAACCTGATGTGCCGCCATTCTACGGCACTTGCGACTCCTTTAAACTAAGAACAATCGCACGTTTTCAAGCAACCGTTGTCGTTTTTGATGTTTTTATGTTGTATTTTCAGGAAATGGAGACAAACACGGAAACGGAAGGAAATACGAGAAAAAGAGCATTCTGGATAAGAGTGACGGTTCAGGTGACGGTCCGTCAAGGGTGTGACGGTCCGTCAAGGGTGTGACGGTCCGTCACTCAAACCGTCACACCAAGGCAGCACCACTGCCTAGTGGTGACGGTTCAGGCGACGGTCCGTCAAGCCAGTGACGGTCCGTCAGCCTGGCTGTCACACGTAGGCAGTCCGCTACGCGGAATCCGGACGTTTTTGGGATTTGTTTCCTAGACTCCTATAAATACCCTATGTTAGGTTTATTTTATTATTATGCAAATCACGTTTTTTACAATAGTTTTAGGAGATTTGAGCGAAACTTCGAGAGCAAGAAACACGGTTTCTTTGTCTTGAAATCGTGTTCTTGAATCGTTCTTGGGATCTTGTTTTCTTGTTCTTGGATAATTGAAGATTGTTTTCATTATATTGTAAGAATCTCTTCTCCTTATTATGAATATGACTTTCTTCTCTTCTTCTTCTAGCATGATTAACTAAACTCCCACAACTAGGGTTGTGGGAGCCATGGCAAACGTAGCAATATAGATTCCGAGTAGCGTTGGGTTCAATATATATGTTGTCACGTTGTTAGTCATTCATTATTTAACGTTTTCTAGTGGTTGCAAACATTAGAACATGCCTAGGTTTAAATTTGCTTGAGTAAAGAGATTAAAACCGAGAAACTTGATTAACGACGAGGATTCGAGACTACCAACTCTCGTCTTATGATTAATGCTGTAACTAGATTAATCTACTTGATGTTTAGGATTGAAATCTAAAAGCACACCTTTTTGAGATCGAGAGAAGAGAAAAGGAAATTCGTCTATTTGGTTGAGAAACGTTTAGACGATACCATTAATTCAATCACATCGTGACACGCATATGGAAAGAACCCGATTAAGCTTAGAATCGACATTGTTACCAACGCCATGGTAAACGCTTCCCTAGTTCATTCTCCTACTGATTATTTCTCATACATTAATTGTTCGTTTTGTTTGCACATTATTCACACAAAACCCCCCCCCTTTATTTACCGGAAACTATTGACCATCAGTCAACTAATTCACTAAAGACTTAATTCTCACCTTATTCCCTGTGGGATCGACCCCAACCTTTGTTGGGTTCTATATTTGACAACGACCGCTTACGCTTCGTTAATTTGAGGTGTAGTTTGGGCGTTATCAAAAAGTGGCACCGTTGCCGGGGAATACGGTTGTTTATTAAGTCCGATGTGTTTATTTGACTCTTAGTCATACTTTCCTGCTTTTACGTTTGTTTGTTGTTTTTGTTTTTGACAGGGTACAGAGTTGTGCATGCCAAGTACCCGGCGCTCGGGTGAATCAACATTACCTTACGACCCCGAGCTTGCTAGAACATTAAGGCAGAATATGGCCGCACAACAAGAGGCAGCAAGGCTCGCTGCAGAACTGCAGGCCCAACAAAATTTGAATGTTGGTGGTCTGCAGGACGATGTTATGCTGAATGATGAGGATATCGACTTGGATGGAGTTGGCGCTACGGGCGCCATTGTTCTTCCTCCGCTAGCACCCGGAGCCAAGTTCAACATCACTAGCACGATGATTCAGTTATTGAACTTGAGAGGAGTGTTCCATGGAGTAGCTGGTGACGATCCAAACCGGCACTTGATGAATTTCGTGGGTATTTGCAAGTCGTTTGAACTGCCGGGCGTGAGTCAGACAGCGATCAGGCTCAGGTTGTTTCCGTTGTCTCTATCTGATGAGGCAGCGTTATGGTTGACAGAGCTGACCCCCGACTCTATCTCAACTTGGGGAGAGTTGAAAGGAGCATTCCTAGAAAGGTTCTTTCCTCCCTGTAGGATGATACAGTTGAGGGACGAGATTAGCAATTTCAGGCAGCAACCTCACGAAGCATTGCACGAGACCTGACTGCGATTCAAGAAGAAGCTAACACAATGCCCGAACCATCAGTTGAACGACGAGTTTTTGATGCAGATATTCTACAGGGCACTGAATTCGGCTACCAAGCCGACGTTGGACAACGCAGCAGGTGGAGCGTTTATGGGTCGCACTTTTGCCGATGCCACAGCTATTTTGGACAGGCTCACTAAAACCAACAGGGCATACACGGGATTCAGAGGTACCAGCTAGTACTTATGCAGTTGGTGTGTCAGCGGAGCAGCGCAGAAAAGAGGAAGAGCGTGACCAAGACATGGCCCATCTAAAAACGCAAATGGACCTCTTGACCAAGCACTTGATGTCAGGAAGTATTGAGAAGGTGAAAGCCGTGGGTTCGCAAGGTAGAGCAGCAGAGGTTGAATCTGATGAGGAGGCCAACTATTTGGGGGGTTTCCAGGCCAATGGCCAGGGAAACCAAGGTCGGAACTATCAGAGAGACAATCACTATGAGAAAGGCGGCTACAGAGATCGCGACCAAGGAACTTGGAGGAATAACACTGATAAAGGTGGGTTGTATGTACCACCAGGCAATCGGGACAGAGCTAACACCGAGACAGGGACGGCCAAGCTAGAGAGCATGATGGCAAAGATGATGCTGAAGGTGGAATCGACTGACTCTGGGGTGAAGGAGATGAGGACTGAATTATCTGCATTGAGTCAGTTGGTGGATTCACATTTCACCTCGATCAAGCAATTGGAGCAGCAAGTAGGGCAGATTTCGGCATCCCTAAATCAAAGAAGGACGGGTACCTTGCCGAGCGACACCGTCCAAAATTCGCGGAACAACGCGAGCTGCATGGCGATCACTACAAGGAGCGGTAAAATATTACCGGAATCACATCCGGTAATTCAGACTCAAGTTGAGGGTGATAACGCCGACGACATGGAGGTTGAGAAGGCTACTCAAAAGCCCGCGGATAAAAGCAAGGAAGCTGAAAAGCTTCCAACTATGATGCCTCGACCACCACCTCCTTTCCCACAACGCCTGAAGAAGAAAGCGGAAGATGCTAAGTTCCTGAATTTCCTGACCATGCTCAAGCAAATATCAATAAACATCCCATTGGTGGAAGCGCTTGAACAAATGCCCGGTTATGCCAAGTTCATGAAGGACTTGATTACAAAGAAAAGGTCGGTAAGTTTTGAACCGGAAGACAACCTCCACCACTGCAGTGCTATTTCCTCAAGGTCGTTAGTAGACAAAAAGGAAGATCCAGGTGCGTTTACTGTTCCCTGTACTATTGGGAAACTCGGCTTTGGAAGAGCCTTGTGTGATCTTGGTGCTAGCATCAACCTGATGCCGCTAGCAGTCTATAATCAATTGGGTCTGGGAGCTCCTAAACCAACGTCCATGAGAGTGATGATGGCTGACCGTTCGGTAAAGCGACCCGTGGGAATATTGTTTGATGTGCTAGTCAAGATTGGTAAGCTTATCTTCCCAGCGAACTTTGTGATCCTGGATTGCGAAGTGAATTTCGAAGTTCCCATAATCTTGGGACGACCACTGTTAGCCACGGCAAGAGTGTTGGTTGACATGGAAAGAAACGAACTGACCTTCAGACTAAACAATGAAGTTGTCAAGTTCGATGTGTCCAAATTGATGAAGCAACCAAGTGACATGAGGGTGGTCGCGGTCATCAATAATATTGAGGAAGCTCCTGCGGATGTGCATCTTGTGGAGAAGGGTTTGGTCGAGACTCTAGCTGTTGTGAGAAGGATGCTGCGAGAAGGGAAACATGCAGAGGAAGGCGGTGAAAATAGATCAAGAAAACGAAAACACCGCAAGAGAATCTGCAAAGAAAGAGCGAAGAAGCGGGCATGACTAGCTGTGGAGCCAACAAAAGAGGAAGCTAGAACGCAACGTGAGGTTGTCACGAGCACACACTCCATCGAGTTCTCATGCTTTGGAGACCCTGGCGGTCTCCAACATCATTCCAGAATCTGAATCCAATCGACTTCACAGGTATTCCTTTCTCTCACAGTTTTTAGCTTTTATATGGATGCATTGGGGACAATGCAGGAGTCTAAGTTGAGGGTGTTGGGAAACCTGTGAGTCACCACCGAGGGTTTTTGTTGCCGTGTTTCTTTTCCCTCCGGTGTGCTATCTAGTAGAACCGGCATGTTTAGGTTGTTATTTTAAATTTTTTTAGTGTCTGTAGAAAGCATCATGGCGTTTTTTTTGTTAACTAAAACGAGCCCCTTTAAAAATTTTCTGGTTTTGTACTTATGTTGAAATGATTGACTGTCTGGATACTTGAATGTCATTGTGTGATTATGATTAGAATGAGTATGCTTAAGCCGAGCGGTTGTTTGATAGTTGGTAGTGATATAGTTTCTTGGTGCCAAGTGTGTGTGAGATTATTGTTATAAATTCTTACTCTGTGCATGCATCTAGAACTTTCCCGGTCTATTTTGTTAAGTTCGAAGTTTGGTTGCTTAGGAAAGGATCACAGGCCCTTTTCGTGTGCAGTCCACTTAACCTAAAAGACCGTCCAAATATAAATAATCCCTTGATCCCTGTTTGAGCCATAATTGACCTTATTCTTTCAATAACCTGTCACCATTCCCGTTTAACTTTGAATCCCTATTTTGGCCCTGGTCCTTCCTTGGACACCGTGCACCTCAACGCAGGCAATCAGCCTAAGTTGAGGGTGGCTACTATAGAGGTAAACCTTGTTTTGGCC